>CM077151.1:74727122-75257953 GCA_039583875.1 Platanthera guangdongensis | reverse complement strand
GACAAGATTTGACTCCTAGCTTTTTTTACAAAGACTTTCTTTGATGAATTATGAGACTACCTGAGGCAAGAATTATGGTTTATTATGGGCTATAATTGTACGTCATATTTATTGAGTCATTATGATTGAGGCGGATTTCAACAAGTCAGAATTAGCAGAGAGTTAATTGTGAATATATTCCTAGGAGGAGGCAACTTACTAGAAGAGAGATAGGAAAAGAGGAGATTCATCACCCGTATTTTTTTGTATTAAATTAATCAGATGAGAGAAAATTGCGCTGTTTCTGATGAGTATGCTTTATATACCTATTTTCAGACTCATCTGTTCACGTGTTGCACTTCACTTTTTAGGTTATATCGTTCATATTTCTTTTTAATGTTTTTTCCAAGGACATTTATGCCATGGATTGTTATTGTGTTATTTTTATTGACTCCTTTTTGTGAAATGTCTGCCATATCTGATTTTTTTCATATTGTGCGTGTTTCGGATGGTTTAACAAGAATATTTATGAGAATGGATCTAATGCGCATATTTCTTGCGTGCGCCCCTGATCGTGCGCAAATCTACATTTTCCATCATGGGTAACGCATACCACCACGGACATAATGTAATGGCGCCACCGGTCGTGGCGCCATGATTCGTTGCATTGATTTTTTTGGAGTCTGTCTGTGCGATAAACGACCATTGGACTTAGTGCGCACACTGGTAGTGCGCCCATGCTCGTATTTATCCGATCTTGCCATTGCGCACGATCACCGGTTCGCACGACCACTGGTCGTGCGCCTGTGATCGTGCGCATTGTTCATTTCTGCTTTGTATAAATAGTGCAGGTCTCGCCCTAATTCAAGAGAGGATCCGGATCTCGACATTTCTCCGCCGTTTTCCGCCTTCTCCGTCGTTCCCCTTCAACTTCCACCCTAAGGAGGTGCTCCGGGCAAGCTTTCACCTCCAAATCCAAGCCGGAGCTTCCTCTCGGCCTTCTCCTTCATCCGTGAGCTTCAAGTAGGGTTTGACGCCATAGCCATCAAGCAAAGGAAAGCTAGCAAACTTCGTCCACTATCATGAGACGAAGAAGTCGGGCCATTGGAAGGTGGTGACAGCCCTTCTCTACCCCGGACGCAGTTGAGGACCGAGCTTGGACGCGGAATGACAACCCGACGATTCCAACCGTGAATCCTCAGCAAGACTTCGGATTCGGTCGATCTCTTGACTTGTTCTTGCTTTATTGTTAAATATTGGTGTTTAACTTTATTTATATTGATGAAGTATGCTTAGTTTGTAAAACGATTTTATACAATGATGTCTATGTGATTTTTGTATGTCTTCGTTATTTACTTGAGTTGCGCCATATTCCATCCACCACCATCCACCCTTGCCGCACTAGCAATTGCTAGTGGCATGCGTTGCGAAGAGGTGCTCACGACCCTCATTCCGCCATTCTAACCACCTCATCCGCTAGCCTTCTCGTCCATCCGCCTAGTGATTCGGTGCATAGCGGCCCGACTAGTCTTCCATCTCGCCTGGCGAAGCATCGCATAGCGACGTTGCATAGGAGTAGTTGTTAGCCTTTTATTTTCTGTTTCCGCAAACATTAAAACTCCCTTAGTTAGCTCCGACCTGAGGACTTCAATCTCAAGTCCTCCTCGAAATTAACTCCACCTTACTGTGTTCCTTGTGAGATTGATACTTGGGAAAACCCCATTTTATATTACTTGTGCGACCGGTTCACTGTCGTGATCTTACGCATCAAGTTTTTGGCGCCGTTGCCGGGGAACACATTCGTGTGAGTTTTTGGAGAGGGAGATAATAGATTGAAGCCCTTTTCCATTTGTGCATATCATTTTTTTATTTATTTGCTTTGGTTATTAGAATTTTTATTTTGCTTATTTCTTTTTGCCCTTTCTGATTTTTGATTTAAATAGCAGATCCGTGCTATTTTCATTTTAGCTATGTAGCACTTTTTCAGCAATTATTTTTGTTCGTGATGGATCCTGATGCTGAGTGCCGTATCCTTGACACTTTGCACCGATCTATCGATGTCATTGCTGTTATGAATGCCGAGCATTGCATTCGGTGTTTGTTATGTTAAGGTGTGGGCCACATGTTGAAGGATTGCCCTCGTTTGTGCAAGCCTTCTCCCTCTGAGGGCGTGTGCACAACAACCTCCTGTTCGCGGAAGACTGTTGTGGACAGGCCTACCAGGGTGTTGCCTGGCCCATACACTGACATAACGCACTTTGCTCATTCTTTACCCGTTGAGATTACTGAAGAATCTCTGGCCGCATATAGCTCTTTCATGGGTCCCTCAATCCCTTTTTACGAGCTTTCCTTGAGTGATGATGATCACTCTGGTGTTAGCCAAGAAAAAGAGGAGCAGGAACTCAAGGACGCTCCTGTATGGGACGATGAGATTGTTCCGGTCGTCGACGGGGTGGCGTCTGCGAATGACTGTGCGAGGGGGCCTGCTCATTCAGTGCTTGATTTTGAGAGCAGCCTTGCCCCTCCGCAATTTTTGTCGGATTGTGTTACTCCATTTTTGTGTGAGTCGGTTGATGATGCCTTATTTGTGGATGATTCAGTTCTCGAAGTTGCGCCGAAGTGGGATGATGATTCCTCTATCTCCGACAGAGAAGTGGATTTTCGGAACACTTTTACGCACCCCGGTGGGATGAGGAATATCCCCTTTCCGATGCGGAGGTTTGCACCTCCTTATTGGATGAGGCCATTCCTCTAACCACCTTGGACCTCGAGTTCTTGAATTCCCCTCGGTACGACTCATATGACACCGACAGTGATCTATGCTTGGATCCTGCTGAGAGTGACACCGGGATCACTCTCCCATTTTCTAATTATTTTAGTTCTTCTTCTCCTTTATTTCTTGATCCCCCTTCTCTATCTGAGCCTGTGCAGGCTGAGTCTCCACGGGTATGCTGGGATGATGATGAGCCTGGTGTTCTTGCCGTTGCCATCACATCCTGCACTCATGTGGTTGACGATACCTTGCTGGGCAAGGATTCATTTTGTGGTGAGATGAGAGAGGACCAGTGCTCCTGCTCTTCTTATTTCTTATTTCCTCTACCTGTGTTGGGCAGGTATTACTATTTAGGTAGAGGGGTAACTGTTCTACCACCGTATCGGTACCCATTACCGAAACGGATATTGGAACAATTACCTGTGCACTTTTTATTTCATAGGCATATTAACTAGAACTGTTTAGAATTTAATAAGTCGTGTTGGGATGACAATAACCCCAGTACTTATCTTTCATTTTCTGCATTTTTATTTTCATGTCTCTTTTAGTTTTAGCATTTATTTTTGTATATTTTGTTTTGTTTTTGCGGAGCTCACCCCAGCAGGTATTCATAGCAAATCGCATTGGCGGGGTTGTGATTCTTCGTATGGCGGGCCTGCTTCAGGTTTCCACGCGTCTTCTGGTATGCTCACTAGCTGAGCATTGGGTAACCTCTTCCCTTAGCTCTTTATGATCTTAATTTCTCTATCATATGTTTTGTAATTTAGTTTAAGTCTGGGGAGAGATCTGTTACCTATTGCACGTGCACATCTCATGTGCATACTAGAAGCCTTTATTGTTTTATTTTGCTTAGTTCATTGCATCACACACCACTGCACCCACATGAGCGCGTGCTTAGCTTTTTGCGTGCTGCTAGTTAAACTCATTTTTTCGTTAGATTTGGGAAAACTATGGTGCTGACATAGGATTGTAAGACGGAGTAAAATGTTGACCTTGCTGTGCTCCTAGTCAACTGCTCTCGTCTCGTGTAGAAATTGGAGTAGATTTAATTTTTCTGTATACTTTTAGTTTTATATTTTTCTAAATACGTAAATACTTTTTATTCTACTCAAAAGTTGGTGAATCCGGTGTGAATCCGATGGTAGCTTAGGGATGTGTGTAGACGGTCGTTAGGTTCGTATTGCTCGAGTTGGGAGGAGGGATAGTCTTTCTCGTTGGCTAAGAACTTGCCCCAAGCTATTCTTGGAGCATGGGTATAGGTTAGTCATGCATGAGCGTGATGTAGGCCATCATTTTGGCCCGGTTGAGCTTTGTACCATTCCTAACGTCTTGTCCTCGCTAGCTCCGTTGTGCCTACCCCTCCTTTTGATTCAGTTCCACCATGATTTCACCAAAGCCTCATATCCAATCCTAGTCGCACACCCAAGTTGAGCTTCAGAGTTTTACATTTTCATGTTGGATGTGATGTAGTAGTTATTATTTGCGAAAATGTGGAAGTGCTCCCAAGTTTATATCAGATGAATTGTGAAAATAAAATGAAGAAAAAGAAAAATTAAAAAATTAAAAATATTTGTAAAGAAAAAAAAGTGAAAAGAAAAAGTTTTAATTGAAAATCATTTTGGAAATGAGATTATTTTTGGAGTAGGCGGTGCACACACCCATATGTTAAAAATTAAGTCTGGGGGTGTGGTGTACTCACGTGTATTTTTCTTAGTAGAGGGATTCTTTTTATGATAGCTCATTTGGGTTAGGTGCATAGCCTTCCTGTTTATCTTTGTTTACCTCACCGAAACCCAAGCCCCATCTCTTCACCTAAAGTCCTACTGATTCGTGTGTGAACCAAACTAGTGCCGTCGAGAGAATGCGAAAGGGCAAGTATATGGTCACCGACATTGGTGGATTCCTTTGGAGGTTATCCCGAGCCCCGATATTTGGCAATGCTCGCCTAGCGATTAGTCTACTTTCTCCCTACGCATGACCGGATGATTCACCGTGATTCTATTTTGAGTAATAATAAAATGTTGATACGCATTGTGAAAAGTATAAACTTTTTTGTATACTTAGAAATTTCTTCTATTATATTTTTACGCGTGCGAGCATGCGACTTCGCATGGTACTCCGTATCGCAATTTCTTTGTTAACTAGTATTTTTCCCTATCTGCTTAGATTTTGTTTGCTCGGGACGCGCAAACAGTTAAGTCTGGGGGTGTGATGAGTCCACTTTATATACCTATTTTCGGACTCATCTGGGCTAGTTTTCACGTGTTTGCACTTCACTTTTAGTTCTATATCATTCATATTTCATCGTCTTTATTTCCATAGGAAGTGCACATTTATGCCCGTGGTTGTGTATTTTGTTATTTTTATTGTTTGTACTCCTTTTTGTGATTGCCTGGAATGTCTGCACATATCAGTGATTGGTTTTTCCTTTCGGTACATGGGTCGTGTGCGTGTTCCGGGATGGTTGTGAAACAGGAATACTGCGCACGATCATGGGATCTAATGCCCACGACCACTGGTCGTGCGCCCTGATCGTGCGCACTACTCTACATTTTCCAGAATCAGCCTGGGGTACGTGAACGACCACTGGACATAATGCGCACGACCACCGGTCGTGCGCCACTGATCGTGTGCATTAATTTTTTTTTCTGGAGTCCTGTCTGGGGTAATCGCACGACCATTGGACTTAGTGCGCACGACCACTGGTCGTGCGCCACTGCTCGTGCGCGTTATCCCAGTTCTTCTTCCTGATCTTCCATGCCAGTACGCACGATCACCGGACATAGTGCGCACGACCACTGGTCGTGCGCCTGTGATCGTGCGCATTGTTCATTTCTGCTTTGTATAAATAGTGCAGGTCTTGCCCTAATTCAAGAGAGGATCCAGAGCTCGACATTTCTCCGACGTTTTCCGCCTTCTCTGCCGTTCCCCTTCATCTTCCACCCTAGGGAGGTGCTCCGGGCAAGCTTTCACCTCCAAATCCAAGCCGGAGCTTCCTCTCGGCCTTCTCCTTCATCCGTGAGCTTCAAGTAGGGTTTGACCCCATAGACATCAAGCAAAGGAAAGCTAGCAAACTTCGTCCGCTATCGTGAGACGAAGAAGACAGGCCATTAGAAGGTGGTGACATCCCTTCTCTACCCCGGACGCAGTTGAGGACCGAGCTTGGACGCGGAATGAACAACCGACGATTCCAACCGTGAATCCTCAGCAAGACTTCGGATTCGGTCGATCTCTTGACTTGTTCTTGCTTTATTGTTGAATATTGTGTTTAACTTATTTATATTGATGAGTATGCTTAGTTTGTAAAATGATTTTATACAATCATGTCTATGTGATTTTGTATGTCTTCGTTATTTACTTGAGTTGCGCCATATTCCATCCACCACATCCACCCTTGCCGCACTAGCAATTGCTAGTGGCGTGCGTTGCGAAGAGGTGCTCACGACCCTTATTCCGCCATTCTAACCACCTCATCCGCTAGCCTTCTCGTCCATCCGCCTAGTGATTCGGTGCATAGCGGCCCGACTAGTCTTCCATCCGCCTGGCGAAGCATCGCATAGCGGCGTTGCATCGGAGTAGTTGTTAGCCTTTTATTTTCTGTTTCCGCAAACATCAAAACCCCCCTTAGTTAGCTCCGACCTAAGGACTTCAATCTCAAGTCCTTCTCGAAATTAACACACCCTTACTATGTTCCTTGTGAGATCGATACTTGGAAAAAACCCCCATTTTATATTACTTGTGCGACCGGTTCACTGCCGTGATCTTATGCATCAGATTCCACGCCATGCAGGGGACAAATGCAGATGCTCATGCGACTCGTCCTCGCATTTACTTTAAGTAAAAGACTTATGAAATTAAGTTTAAAAAGAAATATAAGTTATTTGAGTTACTGACCGTTGTACCTCTGTCGGGTGATCACTAGTCCATAGATGAGAAAATATGTAAGTTTACGCAATGAAAAATACTTAGTTTGATTCATTATTATCCAATATGAGGATGAAAGCCTAGCATCTTGTAATGATTATGTGACTTCTATATTTATATAAATAAAAGGACCTTTATAGCGCTTAAAAGTAGTATGTTTTGCATTAAAAATTATGCCATGATAATATTCCAGAATGCAGTTTTGTATGCTTAAAAGTAACTATATGCATCCTAACATAAATCTTTCTCAGAGAGCAAGTATAAAAAAACAGTAAATAACATCAGTAAAAGTAACAAGTAAACTGTCATAAGAAGTCTAAGACTATGGGCGTCAACAGCTGACACGACACATAGAGAAATAATCATGTCTAACAATAACTACCCTCAACACTCTGAGGGTGGAAACAAACAGCCGCAGCAACTTGCAGCACCAGAAGCACAACTCTGTCAGCTAAAAACGCTACTACTCTGGACCTGAGGCATTCAAAGAAGAACCACCTCAAAAACACATTACAAGTGGTGCAAAAGAGTAAAAGGAAGACCAATAAACCTCGAAGTGAACGAGAGATAATAAATCGACTGCAATAAAAGTCAGTAGCAAAGTAACATAAATAAAACGTTAAATCTAGTTGAGCAAGAAGGGCTAAATCACAACAACTGGACAGAATTGAGTGTCAAACATCAAAAGTTCTTATATATTCATCTTTCTTTATTCATATCATTGATTATTTAAAATGAGACTGATCAGCTCAACAAGAAAGAGTACTGTGCCGGGGAAAAAGATCCACAACGCGCACAAACCCAGCCAAAAGGCACCAAGCCGAGGGAGAAACCCCAACGCGCATAGACGAACATCTAAGGTAAAGTGCTGGGGATGAAGGTCCACAACGCGCACAGACTCAGCCATAAGGCATTGTGCCGAGGGAGAAACCCCAACGCGTATAGACCATCAGTGTTTTTTTAGTTACATAATTATACACGCAGATTTTCTTTTATTCAACATGGATTAGATTAACGGTCAACAAACTATTTAGACTGCATAAGGACATTGCAAGGGTTAAGCAAAGTGAGTTACGTTCAAAACAACGAGACGCACGAGGTGTCGCAACGATCATAATGACTCGATAATTAAAGTAACATGAAAACCAAATTTGTTTACCAAATCTACCGAATAAAATTTGGGAGAAATGGTTCTAGGTGAAACACACTTCATAATCCAAGACAATTAACTTGCAATTCGAGGATAAGGTTAACTTAAACATGTCAAATCTACAACATATGGTTAAAATTTGGAAGAAAAGACCAAGAGGGAGGTCAAGAACAACACTTGCCTCAGTTTCTACTCCAATCGGCCTTCCAATATACTCCACGTCGTGGATCTAGCCAAAAGAAGGCACGGGGAAGCAGAATCTACAAGGATTTGGCCAAAAGAGAGGTTAGGGCCGAAGAAAACCCTAACCAAAAACTTCCATGCAAAGAGAAATACTTACCACAAACGTGAAGATCACAACGAGAGCTTTTTGGATCTATATTCCGTTGAAGATTTCGAGCACCGGAGCACCGTCGGCGGCCACCGGAAGATTCTTAACGAACGGACGTTCTATCTCTCGCTCTCGCTTCTCTGGTTCGGTCAAAACTTCAGGAAGAAGATGAAGTTTTTTTTTCTATTTATCCTTAAGTATATGATTATGTACATATACTATATTATAAATATATTAATATATAATATATCTATATATATATATATATATATATATATATATATATATATATATATATATATATATATATATATATATATATTTTATATATATATATATGATATATATATATATATTCTTTTGTCTAAACAGGAAAAGAGACGGAAAAAAGAGAAGGACAATTTAGTTGTTGCGGACTCAGCGACAAAAAAAAAACGACGGTCGGCGAAAAAAAAAACGATTATAAAATAGAGCTAAAGCTAAAGATGACTCTGAATCGAAAAGCGATCAATATATATAAAATGAAAATTGTAGATTTCGTCGAGATAAGAACAATAGAGAAAAAAATTCATTTAACCATTTTTCCATATGACGTCGTTTTGACCCTCAAAACGACACTTGAATGCTGGCTGATTGAAACTGATTTTTTTCGGGCAAGCATATAGCAGCAGCAAAAGAACACAGCATAGCAGTCACACAGGAAACAGGAATTCTCGAGAAGGGAAAGAGATTTCTCGAGAAAAAATATTAGACCTCTCGAGAACTGGCATTAAGGTCTCGAGTACTTGCCAAACAGATTTCCCGAGAAGGAATTGAGTTCTCAAGTACAAGAACTGAATTTCTCGAGAAGATATATGAGTTCTCGAGTACAAGATTCTGATTTCCGAGAAGAGAAGATGATATGAGTTCTCGAGTACAAGATTCCGATTTCTCGAGAAGATATAAAACTAAATTGCATGAACAGTGCTGTTTTAAAAAAATATATCCAAAAAATTAAAGTATAGAGATGAATAGTAAATGACCAGCAGAAGGTGTAATGGATGTAGAGTCCAGTAGGAGGAGGCAACTTACTAGATTCAGATTTTCTTTTATTCAACATGGATTAACGGTCAACAAACTATTTAGACTGCATAAGGACATTGCAAGGGTTAAGCAAAGTGAGTTACGTTCAAAACAACGAGACGCACGAGGTGTCGCAACGATCATAATGACTCGATAATTAAAGTAACATGAAAACCAAATTTGTTTACCAAATCTACCGAATACAATTTGGGAGAAATGGTTCTAGGTGAAACACACTTCATAATCCAAGACAATTAACTTGCAATTCGAGGATAAGTTAACTTAAACATGTCAAATCTACAACATATGGTTAAAATTTGGAAGAAAAGACCAAGAGGGAGGTCAAGAACAACACTTGCTTGCCTCAGTTTCTACTCCAATCGGCCTTCCAATATACTCCACGTCGTGGATCTAGCCAAAAGAAGGCACGGGGAAGCAGAATCTACAAGGATTTGGCCAAAAGAGAGGTTAGGGCCGAAAACCCTAACCAAAAACTTCCATGCAAAGAGAAATACTTACCACAAACGTGAAGATCACAACGAGAGCTTTTTGGATCTATATTCCGTTGAAGATTTCGAGCACCGGAGCACCGTCGGCGGCCACCGGAAGATTCACGAACGGACGTTCTATCTCTCGCTCTCGCTTCTCTGGTTCGGTCAAAACTTCAGGAAGAAGATGAAGTTTTTTTTTTCTATTTATCCTTAAGTATATGATTATGTACATATATATATATATATATATATATATATATATAATATATTATATATATATATATATATATATATATATATATATATATTCTTTTGTCTAAACAGGAAAGAGACGGACAATTTAGTTGCGGACTCGCGGAAAACGAAAATAGAGGCTAAAGATGACTCTGAATCGAAAAGCGATCAACATGAAAATTGTAGATTTCGTCGAGAGAACAAAATTCATTTAACCATTTTTCCATATGACGTCGTTTTGACCCTCAAAACGACACTTGAATGCTGGCTGAAACTGATTTATCGGGAGCAGCACAGGAATTCTCGAGAAGGGAAAGAGATTTCTCGAGAAAAATATTAGACCTCTCGAGAACTGGCATTAAGGTCTCGAGTACTTGCCAAACAGATTTCCCGAGAAGGAATTGAGTTCTCAAGTACAAGAACTGAATTTCTCGAGAAGATATATGAGTTCTCGAGTACAAGATTCTGATTTCCGAGAAGATATATGAGTTCTCGAGTACAAGATTCTGATTTCTCGAGAAGATATAAAACTAAATTGCATGAACAGTGCTGTTTTTAAAATATATCCAAAAAATTAAAGTATAGAGATGAATAGTAAATGACCAGCAGAAGGTGTAATGGATGTAGAGTCCAGTAGGAGGAGGCAACTTACTAGAGGCAGAGGAGGAAACCAAAGAGGAGGAGTGTCACAACCCGCATTTTCTCCGTATTAAATAATACGTCAGAGTGAGAGAAAATACGCGCTGTGATTCCACGCCATGCAGGGGACAACTGCAGACGCTCATGCGACTCGTCCTCGCATTTACTTTAAGTAAAAGACTTATGAAATTAAGTTTAAAAAGAAAATATAAGTTATTTGAGTTACTGACCGTGTCCCTCTGTCGGGTGGATCACTAGTCCATAGATGAGAAAATATGTAAGTTTACGCAGCGGAAAATACTTAGTTTGATTCATTTATTATCCAATATGAGGATGAAAGCCTAGCATCTTGTAATGATTATGTGACTTCTATATTTAATATAAATAAAAGGACCTTTATAGCGCTTAAAAGTAGTATGTTTTGCAGTTAAAAATTATGCCATGACAATATTCCAGAATGCAGTTTTGTATGCTTAAAAGTAACTATATGCATCCTAACATAAATCTTTCTCAGAGAGCAAGTATAAACAAACAGTAAATAACATCAGTAAAAGTAACAAGTAAACTGTCATAAGAAGTCTAAGACTATGGGCGTCAACAACTGACACGAACCCATAGAGAAACAATCATGTCTAACAAAACAACTACCTCAACACTCTGAGGTGGAAACAAACAGCCGCAGCAACTCGCAGCACCAGAAGCACAACTCTGTCAGCTAAAACCGCTACTGCTCTGGACCTGAGGCATTCAAAAGAAGAACACCTCAGAAACACATTACAAGTGGTGCAAAAGAGTAAAAGGAAGACCAATAAACCTCGAAGTGAACGAGAGATAATAAATCGACTACAATAAAAGTCAGTAGCAAAGTAACATAAACAAAACGTTAAATCTAGTTGAGCAAGAAGGGCTAAATCACAACAACTAGACAGAATAGTGTGTCAAACATCAAAAGTTCATATATATTCATCTTTCTTTATTCATGTCATTCATTATTTAAAATGAGACTGATCAGCTCAACAGGAAAGAGTACTGTGCCGGGGAAAAAGATCCACAACGCGCACAAACCCGGCCAAAAGGCACCAAGCCGAGGGAGAAACCCCAACGCGCATAGACGAACATCTAAGGTAAAGTGCTGGGGATGAAGGTCCACAATGGGCACAGACTCAGCCATAAGGCATTGTGCCGAGGGAGAAACCACAACACGTATAGACCATCAGTGTTTTTTTTAGTTACATAATTATACACGCAGATTTTCTTTTATTCAACATGGATTAACAGTCAACAAATGATTTGGACTGCATAAGGACATTGCAAGGGTTAAGCAAAGTGAGGTACGTTCAAAATAACGGGACGCACGAGGCGTCGCAACGATCATAATGACTCGATAATTAAAGTAACACGAAAACCAAATTTGTTTACCAAATCTACCGAATAAAATTTGGGAGAAACGGTTCTAGGTGAAACATATTTCATAATCCAAGATAATTAACTTGCAATTCGAGGATAAGGTTAACTTAAACATGTCAAATCTACAACATATGGCTAAAATTTGGAAGAAAAGACCAAGAGGGAGGGCAAGAACAACACTTGCCTCGGTTTCTACTCCAATCGGTCTTCCAATATACTCCACATCGTGGATCTAGACAAAAGAAGGCACGAGGAAGCAGAATCTACAAGGATTTGGCCAAAAGAGAGGTTAGGGCCGAAAACCCTAACGAAAAACTTCCATGCAAAGAGAAATACTTACCACAAACTTGAAGATCACAGCGAGAGCTTTTCAGATCTATATTCCGTTCAAGATTTCGAGCACCGAAGCACCGTCGGCGGCCACCAAAAGATTCACGAACGGACATTCTATCTCTCGCTCTCGCTTCTCTGGTTCGGTCAAAATTTCAGGAAGAAGATGGAGTTTTTTTCTATTTATCCTTAAGTATATGATTATGTATATATATATATATATATATATATATATATTCTTTTGTCTAAACAGGAAAGAGATGGACAATTTAGCTGCGGACTCGCGGAAAACGAAAATAGAGGCTAAAGATGGCTCTGAATCGAAAAGCGATCAACATGAAAGTTGTAGATTTCGTCGAGAGAACAAAATCCATTTAACCATTTTTCCATATGACGCCGTTTTGACCCTCAAAACGACACTCGAATGCTGGCTGAAACTGATTTCTCGGGAGCAGCACAGGAATTCTCGAGAAGGGAAAGAGATTTCTCGAGAACAATATTAGACCTCTCGAGAACTGGCATTAAGGTCTCGAGTACTTGCCAAACAGATTTCCCGAGAAGGAATTGAGTTCTCAAGTACAAGAACTGAATTTTCCGAGAAGATATATGAGTTCTCGAGTACAAGATTCTGATTTCCCGAGAAGATATATGAGTTCTCGAGTACAAGATTCTGATTTCCCGAGAAGATATATGAGTTCTCGAGTACAAGATTCTGATTTCTCGAGAAGATATAAAACTAAATTGCATGAACAGTGCTGTTTTTAAAAATATATCCAAAAAATTAAAGTATAGAGATGAATAGTAAATGACATTTTTGAATAGTGCTTTAATATTATAATAATCATATTTACATTTTTGAATAAGAAAATACAAGATCAAAATAGAGGACCAAACGCGTGACGAATTAAACAAAATTCGCACCGTAGGCGAACACGGATGCTACGAATCCAACAGCGAAGACGGAATCAAAATCTGACATGCCATTCTCGAGATATAAATTTTCAAAGTCTATGGCAAACATAAATTCTTCAAAATTTCGGAAATTCGCCGAGGCTCGAATATCGCTCGGATCACGACGAAACTTGATGAGCATGTCAAAAATTAATTAATTTAATTTCCTAACGTGAAATTTTCCATTTTCGACAAGGATTCATGAATTTGGCCGACTCGACCGAACAGACGCGAAAACGCACTGACGGCGACGCGCCGTCAACTCCACGTTAATGTAACGCCCCTTACATCTATATGATGTCATCAAGAGGATTAAATAATTTCCGGAAAATCAGGGGCGTTACATTCACCCCTCCAAAAAGGAAGTTTCGTCCCGAAACTTGGAACACGAAATAAAACAAGAGGACAGAGGGAGAGACATGATAGAAGAATTCATTAAACAAGAATACTAACCATGGAAGACTAGGAGAACAGCTGAGGATGAGATTCTCTCATTGCGGATTCCAATTCCCAAGTTGCACCTCTAGCATCCTGATTGCGCCAGAGAACCTTAACCATCAGAATTATCTTCTTTCGTAGCACACGATCTTGTGTCTCCAGAATACAAACAGGCTCTTCATCATACATGAGATTAGGCTGCAACTGGGGCACTGAGTCATGGACATGTCGATCACTACGAACACACTTTCGCAACTGGCTCACGCGAAACACATTGTGAACACCAGGGAAAGAATCAGGCAATTCCAGTCTATAGGCAGAAACTCTGATGCACTCCAGAATCTGAAAAGGTCCCACATACCTGGGATCTAGCTTATGGTTCCTTCCAAATCTCTTAACACCTTGCATCAGAGAGACCTTTAGAAACACCATGTCCCCAACTATAAATTCCAGATCAACTCTGTGCTGATTTGCATACTTCTCGTATCGCTCCTGAGCCAACCTTAGCTTTTCACAGATATGCGTCACTGAAATGCTCATATCCTCCAGCGCTTCCGGACCGAGCAATGGCTTCTCACCAACTTCTGCCCAAAATAGGGGAGTTTGACAACGCCTTCCATATAAAGCTTCAAAGGGTGCCATCTGCAAACTCTCCTGATAACTGTTATTGTACGCGAACTCCATCAGTCCGAGGCGTTTATCCCAAGCCCCACCATGGTCCAGAATATAGCATCTAATCATATCCTCCAAGATCCTATTCACTCTCTCCGTCTGACCATTGTCTGAGGATGATAAGCAGTAAAATACCTAAGGTCAGTACCTAGAGCTCCTTGCAAACTTTGATAGAAACGAGACATGAACCGAGAATCTCTATCTGACACGATACACGTAGGCACACCATGCAACCTGATGACTTCGTCCAGATAAAGCTCAGTTATCTTTTCCATAGAATAATCAATTTTGAAAGGCACAAAGTGGGCACACTTGGTTAGTCTATCCACGATAACCCACACTGCATCATGCCCTCGGGGAGATCTCGGTAAACCGTTATGAAATCCATGGATAAACTCTCCCATTTCCAACTTGGTATGTCTAAAGGCGTTAAATTACCACCAGGACTTCTATGATCAACTTTGATACGCTGGCAGGTATAACATTCAGATATAAATCTTGTGATGTCATTCTTCATACCTGACCACCAAACAATCTGTTTCAAATCTCTATACATTTTCGTGGAACCAGGATGATAAGCAACACTTGAACCATGCGCTTCACTACATATTCTTGCTCAGATGTCCCCAATAGCGGGAATACAATATCTGTCGCGGTAATTTAGGGTACCAACGTCATCAATTGAAAAGTCAGGTAATTCCCCTTTCTCAGTCCTACTTCGGAGGTGCTGCAAATCAGGATCGGCTTTCTGATGTAGCCTAGTGAGAGTAATCCATGAAGGCTCTTCCACCTCTAAGCTACTCGGCGAAGCGCTATTCCCTACGGCAATGTCCATGAGCAAAAACTCCTCTACAAGGGATTGCACTGAGATAAAGGATGATAAGGGATATCGACTTCATATTCCGCAACATATTCTAGCCATCTACACTGGCGTAAATTCAACTCCTTCTAAGTGAAGACATATTTCAAACTTTTATTGTCCATGTAGATTTTGCATAACACTCTGTATAGAAGATGTCTCCACAACTTCAAGGCATAAATGACAGCAACAAATTCCAGGTCGTGCGTAGGATAATTCCTTTCATGGACCTTCAATTGTCTCGATCCATACGTAATCACATTGCCGTCCTGCATCAACACGCAACCGAGTCCAACTCGCGAGGCGTCTACATAAACAACATACTCTACTCCTTCCATCGACAATGCCAAAACTGGAGCAGAACACAGTCTTCTCTTGAGCTCTTGAAAAGCTTCTTCATAGGCATCATTCCAAATAAAAGCTGTGCTCTTTTGCGTAAGCCTGGTCAATGATGCAGAAAGCACGAAGAATCCTTTCACAAATCTTTTGTAGTAACCTGCCAACCCTAAGAAGCTCCTTATCTCCTTAGGCGATGTAGGTCTCTTCCAATCCAAGATTGCGACTATCTTCGCGGGATCCACTGAGATACCGTCCTTGCTTACAATATGTCCTAGGAATGACAGCTGAGACAACCAGAACTCGCACTTGCTAAGCTTCGCATACAACTTGTGCTCCCTTAGAGTAGTCAAGACCAAACGCAAGTGCAAGGCATGCTCTTCTACATTTCTGGAATATACCAGGACATCGTCAATGAATACAACCACGAACTTATCCAGAAAGTCCTTGAACACCCTGTTCATCATGTCCATAAAAGCTGAAGGTGCGTTCATTAATCCAAATGACATTACCAAAAATTCAAAGTGACCATATCAAGAACGAAAAGCAGTTCGCGGAACGTCTGACTCACAGATTCTTAAATGATGGTAGCCCGAACGGAGGTCAATCTTCGAGAACACGGAACTACCCGCAGTTGGTCAAACAAGTCATCGATCCTAGACAACAGATATCTGTTTTTGATAGTCACCTTGTTCAGTTCTCAATAATCTATGCACAACCTCATCGCTCCATCCTTTTTCTTCACGAAGAGGACTGGTGCACCCTAGGGAGAAGAACTGGGTCTAATAAAACCACACTACAATAACTCATCTAGTTGAGTACGTAGCTCCTCTAACTCACGCGGTGCCATGCGGTACGGTGCTTTTGCAATAGGACGAGTGCCTAGCTCAATGTCTATAATGAACTCCACCTCTCTCTCAGGAGAAAGTCCAGGAAGACTAACAGGAAAGACATCCGGAAACTCATGCACCACAGAAACGTCCTCAACCCGAGGCACAACAGGTACAACTTCTAGAACAGAAACAGAGACAAGGAAAGAATCGCAGCCAGACTCTAGAAATTTACGAGCATGTACCACTGAAATAATAGGAGATTCCTGACGCAACAAACCATACACACTCTTGGGCTGGCCTTTGTCGCCTTTGAAATCCAAGTGCTTGTGCTTGCACTGAATGGCGGCATCATAGCTGGACAGCCAATCCATGCCCAAAATCACGCCGAAGTCTTCCAATTCTAACACCTTCAGATCCGCAAAGGCTAGAAAACCACCTAGGAAGATAGGGCATTTTTGGATACCCTGAAATGACATCACCAACTCTCATGAAGGGAATTTGACGTTCAGGGAAGTGTCCAACTGTTCAAGAACCCAGCGATGTCGGTCTACAAAACTCCTTGCCACAAATGAGTGAGTAGCACTCGAATCGAACAGAACACGTGCCCACTTATTCTTCACCTTAAATTCACCTAAACACATTACACGTGCAACTAAAATGCAGAAACTATAAATCTACTATAAGAGATTACTAGCTGAGTCGAAGACTAACCTGTGATCACTTGAGTCATTGATTGGGCTTCCTCTTTGGTCAGCACATTCAACTTTCCTTTTCCCTTGTCCATGTGAGGTGGGGGTGACAGTAGAGTCTGCAATGGAACTGCATGCAGCGCAGGCTTGCTCTGTAGGTAATTAGCCCTCATGTGTCCTTTCTGGCCGCAAAGATAACAATCTCCAACCTTCTTGTGACAACGGGCCGCATCGTGCCTACTCTTTTGGTAATAAGTACAGATAGGGCCTCCCTTTGGTGCATCCTGGATCGCGTGTACCTGATAGTGCTTCTGCACATCCAGTCTCTTAAAGCACTTTTCAAAAGGGTGGCATGGCTTACCATAGAAGCTACACGCTTCCCTTCGATCCTTCTTCGCTGTAGGGCCAGATGCCCCAGTACTTCCACCATCATCAGATTTCCTCTTGTCATTCTTTACATGCAATCCCTGATTCTTCGCATTATCTATCGCCTCAACCTTCATGGTGGCTTCTACTACTTCTGCAAAGATCTCAGATTTGTACGCGCTAGCCAACTACTGGATGTCATACCTCAGACCACCCAGGAATCATTTTACTCTGCCTTCTTCAGACGCTACCAGATCTGGGGCGAAATGACTGAGCTTGCTAAACTCGATCTCGTACTCACTAACAGTGAGTTGTCTCGGCTTCAGGTGTAAAAAGTTGTTCATCAGACGGTCTTGCTCGACCGATGGCAGAAACTTCTTCTGTAACATACTCTTAAACGAATCCTAAGAGCACCCATCAGTAAGATTCTCCTTTTCTCTAACCCACCAACTCTTCACAAGTCCTTTGAGCTGGTACGCCGCAATCATCACCTTCTGATCGGAGGAAATGTCAGAATAAAAAAACATTTCTTCAATGGCGATGATCCAGTCATCCAACGCCATGAAGTCTGCCCTACCATCATATGTAGGAGGTCCTAGTCGCTGGAAGTGAGAAATGAAATTCATCTCTGGCGGCAGTGCAACTGGGGGAACTAGAGTAGTAGGAGGAGTAGGAATAGCTTGATCCACAGCAGGGTCCTACGCTCTAGCCTGCTGCCCAGCGACAACAACCAGCAATGATTGTATCTGTGATTGCATGTCCACCATCTGCCTTGTCAGGGCCTCATTTCTCTATCGTAGTCCTTCAATCACTGCTTTGCACTGGGCACCAGAAGTCTCACCCTCCGACCGGGGAGTCGACCTCGTCGCAACGCATTTAGGCGGCATTTCTACAGAACAAACAGATATCTAGTCAAAACCTTGCCTAAGACATCATAAACTGGGAAGATATTCCCTTAGCAAAACTGTTTTGGGGTCATATTCTACCGATACGAACAAACGACTTATCGAGGACTAGCTTAAGACACCTAAGCTAGTAAACTCGAATACCCTGACTCAGTTCAGATCAGGAACGAACAGACTCAGATCAGATCGGAAACGAACAGATAGTTTCTCTTGTTGTTACCTTGCTCTGGGAAATCATGAAATGATGTTATGCTTTTAACTTGTGCCTATAAAATAAATGCATGAATGTTTAGATTTCATTTCAGATCATGGGTGTACATATGTCATCATGCAGATCTTTAACTTGGCACATGTGCTTATGCGTTGATATGTTATGTATGCAGTGCTATGCATTCTAAAAAGGCCTTAGTGCATGTTATGAGCGGCGTATACATACAATGTTACGCATCCTATACTACATAATATTATATGTAACGAAAAAGTAAAACGTGCTAATGGGAAGCCATGTGATGATGGTTATGCATCCCATACTACATAACCGTCACATGTTGCCTCCTATGGTGGATCCATATACAAACACATATTATGCATCCCATACTACAATATATGCCCCGTATACTTTTTATCATGCTATGAGTGTAGTGTTCATGCTTCCATCAAGATCTACTGATGACATATCGATGTGTGTATGCAATGAATTGATACGATTAGAGTTTTGCTTAAGGTAAAGTTGTTCGACTGGTTTGCCAAACCAACCAACCCTCTTGCAAAACCTCCCTCTGATACCAACTGTCACAACCCACATTTTCTCCGTATTAAATAATACGTTAGAGTGAGAGAAAATATGCGCCATGATGCCACGCCGTGCAGAAGACAACTACAGACGCTCAGGCGACTCGTCCTCGCATTTACTTTAAGTAAAAGACTTATGAAATTAATTTTAAAAAGAAAATATAAGTTATTTGAGTTACTGACTGTGTCCCTCGGTCGGGTGGATCACTAGTCCATAGGTGAGAAAATATATAAATTTACGCAGCGGAAAATACTTAGTTTGATTCATTTATTATCCTATATGAGGATGAAAGCCTAACATCTTGTAATGATGATGTGACTTCTACATTTAATATAAATAAAAGGACTTTTATAGTGCTTAAAAGTAGAATGTTTTGCAGTTAAAAATTATGCCATGACAATATTCCAGAATGCAGTTTTGTATGCTTAAAAGTAACTATATGCATCCTAACATAAATCTTTCTCAGAGAGCAAGTATAAACAAACAGTATGTAATAGCAGTAAAAGTAACAAGTAAACTGTCATAAGAAGTCTAAGACCATGGGCGTCAACAACTGACACGAACCCATAAAAAAATAGTCATGTCTAACAAAACAACTACCCCAACACTCTGAGGTGGAAACAAATGGCCGCAGTAACTCGCAACACCAGAAGCACAACTCTGTCAGCTAAAACTGCTACTGCTCTGGACCTGAGGCATTCAAAAGAAGAACACCTCAGAAGCAAGTTACAAGTGATGCAAAAGAGTAAAAGAAAGACCAACAAACCTCGAAGTGAACAAGGGACAATAAATCGACTGCAACAAAAGTCAGTAGCAAAGTAACATAAACAAAAAGTTAAATCTAGTTGAGCAAGAAGGGCAAACTCACAACAACTGGACAGAACAGAGTGTCAAACATCAGAAGTTCATATATATTCATCTTTCTTTATTATTCATGTCATTCATCATTTAAAATGAGATTGATCAGCTCAACAAGAAAGAGTACTGTGCAGGGAAAAAAGGTCCACAAGGCCCACAAACCCAGCCAAAAGGCACCATGCCGAGGGAAAAGACCCCAACACGCACAGACCAACAACTAAGGTAAAGTGTCGGGGATGAAGGTCCACAACGCGCATAGACTCAGCCATAAGGCACTATGCTGAGGGAGAAACCCCAACGTGCACAGACCATCGAGGTTTTCTTTAGTTACATAATCATACACGTAGAGTTTCTTTTATTCAACATGGATTAACAGTCAACAAACGATTTGGACTACATAAGGACATTGCAAGGGTTAAGCAAAGTGAGGTACGATCAAAACAACGGGATGCACGAGGTGTCGCAATGATCATAATGACTCAATTGTTAAAGTGGCACAAAAACCAAATTTGTTTACCAAATCTACGGAATAAAATTTGGGAGAAATGGTTCTAGGTGAAACGCACTTCATAATCCAAGATAATTAACTAGCAATTCGAGGATAAGGTTAACTTAAACATGTCAAATCTACAACATATGGCTAAAATTTGGAAGAAAAGAGCAAGAGGAAGGGAAAGAACACCCCTTGCCTCAGTTTCTACTCCAATCGGTTTTCCAATATACTCCACATCGTGGATCTAGCCAAAAGAAGGTTCGGGGAAGCGAAATCTACAAGGATTTGGTCAAAAGAGTGGTTAGGGCCAAAAACCCTAACGAAATACTTCCACGCAAAGAGAAATACTTACCATGAACGTGAAGATCACGGCGAGAGCTTTCCGGATCTATATCCCGTTGAAGATTTTGAGCACCGCAGCACCGTCGGCAGCCACCGAAAGATTCACGAACGGACGTTCTATCTCTTGCTCTCGCTTCTCTGGTTTGGTCAAAACTTTAGGAAGAAGATGAAGTTTTTTTTATTTATCCTTAAGTATATGAATATGTATGTGTGTGTGTGTATATATATATATATATATATATATATATATATATATATATATATATATATATATATATATATATACAAGCAGTCGTGCACGGGGGACCAAGTGCGGGCAACATTCGTCGTGGGTGCGACATTTATCGAGGGGGCTACATTCGTCGCAGGTGCGACATTTGTTGAGGGGGCCACATTTATCGTGGGGGTGACATTTGTCATGGGCGCGATATTTGTTGGGGGAGGCGACATTGGTCTGGGGTGGCGACAATGGTCTGGGGCGGAGACATTGGTTGGGGACGACGACATTGGTCATAGGAGGCGACATTGGTTGGGGGTGGCTACATTGGTCGGGGCTGCGACATTGGTCGAGTGCGGCGACATTGGTCGATGTCGACGACATAGGTTGACGATGGCTACATTGGTCGTAGGAGGCGACATTGGATGACGACATTGGTTCTTTTTGTTTCATTTTGTAGCTTAAAAGGAGAAACCAACCTTTGGGATAATTTAGTAAAAATGAGAACTTGTCAAAAAGTTGAGAACTAAAGAGTAAAGAAGAGAGTAATTAAAGTCGAAATGACACCAGCAACTATTATGCATGTTTTATCATGAAAACACAACTTTTATGCATGTTTTATCATGAAAACATAAACACATGGAGGAAGAAGATATAGTTTGAAAACTAATAAAAATAATGTACTCGAAATGACACCGACAACTCCAACAATGAAGCAAGTAGATCAAAATATTGAAAGGAAGAGCTAATGTAATTGTTGCGGTAAAAAGATGCAGATATATTCATGAAAATACACTGAATACAAAAATATAAGAAATAATACAATTCATGAATATTACAAATGTTACATTGATCCGTAAAATCTATGTAATTTGGCTCGCTGCATGTAATTTTGTGAATATTTCTTTGAACACAACATTTCTAGTGTACACTCCTTGCTCCTCCAATGTACCATTTTTAACCATCACTATGGTGCTATTTGCGGAAACTCCTCTTGACAATGCCACATACAGTTGTCCATGGCTAAAAACATCATTTGGTAAATATAATCCAACATTTGAAATTGTTTGGCCCTGTGATTTGTTGATGGTTTGAGCATAGCTCAATCATATTGGGAATTGCTTTTGGGTGAGCTCGAAGGGCATCTTAACATCCTCTGCGCTCTTCAAGGGAATTCTTGATAGAAATACTCTGTGCATTTTAAACTCCCCGCTCAATATTTTAGCTTCAATAACGTTTCTTGAAAAGTTTACACATATAAGTCTTGTTCTGTTGCACAACCCAATTTTTGGATCAATATTTCTAAGAAGCATTATCGATGAACCTTTCTTGAGATTGAGCTCGTGAGGTGGCAGATTCCCCGGATTTATTGAATTTAAGAATTCTGGCAAATATAAATTATGGGTGTCATCCACTACCGAGTCAAAAAAATAGTATGTTTTGCATTCTCCCGGAAATATTTCAAGACATTTTTCATTTATTTTGTTAACATCTTCATTCAAAGGCGTTATTATTGCTCTGCTTTCCATGTATCTGACATCTGTTGGGGAACCAAGCTTAGGGAATATTACATCAATCAATATATTTACAGAGCGTTCATCTACCCAAGGTATGACCATGGAGGTTAGAATCTGAATCATATCATTTAGAATGGCTGGCTCAGATGATTAAAAGCTCGCAAGAGAAGATGATGTTATGGCAATTTTGATTCCTGCAGAAAAATTAGCGAGTCTTTTTAGGATGTTATAATTTTGATTCATGGTAGTGCTCCAAGGGGTTCAACTACTCGGTCCACATTTTCAGCGAAATGCTCTAATTAATTGGACATGTGAGTCCACTAAAATGTTCTAATTAATTTCAGAGGAATCATCCAATTAATTAGAGCAATGTCAGGCACATTTTAATGATATATTAAATTTTGAAAATCTGAAGCACAAACATGTTCACTGAGCAATCATATATTGAGTAACTGCTTCCACATTTTAATGATTGTTCTTGCTGTAACAACTGTATAAATATAAAGATTTAAGAACAACTCCAACCGTTCGACAAAATACAGATTTCTGTAAATTTGCAGGAAAATTTTTCTCCAACCGTTCGGCAAACGCGTCTCCATAAATGGAGATGTTCTCTCTCCTCCTCTAAATATAGAGGAGGGGGAGAGGAAATGCCGTGGCCGGCATTTAGTTTTTTATTATTATTATTATTTTTAAATTATTTAATTATTTGTTTTATAAATTCTTCGTATAATCTATAAATCCTCTTAGCCACTATAATAATTTTTCAATTATGACATATAATATATCAATAAAATTATTTTTTCGAGACCTACAAAACGAGAATAATATTGAATATTTTCTAATTATTATTTGTCATACAAATAAGAGAAGAAGACATATTTACTGATTAAACTCGTGCAAAAATAAAAATACATTCAAATTACATATCTTCATTCCCATGTCGTTCCCACAAATGTTCAACTAGTGCATTTCGAAGTGCAAAATGAGCATCGCTGTCCTTGATATTTTTATGTCGATTTAGGTACTGACAAAATCGTTCGGCTTCACTTGTGTTCAACTCTTTAACATTCTAAGTTGGTGCTGGAGTAGAAATAACAACATATTCATGTTCATCTCGCTCGCCTTCGACGATCATGTTATGCATTATAACACAAGCAGTCATGATATCATGTAAAACACGCTTATCCCAAAAACGGGTCGAACCCTTAATTATCACAAATCTTGATTGAAGAGCACCAAATGCCCGCTCTACATCTTTTCGACATGCTTCTTGCATCATTGCGAAGTATTGTTTTTTTTGGTCTTGTGAATGAGAAATAGTTTGAACTAGTGTTGACCACTTCAGATATATTCCGTCGACTAAATAATAACCAACGTCATAAATTTTTCCCAATATTTGATAATGAGTAGGAGGCGTAATACCTTGTGCTAAGTTGGAAAACAAAGGAGACGATTGCAGGACGTTAATATCATTGTTCGAGCCTGGTAAACCAAAATATGCATGCCATATCCATAAGTCATATGATGCTACTGCTTCGAGTATAATTGTTGGCCCACCATGGTGTCCTAAATATTGGCCTGCCCATGCTGTTGGGCAGTTCTTCCATTATTAATGCATGCAATCTAGACTTCCCAACATCTCTGGAAATCCTCGTTCTTCACCTTTCTATAATAATCTAGCAACATCATTGGAATTGGGATATCTCAATTTTTTTTCTTTGTACACTTTTACAATCGCCCTACAAAATCTTTTCAAACATTGAATCACGGTTGACTCACTGATTCAGATATATTCATCGCAATTATCAGCTACTGTTCCATATGCCAACTTACAGAATGCAGCTGTTATTTTTTGTATAGTGGACAATCCAAGCTTACCAACCCCATCCTTCTTTTGCATGGAGAAATTATCGTGCTCCTACACCGCGGTAACAATACGAAGGAATAATATCTTTTTCATGCGAAATCTTCTTCGAAAATATGTTTCCCCATATGTGGGATGATCGAAGAAGTAGTCATTACACAGTATTGTATCACCTTCAATCCTGCCCCGGTTGATTACCACGTGACCCTGTATTGAACCTCGGTGTCTCGGAAGTTCATTTTCATGAAGTTGAGCTTTGTTGGAGTTATAAGCACACGCCAAAATTTCATCTTCTTGCTCCCATTTAGATGTGTCTTCTTCCCACTTTTGAATTTGCTGATAAAATAATTCATCATCTGAAGATGATGAAGATTATAAATGAGATAGCCCTGCTCCGTAGTTCATTATTTGTATGAGGGAAAGATAGTTAGCCTGAAGATGAGAAAAGAAGTGATGCTTATATAGGATTTTTTAGAGCAAGCATTGGATTCCCTTGTCACTTCATCACCAGCATTGAATTATAACCTCCAACATTGGATTCCCATGTCACGTCATCACCAACACTGAATTATTATCTCCAACATTGGATACCTATCACATGTCACAGGCAAAGAGGTGCGCTAGCGCAGCACACAGGAATCATCGAGCAGAGCTCGACGATTCCGTCAAGCTCTTCGTCGAGCAAAGCTCGACGAAATCGTCGAGCTGAGTTTATTGAGTTAGCATTCCTTGTGTTCTCTCTTCATCATCAGCATTGGATACCTATCACATGTCACTTCATTACAAGCATCAGATTCTCATGTCACTTCATCCCCAACATTGGATTCTTAGCTCCAATATGTTCTATAAGTACCTTACCAACATAAAGAGCAAGCATTGTACCAAGCATGACTTCCAGTCGAGGAACAACATTCTCAGTGAAAGAAGATCGAGCATTATGTTATGCATGGCTTGAGGTCTTTGAAGACCCAGTTATGGGTAGCAATAAAAAATAACACAAGATGTGGGAAAGAATTTCTATTATATTTCACAACAAAAGACCGACTACTTGCTCAGGACAGAGAACCCCAAAATCTCTCTCATGTCGCTGGTCATTGTTAGCAAGCAAGGCTAGCATATTTAGAGGATGCATTCGACAGATTGAGCAAAGAAATCTGAGCGGTGCATCTGAAATGGATATTGTAAGTATTTAATTACATTTCAAATATTAGATAAATGAAATTACATGTTATTGTAATTGTTATTTTTTATAGCTTAATCAAGCAAAAATTTTGTACGACGAAGATCCGAACGAGAAAAGAGGTTTCTTGTTTGATAATGTTTGGTCAATCTTGAAAAATACTGAAAAGAGGATAGATCATTCCGGGGCTACAACTGGTAAGAACTCTCAGCCTGATGACATCTCACAAGATTTTGGTTCTAACTCTCCCACACAACGGAGCCGTATAGACCTAAACACAGACAGTAATGAAATGAACCCTAATAGCATTGGTGATGAAGAATCTCCAATATCAATTTCAAATACTCAACCTACTGGGAGAAAGAAAGAAAAAGAAAGGAGGAGACAAGTTAGTGGTAAGAGTTATGGTATGAAAACACAAACAAAAGCAAATGAAGAAATCTTAGAGATTTTGAATAGAGGGCAAGAACAACGAGCAAAGGATAGGTCTTCTATGAATGAACTGCTGAAGTTAATGGTCGAAAATGAAAAGAAAAAAATAGATCTTCAGAGTGCTAAACAAGATCATGATATTATGATGATAAACTTGGATAACATAAAAGGAACTCCGGAACGACAATATTTTCGGCAGAAAAAATAAGAAATTATGAATAAAACATAAAATAATCCCTATTTAGAGGATCATCATCACTAGAAGGAACCAAATATGAAGGAAGCTGGCATGAAGGAAGCCAGTACAGCGGAGCCCAGCATGGAGGTGACAAATATGGAGGACATCAGTTTGGAATCCGCCAGCATGAAGGAAACCAATATGGAGGAAGCCACTATGTAGGAGACCCACATGGAGGACCTCAATTTGGAGGGCCTCAATTTGGAGGGCCTCAGTTTGGAGGACCTCAATTTGGAGGGCCTCATTTTGGAGGAAGTCAGTACGACGAAAGCCTATATGGAGGAGACCAATATGGTGGAGCTCGATCCGGAGGACACCAGCACGGAGGAAGCCAGTATGGAGGAAGCGACTATGGAGTTCCCGGGTATGGAGGAGAACAACACGGGGGAAGTGCACGCGGAAGTCGTAGCGAACCCGATGATGACCTCCAAGAATATTAGCATTATTTTCAAGTGTAATATTTTTTTTGAACTATATAATGTTTATTTTTTTTAGTTGTGCAATTAAATTTTAAATTAAAAAAGCTTAAAAATTAATATAATATAATATTTTAAAATTGTTTTTATTTTAAAATTATTTAAATAATATTAAAAAATTCATGTTCTCCAAATACGGAGAATATGGTTGGAGTTATTCTCCATGTTCTCCATATTTGGAGAACATAGTACAAGAGGATCTCTAAATATAGAGATCCCCCGTTGGAGTTACTCTAATATAGTCCTCTTTTTGGGGTGTAAATAGCTATATCTTTATACTATAAATCAGACACTGTAAACATTCTAGTAAATGTAGTAAACAACAATTAAAAACCGTTTTAAGAATGAAACCCGGTTAAAATCAAAAACTATAAATCTGAAGCAAACCCGGTTAAAATCAAAAACTATAAATCAAAAATAGTAAATCAGACACTGTAAATCTAAGCTAATAAACTTGCTAAAACCCGTTTAGAACTTACTAAAACTCGTTTAGAACTTGCTAAAACTTGCTGTTAAAACAGTAAAACTGTAAATCAAACACTGTAAAACTGTAAATCAAACACGGCTAAAATAGGTAGGGTTATACACGCATTTACGGCGGTTGTCAGTCAAGGGAAGATGCGACAGATGGAGGTGAGGGTAGCGTGTGGGGGAGGAGAAAGCCAACTTTCGTGATGTGAGGGTAATATGCTGGCTTCCTTCTCATTTCATCTGGCAGAGAGATATGCTTGAGTTGTTGAAAATGGTAAAGAAGAAATGCTATTTGGAAAAATTATGAACTGAAAACACAAATTAGAAAAATTCGTAGGTGTTGTTATTGGAAATAATTTACAGCAGCATAAGGAAAATTCTCGGCCTGGAAACACAAAATCTGAGAAGAAATGCTAGAGAAGGAATGCATCACGACCTTAACTACACCCATAAAAACACAACATAAACCCTGAGAACACTAAATCTCTTCTGCCGAATTTATACAACTAAAACATGTTTTATACAACTAAAACATGTAATTGTTTTTTGTGTTTGATGAAGTACCACTTGGTTAAAATTAAACTAATTTATTTGCATAGACGGTACACGGGGAAAAGCCCCTACTGCTAAGCGCGACCGTACCAGACCCGCGAGGGAAAATACTAATCGATCCGTGCGTGATGAACCCATGCATGATGACATTTCTATAAATCATGCAAGATCATGAGATAATTAAACACTACAATCACATTATTGAAGAAGACATAATCATCAATCAATACTAACATAGCACAAAATAAAAACAGATTCACATTTAAAGATTCACATTCTCTTAATATATTCGAAGAATTAGAAAATTGTCATTCTTTTAACAATTATATGAATATACAATAATTTACAAAAAAATATATCATAATAACTTTCTAATAAGATAATATTGTGAATAAACTCATGATTAAACAAAAAACATTAATAACTGACAGGGAACAAATTCACTAACAACCTCAAAATAGTAGTTGCTTGAGTTTAATTTTTGAAAGTGCAATAATTCCAACATATATTTAACTGAAGAAATATGTCGAGACATGAGAACTTGCTTACAACATTTACCCAGCATTTACATAGCATTTGGCAAGCCAATAAAAATTCCAAATATTAAGTTTAGCGCAAAATATAAACTACAACATCAATCTAAACTCCAGAAGCAATTAAGAAATTTGACAAATAATCTGAAAACACAATATTTAAACTCAAGCAACAATTAAAGTTGAGAACAGCCGGTATGAAGCATACTCGAGCTCAACGCAACAAGTATAACTGAAGGAGTCTTCAAAAGAGAGCTTCAATAATGATTTCTCGCCTTTTTTCTCTGTTCACATTTTTTTTGCGGCATTCAATTAAAGCATATGAAAATGAACTGAGATAAGTGCAAATCTATAAAATAAGCATGAATTAAAACTAAAAAGTGCATTCACTGTAACTTCAATATATAAATGCTTGCTGCATCAGCCGCGACACATATTTTACTAACAAAGTTTTCCTTAAGTGCTGGAATTTTGACCAAACTTTTCAATTGGTGAGACTTCATCGCTAGCATTTTAACCTAAACTATCATTTTGTGGATATTATGTTTATATAGCTGAGATCACAACAACCATGGGTCAGCTAAACAGGGAGTACAGATCAATGAAAGCCTAACAAATTTTTTAAATCCATGTTAAATTCAGCGCTTATCAATTTCTGATTTGAGTAGTTTAGGTTTGAGTTTTAATAAACATGAAGTTGCGCCTCCATATTCGGATGGACATCAACACCAAGCTCATAAAAACATCAACACCATATTCCATATCAAGAATATAGACTTACCAATCCACTGGACCATTGATGGATGGAAAATAATACAATTTCTAGCTCCAATTGATGCAAAAACTAATGATGAAGTGCACAGAATTAATGAATTAAACATTAAAAATGCAGTCTTAATCCTTCCATGTTATAGAAATAAAATTCTTTCTGTTCTCAATCTGAGCTTCAATTGAAGAATTGGAGCTGGACAACATTGTTGTTATAAGCGATGGCAATTTTTTTTATAATTGGACCTCGACATACAATGAGATAGTTTATAGCAATATGAAATCAAGGAGGTTCTCCATGATGTAGTTTATAGCAATATCAAGGAGGCTCACCCTGATATAGTTTATAGCAATATCAAGGAGGTTCTTAAGGTCTGCAATCTCCTTAAAAAATGGCAATCTGATTACCCAACTGATTTCATTAATCAAAACTGATTACCAAACTGACTACAAATCAGTCTTAATTGTATAACACTGTAAATGAACCGATAGTGAACACTGCTTGCTCTAATGATCAAACACCTTAAGAGCAACGAAAAAAAATTTAGAGGACCGCAGTGAATTAGAGAGTAATAAACATGAATCTTGCAACAACCAAAAGTGAGTAAATCAAATGAATGAGAGAACACAAAACTTTCTGAAATCAGATGGGAGTATAGAATAAATGAATTAGCGAGTAATAAACATCAATCCTTGCAGACGGAATATTTGCCAGCAATATTCGCCTACTTTAATTTCATCAATAATAGGGAGAATTTGAGCGTATGTGTGCTTACCATGAGGAGTTTGGTTGAGGCACCATGGAGGAGATGCTCTGCCGACGAAAGAGAAGCTCTGTTGATGAAGGATGAGCTATATCAGGATTTGAGGCGGGAGAAGTTATGGGTAAGGAGCGCTGTGTGCGAAGAGGTGAAAGAAGGACGTCGAAGAAGCAGAGAATCGCAGCACGGAGTTGCTTTCGGCAGGATAGCGGGATTGGCGCTGTAACAGGATTGTGATGGAGGAAGAGAGGAGAAAGTAGGGGTGCTTTCTGTTGAGGTTATACAAAGGAGAAAGCAGGAGTTTGGTTGTGGTGGCGTGTAGTAGAGGAGAAAGCCAGCAATGACTGGCGCGAGAGAATGGGGGCGCGGGAAAGCGTTCGTGCGGAAGAGGAGGGATGGCGTGATGAGCATGTGTAATGCTAGCAATATCTTGATTATATCTTTAGCAATGCACGAAAAGTTATTCTTGGACCAATGCCCAATGACCATATCTTTATTATTTCTTTAGCAATGCCCAAAAAGTTATTCTTGGACCAATGCCCAATGACCAGCAATATCTTTATTATGGCATGATGAGCAGGGATGACCAATGACCAAAAATTTATTCTTGGACCAATGCCCAATGACCAGCAATATATTTATTATGGCGTGATGAGCCTGTTTCAGCAATGCCTAATGACCAAAAAGTCTAATAATTTTTGGAATAAGGTAGGAGAAATGGGCGTATTCTTGGCATATATATAAAAGTTACACCATGGCTACGGTGGATTTTTGGGAGATGAATGTTACACCATAGCATTTTTGGAGTTTGCTTATATTATAAAGATATAAATTCTTCTGTCTAAATAGGAAGGAGACGGATAATTTAAGTGTGGGCGTGCGGAAAATAAAAATAGAGCCTAACTATGGCACCAAATCAAAAAGTGATCAACACGGAAGTTGTAGATCTCGTCGAGACAAACAAAATCTATGTTAACCATTTTTCCATATGATGCCGTTTTAACCCTCAAAATGACACTCGAAAGCAGGCTGAAATAGATTTCTCGGGAGCAGCACAGGAATTCTCGAGAAGGGAAAGGGATTTCTCGAGAACAATATTAGACCTCTCGAGAACTGGCATTAAGGTCTCAAGTACTTGCCAAACATATTTTCCGAGAAGGAATTGAGTTCTCGAGTACAAGAACCGGATTTCCCGAGAAGATATATGAGTTCTCGAGTACAAGATTCTGATTTCCCGAGAAGATATATGAGTTCTCGAGTACAAGATTCTGATTTCCCGAGAAGATATAAAACTAAATTGTATGAACAGTGCTTTTTTTTACAAATATATTCAAAAAATTAAAGTATAGAGATGAATAATAAATGACATTTTTGAATAGTGTTTTAATATTATAATAATCATATTTACATTTTTGAATAAGGAATTATGAGATCAAAACGGAGGCCCAAACGAGCGCCGAATTAAACGAAATTCACACCGTAGGCGAACACTGATGCTACGAATTCAATGGCAAAGACGGAATCAAAATCCAACGTGCCATTCTCGAGATATAAATTTTCAAAGTCTACGGCGAACATAAATTCTTCAAAACGTCAGAAATTTGCCGAAGCTCGAATATCGCTCAGATCGCGACGAAACTTGACGAGCATGTCAAATATTAATTAATTTAATTTCCTAACTTGAAATTTTCCATTTTCGACAAGGATTCACGAATTTGGATGACTCGACCGAACAGACGCGAAAACGCACTGACGACGACGCGCCGTAAACTACACGTTAACGTAACTCCCCTTACGTCTATATGACGTCATCAAGAGGATTAAATAATTGTCGGAAAATCAGGGGCGTTACAAGGAGGCAGACTTTTCTGTCAGATTTTTTGGATGGAGCATCCGGCCCACAGTTAGCACTACCCACACCCCAATAGATTCAGGCATACCGACATCCCAGGGAGCACTTCAGGGAAGGTTGCTTCCATTGTCACCAGCCAGGACACATTCGGCACTATTGCCCGCAACTTGTTGGGAATATTCCAAATCATCTCGTATTCCCTCCAACAGCTCAGCGAGGACGCGCACGTGGTCGAGGACGAGGACCACAAGGTAGGAACCTTGAATCTGCTCAATAATAGGTGTTCAATTTGGATATGACTCAGGAGCGGGACCCACAAGACATCATTGCAGGTATCTTGTAGTCAAACTCATTATGATATGCTTATAAACATTCGTCCTTAGCATGCCTGAAATTGCACGGAAAACCTAGTCTTGAAATTATTATAACTTAACATTTAGGCATCATGACTGTTAGTGGGAGGCCTGCCTATACTTTATTCGATACCGGTGCAACCTATTTGTTCGTCTTAGTAGACTTCGTGAAGGATCTAAATGGTGTGCAATATTTCACCGGAGTCACTCAAAGAGTATGCCTTCCAGACGACTCCGAGATGACCTCGTCCGCCAAGTGCGACTTGGATGTGTACATTGGAGGGAAGATTTTCAAAACCACTACAATGGTATTAGGGATGCCAGAATTTGATCTTGTTCTGGGCATGACTTGGCTGGATTGGCATCATGCCAGGATTGACCGTGCGGCAAAGTAGATCACGTTGAGGCAGGGAGATTCAGAGTTCATCCTTCAAGGTATTAGATTTGCACCCCGAATTCTATTATCTTCTATTCAGATCATTAAGGCCCATAAGTACGAGGATGAGGTGTTCATGATATGTTTTAAGATGAAGGAGATAGAGGTTAGCATGAAGGGTGTACCTGTAATGCCCCGAAACTCAAAGGAGCGACGGGTGACGTTTTGGGCCAGTTTTGGGTTCTGGCAGAAGGCACACGGCCTGGGACACAGGCATGTCCCAGGGCATGTCAGGCTTGTGTCGTCGAGTTGGTCGAGAGGTCGACGAATTTCACTCAACATTGTGTCGAGAGAGGGCACACAGCCTGCGACACGGGCGTGTCGTATGGCGTGTCGACCCGTGTCGACACTCAGCCCGTAAAGTCGACACTGCGCTCGACGAAGTGTCGAGATATGGAACACGGCCTGCGACACGGGCATATCGTAGGGCGTATCGACCCGTATCGACACTCATCCCGGGGAGTCGACGAATTTTTCTCGACGATGTGTCGAGTGAAGGCACACGGCCTAGGATACGGGCGTGTCCAAGGCCGTGTCGTCAGGTCGACGATCTTCGCTCGACGAAGTGTCGAGTGTCGAGACCGTGTACATGGCCTGGAGCCCAGGCGTGTTGAGGTAGACACGGTCAAGGACACAGGCGTGTCCTAGAACCCGTGCAGTTCTCGGGTTGTTTTCGGGATAAATCGATGGGGGTACACGGCCGACCACATGGCCGTGTCAGGTGGAACACGGGCATGTCAGGTCGAACACGGGCATGTTCGATGCCCGTGTGTTGTTCCAGGCGAGTCGATTTTGACGGCGAATGAGGCATACGACCCTGGACACGGGCGTGTGCCAGGCCGTGTGCGGTCCAGATTGGACATTTCAGTCCCGAATCAAAGCCGTTCATTTCTTTAATTGATGATCCAACGGCTGGGGGTTGTTCCTGATGGGATATACCCGGGATTGGGCCTTAGAAACCCTCACTTTTCATGAGTGGTTATCTTTCTAAAGCTTAGAGAGAGAGGAGAGCCAAGGAAGGAAGAAGAAGCTAGATCCGGCCGTTGGAGGAGCTTCGAAGCTCCAAATCGCGAGCCAACTCCGGATCCACGGAGGCAAAGCTAGTGAGGTGCTTTTCATCCGCTTACTTTTCCATGGCGCCAAAGAAGAACGCATGGGTAACGATTCTCTTCTTGAGCATGAGTAGCTCTCCTTCTTTGTATAGGAAGCCCGCTCTCGCGAGTTTGCGGTGAGTTGGAGGCGTTCCTTCGGGTAGATATGTGAAGTCCCCATTGTTTAGAGTCCGTAAGCGAGAACGGACATAGGCATGATGTGTGAAACCTACCCGGACATGTTGGTCTGGATCGGTGATGTTGCATTGCATAAATGCCGGAGAAGACTCCGTGCGATTGATTGTTTTCAGGTTTTCTACGCGGTAGATTGCAACAGGGAGCCTTGGGGATTAACCCAAAGGTGCACCCGGAAAACTGGGCGGATGCGTGATCTTGCCAACTTGGTGGCCTGAGAGCCAACTTGAACATAACCGGGTTGTGTGAATTGTGATGGAAATGGGACTCGGGAGAAGTTTGACCCGCGCAAATGGCTTAAATTATCGTTGCGATATGAGCACGGGTTAGATGGAACCGTACCCGTTCTATGTCGTTCGGTTAAAGAGACCTAAGGGTACGTGACACTTACCGTTGGCATAGATTAGGGTCTTCGGCGGTCTATGGCTTAAATTGTCGTGACCCAGGCCAAGAAGACAAAATGCTCATAGGTTTGGCCGTCAAAGTGGCGGTGGTGAGTCCGGAATGTCTATGGCTTTAATTGACGTGACATCGACCGGTTCACCGAGAATGTGCCCCGAGAGCACGGGGCGTGTGGCCGTGCGAGCCAACGTATGTGTTGAAATGAATATTATTATATTGCTCGCTTATGCTAATGAAATGCAGGGAAGGAGCATCGTCGCCCCGAGTTGGGGGCGGGATCATTATAATTTGGTCAGCATTGCTGACCGTTGCCTTGTTTTGCCACCGTGCGGTGGTTTGTTGCTTGCAGGTGCTGCTGGACCAAGCGGTCAATAGCGGCTAAAGCCCAAGTTGCGAAGCCGGCCCTCGAAGGCCTTATATGCTGTGTTTACTGCTTTATTCATGTATGATCGGCCTGCGTGCCGTGGTTTGTAAAACATGTAATATCAAGTGAACCATTTTGTAAGGCCTTAAAGGCTTGTACTGGTGTATGTATAACATTCCTATTTGGTATTAGTGGACATTCATGCTTTGGTGCTGGGTTCTTTATTGCAACTTTTATAAATTGCTTCCACTAGAATGCTCTGTGTAGGACGTTATGATTGGTTGGATGGTTTCCATGAGTAACCACCTGGTCTGTCTGTGGCATACGACGTCGGCCCCGGCCGGACCTACTGCTTAAGGCTATGCGACGGATAGGGGGTGTTACAATTTGGTATCAGACTACTGGTTTTGGTCGGGCTTAAAATGAATTCGTGGGCGAATTCTTTTTAAGGGTGGTGAGCACATGTGTGTGCGTCATCGTTATAACAGTAAAAGAACTCATGAATGTCCACTTAGGAATGAAATATACGTGTTTGAGGAACCTGCGTGTTCCTATAATTGTTGTTTGAAATTTTATTTGGTCGCTTAACGGTGTTTTGTACCACTATCGGTGACCAGAAGTGGTGCTGGGCCGTCGAAACGTCGAGTTTTTGAGGCTAGCAGTGCACCTAATGAAGCTCCTGCAACACCTCTATCGGCTGAGACCATACTATTGGTGGCCGAAGCAGTGTTGGCCATGATTAATGCGCAACCTACAAGGCAAACGCAGCAGCCCTCTCCTGTGATGGAGCAGGTACCGCTGCAAGAGGCTGAGCCGAGGAGAGTGGAACAAGTGGTAGTGGAACCGTTGGTTCCAAGGAGGGCAACCGAGAGGCAGCTTAAGCATGTAATGAGCTTTAACCCTCCGGTATTCTCGGGGTTGGGAACCCCATCTCAAGCTGAAGACTAGCTCTCCAGGGTGAAGAGAGTCATGACAGCAATGGAGACGGAGGAGTGGCAAATGACCACCATTGCTACGTTCCTTTTGGACGGTGAAGAGAGAATGTGGTGGGAAGGTTTGGAGCTGCACCTATTGAGAGGTAGGCAACTTGTTGATGTCTCGATAGAGGAGTTCTCGAGATTATTCTTGGCTAGATACCTCCCTTCGGCGCAGAGGATAGCGTTGGAGAATGAGTTTCTGAAGTTGGTTCAGGGTGAGAGGAGCGTGGATGAATATCTCCACGAGTTTACTCGTCTGATACGTTATGCTAGCTCCACTATTATGGATGTGGAGCGCAAGACTAATCGCTTCTACGAAGGGTTGCGAGATGAGTTGAGGTTACTACTCTCGGGGCCGATGACGCAGGGTTTCTTAACCTTGGTCAACACGGCCCGGTCCTTGGAGAAGGACATGAAGAATGTACAAGCAAAGAAAAGCTTGGGTGATAGGAAATCTGAATTCAAAGTGCCAACAACTTCAAAGTCCGGCTATCAGAGGTCCTTCAAGAAGCATAGGACTTCGGGTCCAGCTCCTTCTGGTGCTTCTGGGGCGACTACGGTCGGACCCCGGGTGCATGTTTTACTTGTGGAAAGACGGGGCACTTTGCCCGTGACTATTGGAGCAGACGTCCTAAGTCCGAGAGAAGGCCGGGAGCGACTTATGAAGAGAAGGGCAAGGCGGTGGAGTCGACCGCATCCCACTATGCTCCGGCCCAACCAAGGGTGTATAATCTTGGCCAATAGGAGGCCATCAAACAGGCTGATGTGGTGACAGGTATGGTTTAATTTATAGCAAGTCAATTTCGTTAATACTTGTTATGCACATGTTACCTTACCACTGCTTGTTTAGGATTTGTTTTGACTTGTGAAAATCCGGCAAGAGCACTCTTCGATACGGGAGCTTCACACTCCTTCTTGTCCGAAGGATTTATATCACGCATCGGAGTCCCTTCTTCGATGGCGAAGGATATGTTGGACGTGTTGTTGCCCAACGGGTGTTCGATGCGCGCGGATAGGATTTGCGATGTTAATATTCGTATTGGGAATCAGGAGTTCGATCTGCAAGCGTCGTTACTTCCGTTGGTGGAGTTCGACGTCATATTTGGCATGGACTGGCTCTCGGAGCAGCAAGCGTATATCAATTGCGGTCGCAAGGAAGTCAAGCTGGGAGCAAGTCGTGAGACGACTTTTACGGGCTTAAAGGGGTCGAGCAAGACATTGATGTCTACTCTTCAGGTGGTGAAGGCGGTTCGTGCCGGTGCAGAACTGTTCTTTACACTAGTGGAGGTTGCAAAGCCGAAGCCCGAGTTGGATAGTATTTCAGTGGTATCGGAATACCCTGATGTGTTCCCCGCAGATCTTCCTGGAGCCCCGCCTCAACGGGAGATAGATTTTATGATTGAGCTAGTGCCAGGTGCAAAGCCTGTGTCACGATCTCCTTATCGGCTAGCGCCTAAGGAAATGGCAGAGCTGAAAGTTCAACTGCAAGAGTTGTTGGAGCAAGGGTATGTGCGCACGAGTTCTTCGCCTTGGAGCTCACAGGTCCTCTTTGTTAAGAAAAAGGACGGAAGCTTGAGGCTATGCATTGATTATCGGGAGCTCAACAAGTTGATGAAGAAGAACAAGTACCCGATCCCCCGGATCGATGATCTTTTTGATCAGTTGGTAGGGTCGACGGTGTACTCGAAGTTGGATCTCAAGGCTGGGTACTATCAGCTGCGAATAAGGGAGAGTGATATCCCGAAGACAGCGTTTAGTACGAGATACGGGCATTATGAGTTTACGGTCATGCCGTTTGGGCTAACTAATGCGCCGTCAGTGTTCATGGATTTGATGAACATGACTTTCAGGGAGTACTTGGACCATTTTGTGATCGTCTTCATCGACGATATTTTGGTGTACTCGCAAAGTGAGGAAGATCACTTCAAGCATCTTCATTTGGTTTTGGAGATGCTAAGGAGGAATCAACTGTATGCCAAGTTCTCGAAGTGCGAGTTTTGGTTGTCCTCAGTGGCGTTGCTCGGGCATATAGTGAGTGGAGAGGGTATTGCTGTGGATCCGGCGAAGATTGTTGCGATATGGGAGTGACCTGAGCTTGCTACGGTAGCAGAAGTCTGGAGCTTTCTGGGGCTTGCCGGATATTATAGGCGCTTCGTAGAGAACTTCTCGCGGATAGAGTTACCTCTCACTACTTTGACGAGGAAGGAGCAGAAGTTCGTTTGGACGCCGGAGTGCGCGCGAGCTTTTGAGGAGTTGAAGTGTCGCTTGACCACGGTGCCTGTGCTGAGTTCGCCATGTGGGACCGAAGGCTATGAGATTTATAGTGATGCTTCAGGCAGCGGTTTAGGTTGCGTGCTACTGCAACACAGAAGTGTAATAGCTTATGGCTCGAGACAGCTGAAAGTGCATGAAAGGAACTATCCGGTCCATGACTTGGAGTTAGCGGCCATGATTTTTGCCTTAAAGCTATGGAGACACTATTTGTACGGTGTGAAGATTGATATCTACACCAATCACAAGAGCCTAAAGTATCTGATTGATCAGAAGGATCTGAATATGCGGCAGCGTATATGAATGGAGGTCCTGGGGGACTATACATTCAAGATCCACTACGTGCCTGGTAAAGGGAATGCGGTTGCGGATGCGTTGAGTCGCCGAGCCCCAGCTCAAGCCAATTGGCTATCGGTGCATGATGAGCGGTTGGTGCGGGAGTTGGAGGTGTTGGAGATTGTTTGTGTGGATAGGCAATCAAGTGCTGAATCAGTTCTGAATTGGACTGAAGTCCAATATGACCTAGCTGATCGTATTCGACAGGCTTTGGATATGGATGCTCATATGAAGCAGTTCATGGTAGAGGCTCTGGATGGGTCAAATTCCCAATTCGTCGTGGAGGACGGATTACTTTGTAAAGACGGTCGTCTGTGCGTCCCAAGTGTGGGTAATTTGCGGGTGGAATTGTTGTACAAGGCACACCATACCAAGTACTCGATTCACCTGGGGAGCACGAAGATGTACTGCGATGTGAAGAAACTATTTTGGTGGCCGGGTTTGAAGAAGGATGTGGCGCTCTACGTAGCGAAGTGCCAAACTTGCGCCTTGGTGAAGGTGGAATGTCAAAAGCCGGGAGGATTTCTTAAGTCCTTGCCTATTCCGGAGTGGAAATTCGACGACATCTCTATGGACTTTGTGCACGGTTTGTCAAGGTCGCAAAAGGGGAACGACGCCATTTGGGTGGTTGTTGATCGGCTAACGAAGGTGTCACATTTTATTCCGCATAGGAAGGATGATCCGGTGGAGAAGTTGGCAAAACGTTATGTGGATAACATAGTATGGCTTCATGGTGTGCCCCGCAGCATCGTGAGTGACCGAGATGGGCGGTTCACGTCCAATGATTGGAGGCTAGTGCAACAAATGTTGTGGACAAAGTTGAAATTCAGCACAGCCTTCCATCCGCAAACGGATGGGCAGACCGAGAGGGTCAATAGAACTATGGAAGACATGCTTCGCATTTGTGTCTTGGATTTTGGAAAGCAATGGGAAGACCACCTTTATTTGGTGGAGTTCGTATACAACAACAGCTACCAAGCGAGTATTCAAATGGCACCCTTCGAGGCCCTATATGGTAGAAAATGTCGCACGCCGTTGTATTGGTTAGAAACGGGTGAGTCAAAGTTGTATAACCAATTGGAAGTGGAGGATGCTACTTCTTTGGTGAGAACCATTCGGGAGAGGTTGCTTATCGCTCAGGACCGGCAAGCGAAGTACTATAATGCCAAGCATAGGAACGTGGAGTTCGCTGTGGGCGACTATGTGTACTTAAAGATCAAGCCGTTCAAGGGTGTCTCGCGGGTGCGGCGATTGAAAAAGCTAAGCCCGAGGTATCTTGGGCCGTTTGAGGTTCTAGAGCGAGTTGGTGAAGCGGCCTATCGGTTGAAGCTTTCAGTGCAGCTTGGTGGATTACATGATGTATTCCATATTTCGGTGCTTCAGAAGGTAGTGCAAGAGCCTACGCAAGTGATCGCGGTTGATCAAGTGCCGGTGGATAGTGGGCTGACGACAAAGGTCAAGCCCGTGCGGATTGAGGACTCGGAGGTCAAGCGGCTACGCAATAAAGAGATCAGGATGGTCAAGGTCCGGTGGGACAATTGCGGTCGTGAGGAGCTCAGACTATGCTTGACGAGTATCTGGAGTTGTTCCACTCAGGTACAAATTTTGGTTTTGTACATGTCTTTCCTTTATATAATTTCGTGGACGAAATTCTTTTAAGAGGGGGAGAGTTGTAACGCCCCGAAACTCAAAGGAGCGACGGGTGACGTTTTGGGCCAGTTTTGGGTTCTGGCAGGAGGCACACGGCCTGGGACACGGGCGTGTCCCAGGGCGTGTCAGGCTTGTGTCGTCAAGTTGGTCGAGAGGTCGATGAATTTCACTCGACGTTGTGTCGAGAGAGGGCACACGGCCTGCGACACGGGCGTGTCGCAGGGCGTGTCGACCCATGTCGACACTCAGCCTGTGAAGTCGACACTGCGCTCGATGAAGTGTCGAGACATGGCACACGGCCTGCGACACGGGCGTGTCGCAGGGCATGTCGACCCGTGTCGACACTCGTCTCGGGGAGTCGACGACTTTTGCTCGACGATGTGTCGAGTGAAGGCACACGACCTAGGACACGGGCGTGTCCAAGGCCGTGTCCTCAGGTCGACGATCTTCGCTCGACGAAGTGTCGAGTGTCGAGACCGTGTACACGACCTGGAGCCCAGGCGTGTTGAGGTAGACACGGGCAAGGACACGGGCGTGTCCTAGAACCCCGTGCTGTTCTCGGGTTGTTTTCAGGATAAATCGATGGGGGTACACGGCCGGCCACACGGCCGTATCAGGTGGAACACGGGCGTGTCAGGTCGAACACGGGCGTGATCGATGCCCGTGTGTTGTTCCAGGCGAGGCAATTTTGACGGCGAATGAGGCACATGGCCCTGGACACGGGCGTGTGCCAGGCCGTGTGCGGTCCAGATTGGACATTTCAGTCCTGAATCAAAGCCGTTCGTTTCTTTAATTGATGATCCAATGGCTGGGGGTTGTTCCTGATGGGATATACCCGGGATTGGGCCTTAGAAACCCTCACTTTTCATGAGTGGTTATCTTTCTAAAGCTTAGAGAGAGAGGAGAGCCAAGGAAGGAAGAAGAAGCTAGATCCGGCCATTGGAGGAGGTTCGAAGCTCCAAATCGCGAGCCGACTCCGGATCCACTGAGGCAAAGCTAGTGCGGTGCTTTTCATCTGCTTACTTTTCCATGGCGCCAAAGAAGAACGCAAGGGTAACGATTCTCTTCTTGAGCATGAGTAGCTCTCCTTCTTTGCATAGGAAGCCCGCTCTCGCGAGTTTGCGGTGAGTTGGAGGCATTCCTTCGGGTAGATATGTGAAGTCCCCGTTGTTTAGAGTCCGTAAGCGAGAACGGACATAGGCATGATGTGTGAAGCCTACCCGGACATGTTGGTCTGGATCGGTGATGTTACATTGCATAAATGCCGGAGAAGACTCCGTGTGATTGATTATTTTTCGGGTTTTCTACGCGGTAGATTGCAACAGGGAGCCTTGGGGATTAACCCAAAGGTGCACCCGAAAAACTAGGCATATGCGTGATCTTGTCAACTTGGTGGCCTGAGAGCCAACTTGAACATAACCGGGTTATGTGAATTGTGATGGAAATGGGACTCGGGAGATGTTTGACCCGCGCAAATGGCTTAAATTGTCGTTACGATGTGAGCACGGGTTAGATGGAACCGTACCCGTTCTATGTCGTTCGGTTAAAGAGACCTAAGGGTACGTGGCACTTGCCGTTGGTATAGATTAGGGTCTTCGACGGTCTATGGCTTAAATTGTCGTGACCCAGGCCAAGAAGACAAAATGCTCATAGGTTTGGCCGTCAAAGTGGCGGTAGTGAGTCCGGAATGTCTATGGCTTTAATTGACGTAACATCGACCGGTTCACCGAGAATGTGCCCTGAGAGCACGGGGCGTGTGGCCATGCGAGCCAACGTCTGTGATGAAATGAATATTGTTATATTGCTCGCTTATGCTAATGAAATGCAGGGAAGGAGCATCGCCGCCCCGAGTTGGGGGCGGGATCGTTATAATTTGGTCAGCATTGCTGACCGTTGCCTTGTTTTGCCACCGTGCGGTGGTTTGTTGCTTGCAGGTGCTGCTGGACCAAGCAGTCAATAGCGGGCTGAAGCCCATGTTGCGAAGCCGGCCCTCGAAGGCCTTATATGCTGTGTTTACTGCTTTATTCATGTATGATCGGCCTGCGTGCCGTGGTTTGTAAAACATGTAATATCAAGTGAACCATTTTGTAAGGCCTTAAAGGCTTGTACTGGTGTATGTATAACATTCCTATTTGGTATTAGTGGACATTCATGCTTTGGTGCTGGGTTCTTTATTGCAACTTTTATAAATTGCTTCCACTAGAATGCTCTGTGTAGGACGTTATGATTGGTTGGATGGTTTCCATGAGTAACCACCTGGTCTGTCTGTGGCATACGACGTCGGGCCCCGGCCGGACCTACTGCTTAAGGCTATGCGACGGATAGGGGGTGTTACAGTACCAGTGGTTTGGGATTTTCCTGATGTTTTCCTTGAAAAGCTACCTAGTTTACCCCTGCCTAGGGAAGTAGAATTCCAAATTAGGCTAGTACCAGGTGCCAAGTCCATCTCTCGACCCCCCTATAGGATGGACCTAAAGGAACTAATAAAGTTTCGAATTCAATTACAAGAGTTAGTGGACTCAGGATTTGTCCGTCCCAGTTCATGACCCTGGGGAGCCCCTATTTTGTTCGTTAAGAAGAAGGATGGATCACTATGATTGTGTATAGACTACTGGGAGCTCAACCGGCTGACGGTGTGAAACACCTATCCCTTGCCCTAGATCGACGAGCTATTCGATCAGCTGGTGGGAGCACATTGGTTCTCCAAACTAGATTTGCGATTGGGGTACTATCAGTTGAGGATATAAAAGGAAGATATCCAGAAGACAACTTTTAGCTCAAGATATGGCTTATACGAGTTCACTGTGATGCCGTTTGGACTCACAAACGCCCCCTTCTGTGTTCATGAGCCCGATGAACAGGGTGTTTGAGCCGTATTTTGATGCCTTTGTCATCATATTCATTGATGACATTTTGGTCTATTCAAGGATAGAAAAGGAATATGCAGGGCACTTGGTCTTAGTTTTGGAGAAGCTGAAGGAGCACTGTTTGTTTGCTAAGTTCAGCAAGTGCGAGTTTTGGCTCCGAGAAGTTACTTTCATGGGCCATATTATTAGTTGAGCCGGACTAGCAGTAGATCCAGCCAAGGGCGTGTCATAAAGGAGTGGTCGCCTTTGAGGTCTGCGGCTGATGTGCGAAGTTTTCTCGGACTTGCTAGGTACTATCGCAAGTTCATAAAAGGCTTTTTGAAGATTGCCCTCCCCTCACCGCTCTGACAAATAAGGGTGTACATTTTTTGTAGGCACCTAAGTGTGAGGCTACATTCCAAGAGCTGAAGGACCGTCTTACCTCCACGCCAATCCTTGCCCTCCCATTAGGGAAGGAAGGATTCCAGATTTATATTGATGCATCCTATCAGGGCATGGGGGAGGTATTGATACAGCACGAGCACGTGATTGCGTACGCTTTTAGACAACTTAAGAAGCATAAAGTGAATTACCCAGTACATGACTTAGAGCTGGGAGTAGTGGTCTTCGCCCTGATGATTTGGAGGCAGTATCTACATGGCGTCCACTGCAAGATCTTTTTAGATCATAAGAACTAAAAATACATCCACACACATAAAGATCTGTACTTGAGACAGCGGCGGTGGCTGGTGTTTATATGTGATTATGAGTTTACATTGAACTACCACCCCGGGAAGGCAGACTTAGTGGCAGATGCTCTAAGCAGGAAGGCACCCGCATCGAGCCTCGAGTCTCGATTAATGGCTATGGAGTTATCTCGAGTTCTTGAAGAGATGGAGATTATGCTGGTGTCTAATGCTTGTCTTGAGGCTTATACGGAGTATCTGGGCACCATGAGTATAGTTTGTGACATCCGTGATCATATTTGGGCAGATCAAGGGAAGGATGCTACTTTGGCCCCTGTGTTCCAAGCAATTGTGGGAGGATCAGCTGAGGGGTACATGCTAAATAAAGACCTCATTCATTTCCATGGAAGACTTTACATTCCCGCAGGTGGTGGGATTCAGGAAGACATCTTGAGAGAGGCTCATTGCACCGAGTATTCAGTGCATCCCGAAATTGCCAAGATGTACACTGACTTGCAGAGGACCATGTTTTGGCCATGAATGAAGAGAGATATCACGTACTATGTTACGCACTATGAGGCTTGTCAAAAGGTGAAGGTGTAGTGCTAGAGCCCCGGAGGATTATTGCAGTCGTTGCCCATCCCCGAGTGGAAGTTCGAGGATATTTCCATGGACTTTGTTCATGGCCTTCCCCGCTCTCGCTCCGGGAATTATTCAGTTTGGGTGATAGTAGATTGCTTGACAAAGGTTGCCAGTTTTATCCTGATGAGGAAGGAGGTGCATGTTGATGTGTTGGTGTGTCTCTTTGTGGAGAGTTCGTTTGGTACCATGGGGTGTCGAAGACAATAGTCTTGGATCGTGATGGTCATTTCACCTCTAAGGAATGAAGAGCAGTTCAGGCATATTTGGGCTATCGCCTCACCTTTAGCACGACTTTTCATCCTAAGACTGGTGGACAGTCTGAGAGAACTATCAGGACTATGAAGGACTTGTCGCGGTTATGCATTTTGGATAGGGCAAAGCCATTGGAGAGACTTCTACCATTGGTAGAGTTTTCATATAGTGACAGTCATCAAGCAAGCATCGGAATGGCGCCCTATGGGGCACTTTATGGTAGGAGGTGCAGAACGCCTTTATCATGGGTCCAGGATGAGGATCGTAAGACATTTGGGGTGGAGTACGTCGATGATACTGGCATTATGATTAAGTTGATCCGGGACCGCATGCTAGAGGCTCAGAGACGATAGACAAGGTACTATGATGCAAAATAAAGGATGGTGGAATTCCAAGTGGGTGACAAGGTATTCTTGAAGATTAGGCCGATGTATGGGTGCCACGTATTCGTGGAAGGAAGAAGCTGTAACGACTCCATCCGTTCATATAGCATATAATAGAAGGTCCGGCCAGGGCCCCACACCATATGCCATAAAACAGGCGGCGATGTCACGGGTTGATATCAGAGTTGCGCATCCTAACTCATAGCATTCTAGCGGAAGATTTTAACATGACAACTGAACCCAACCATGAATGTCCACTAATATAATAACCACATATACATAGGAATGTAAATCAAATACATCGTCAATTGGCCTTAGGGCCTTACAGTTGCTCTTTACAAAAGTGGCTTCCAACATCGGCGCGCAGGTCGGCCACACATGAACAAAACATAAGATGTTCATTTTAGCCTTCGAGGGCTAGCAGCAGCAGCAGCAGGGACTTCAGCCTTTAAATGTCCCGCTCGGTTCTCCAGCACCTATACAAGGACAACCCACCCAACGGTGGCAAACAAGGCAACGGTCAGCATTCAGCTGACCAATTTATAACGACCCTACCCCTTACCCAGGGCAGTGGTATTCCTTCCCTGCAGGCATAGCAATTTATAACACATATATGGATAGCATACATTGTGCTTTCACGCACAAACATTCCATCACAACCGTCAGCCATGCGGCCCGACGATCCATGCACTCAGGGCACATTCTTGGTGTACTGGCGAACCAGGGTCCCACCACCGTATCAGGGCTGAAACCAAACGGTAAATTGAGCATTTAGTCTTTCCGACGCGCAGGCCCAAGACTCTCATTATGCGCTCCAACTGACCGCACTTTTAGGTCTTCGAGTCGGACAGACATAACGCAGGTACGGATCAGCCACCCCCCGTTGCTCAAGTCGCATTGCCATCACCGAGTACAGCATACCCGAGGCTAAATATAAGGCGCGGGTCGGTTTCACCTTTCCTGTTCGGCACCAGGCCTTTTCCAAGAGCTCATCAAGCTCACAATAGCCACAATGTCCACCACAGACTGGCTTCACAACCACAGGTTAGCTAGGAGCCACACACAGCATTAGCGACAGAACTCACTTTCCGTCCCTAGCCCCAACCTTAGCTGGCTCACGCGACCAGCAAGTCCTGCAACCATGTGCAGTACCAAAAACACAAGTACTTGCGGGTATTTTCCTGGGCTTCCACACCGGTACTTCCTGCTACTACCCTTCACATGCACAACCCATCAAGCATCACAAGCATCACAAGGGTGTCTTCCTGGACTACCACTCCAGTACTTCCTGCTACTACCCTTCGCAGGTCCAACCCATCGACTCCATAAATTACATATTTCATCGCGGAGTCTTTTCCGGTGTGTAAATGCAACATCACCAATCCAGACCAACCTGTCTAGATGGGCTTCACATAACATGCCTATTTCGTACTCTATTTCCGGATCTATATGCCAAACCATTGGGGATTCCAAGAATCAACCCAAGGGAATCCCGTCACAATCCACCCTCTGGTGGAGGAATCCCATGCATATGCCAAAAAGGAAGCCTTCACATGGCTAAGAAGGAAGATCGTTACCCTTGAAGATCGCTTCGGAGCCATGGACTTCTAGCCGGTTGGAAAGTACCGCAGCAGCTTTGCCTCCACAAATCTGGCCTCGGATCTTAAATCGGAACTCTCAAGCTCCACCAACGGATGAATCCCTTCTCTTCCTTCTCCTCCTTGCTCTCCTTTCTCTTAAGCTCTTTTTTGAAAGAGAATGGCCAAAAGAAGAAATGAGATTATTCTTCTCATTTTCGGCCTTAAAGCAGCAAGGAGAGAACTGAGCCATCAGATCCCAGCGGAAGGAAACGAATGGCCAGAAAATTATCTGAAAACTCATTTTTTTGGATGACACACCCTGTGACGGGTGTGTCACGGGGCGTGTACCTTAAGCGGCGCACAAACCGCCTTATCCAGAACAGGACACGGCCCTGTGACATGCCCGTGTCACAGGCCGTGTTCCTTCAGACACGCCCGTGTCTAGCTCTCGAGACCCACTCGAGACCTACTCGAGACAACTACTCGAGTAGTTGGACAGGAAACGGCCTGTGACAAGCCCGTGTCACAGGCCGTTTGGCTTACTCGAGACACTACGACCTACTCGAGACCACCCCTCGTGATCCACTCGAGTATATAGAGTAGAACACGCCCTGTGACACGCCCGTGTCACAGGCTGTGTTCGCACTTTCTCGAGTATTCGTCGAACTCATCTACCTGATGGAAAATCGTCGACCAGAGGAAGACACACCCTAGGTCACGCCCCCTGACACGCCCGTATCACAGGGCGTGTTCCCCCCCAAAATTCGTCAAACGCATTTTCGTCGAACTCTCGACGGGCTGCTTACCCGAGCAGGACACGGCTTGTGACACGCCCGTGTCCTAGGCCGTGTAACCCGGCTTGAACTAAATCTGGATTTTGGGGTGTTACAACCCTCCCCTCCTTACAATAAATTTCGTCCCAAAATTTGTACAGAGTAAGGAAACCAGCAAGCAAAATGTGAGAACTGTAATATATATGTTACAACAAACGATACACTGCACAACAGTTAAATAAACAGCTCGGGAAATTCAGCTCGCATGGTCTGCTCGCGCTCCCATATTAGCTCTTCACGGCCACAGTTGTCCCATCGGACCTTGACCATCCCGATTGTCTTATTCCACAATTGTTTGTCGGCTCGATACTCGATCTGAATGGGACTAACCTTCGTCATTAGCCCATACTCCACCAGCACACGAGCATTCTCGATCACTTGAGCTGAATCTTTGACGGCTTTCCGAAGCACAGAGATGTGAAACACATCATGTAAGCCACCCAAGTCTGCCGAAAGAGCTAGCCGATATGCAGCTTCCCCAATTCGCTCTACCACTTCAAACGGACCAAGATACCTCAGACTCAACTTTTTCAGTCGCCGAATCCTGGACACGCCTTTGAAGGGTTTGATCTTCAAATATACTCAATCGCCCACCGCGAACTCCATGTTCCGGTGCTTGGCATTGTAGTATTTTGCTTGTTGATCCTGGGCTATCAGTAGCCGCTCCCGAATAGTGCGTATCGTCGAGTTAGCTTCATCGACTTCTTTACGGTTATAAACCTTGGATTCGCCTGCTTCTGCCCAAGATAACGGTGTACGACACTTCCGACCATACAGAGCTTCAAACGGTGCCATACCGATGCTCGCTTGGTAGCTATTGTTGTAGGCAAACTCCACCATATAGATATGATCTTCCCATTTCTTACTAAAGTCCAGGGCGCACATTCGGAGCATATCCTCCATTGTTCTGTTGGTCCTCTCAGTTTGCCCATCTGTTTGGGGATGAAAGGCCGTACTGAATGCTAACTTTGTGCCCAACAACTGATGGATTAGCCTCCAATAACTTGATGTGAATCGCCCATCACGATCACTCACGATGCTACGAGGAACACCATGTAGCCGTACGATCTGCTTCACATAGAGCTTTGCCAAACTTTCTACTGAATCGTCCCGTTTGTTCGGAAGGAAGTGCGCCACTTTCGTCAACCGGTCTACAATCACCCAGATTGAATCATTCCCGCGTTGAGATCCCGACAACCCGTGCATGAAATCCATTGAAATATTATCGAACTTCCATTCCGGAATCGGTAACGACTTCAAGAAACCACCAGGCTTCTGGCATTCCGCCTTCACCAAAGCACAAGTTTGGCATTTGGCTACATAATGAGCGATATCGTTCTTTAGTCATGGCCACCAGAACAACTTCTTCTTGTCCTTGAACATCTTTGTGCTCCCAGGGTGAATTGAGTACTTCAAAAAGTGAGCTTCATACATCAACTCTTCTCGCAATTTATCCATACTCGGGACGCACAACCGACCCTCTTTCCGCAAAAGGTCGTCATCCCAGGAGAATTTTCCCTCTGTCCCATCCTTTGCATAGCGTTGGAGACTTTCGTCCAGCTCCGTTGCTCGTCGAATCCTGTCCACAAGGTCATACTGTACCTCCGTCCAGTTCAAACATGCATCGGCTGTGGAATTCTTGTCAACACAAGAAATTTCTAACGCTTCCAACTCCTGGATTAGACGTTCATCGTGCCTCTCCAACCAGTTTGCTCTTGTCGGAGCCCTCCGACTCAAGGAATCAGCGACCACATTTCCCTTCCCGGGAGTATAATGAATCTCAAAGGTGTAGTCCCCAAGGAACTCCAGCCACCTTCGTTGTCGCATATTCAAATCCTTCTGTTCCAACAAATACTTTAGGCTCTTATCGTCCGTAAAGATGTCCACTTTTAAGCCATAAAGATAATGTCATCATAGCTTCAGTGCAAAGATCACCGCCGCCAACTCCAAGTCGTGGACGGGGTAATTTCGTTCATGCACTTTCAACTGGCATGAGCCATAAGCAATCACTTTTCCAGACTGCAGAAGAACGCAACCTAAGCCGCTTCCTGAAGCATCACTATAGATCTCGAAACAGTCGGTACCACATGGCGATGTCAACATAGGCGCCGTGGTCAACCGATTCTTTAGCTCTTCAAAAGCTCGTGCGCACTCCGGCGTCCAAACAAACTTCTGATCCTTTCGCATCAGTGTGGTCAGAGGCAAAGCGATCCGCAAGAAGTTTTACACAAACCGTCTATAGTAGCCCGCCAGTCCAAGGAAGCTCCTGACTTCGGCCACCGAAGACAACACAGGCCACTCCTGAATGGCTCTTATCTTTGTCGGATCCACTATTATGCCCTCCCCTCTTACCACATGGCCAAGAAAAGCCAACGACGACAGCCAAAACTCGCACTTCGAGAACTTGGCATAGAGCTTATTCCTTCGCAAGGTGTGTAACACCAACCGCAAGTGGTTTGCGTGATCAGCTTCAGATTTAGAGTACACCAAGATATCATCAATGAACACAATCACGAACAAGTCCAAGTACTCTCGGAACATTCGGTGCATTAGATCCATGAACACCGAGGGTGCATTGTATAGCCCAAACGACATTGCCGTGAACTCATAATGACCGTATCGTGTTCCAAATGCGGTCTTGGGAATGTCGCCTTCCCGTATCCTCAACTGGTAATACCCAGACTTCAAATCCAATTTGGAGTAGACGGTTGATCCCACCAGCTGATCGAACAAATCATCTATCCGTGGAATCGAATACTTGTTTTTCTCCGTCAGCTTATTCAGTTCGCGGTAATCAATACATAACCGCAAACCACCATCCTTCTTTTTCACAAAAAGAACAGGTGCGTTCCAAGGTGACATACTTGGGCGTATATAACCCTGCTCCAACAACTCTTGTAATTGGACTTTCAATTCTGCCATTTCCTTTGGCGCGACGCGATATGGCGAGCGGGCCACAGGTTTTACATCTGGCACCAACTCGATCGTGAAGTCGATCTCCTGCTGGAGTGGTAGCCCAGGAAGATCCTTAGGAAACACATCCGCAAACTCCGATACAACCGAAACATCACATATATTGGCCTTTGGCTCCACAGCCTGAATCAGCGTGAAGTATAACTCTGCGCCCTTCCGGACAGCGTTGACGATTTGGAGTGCCGACATCAAGGTCCTGCCCACTCCTCGCATACCCGCGAACTTAGTCTCATGTTCGGTATTCTGGCCCAGTGTGATCTCTTTAGACTGACAATCAATAAAGACATGCTGCTCCGCGAGCCAATCCATCCCAAAGATCACATCAAACTCCGATATCGGCAGTACAGATGCGTTCAAGCAAAACTCCCGACTTACTATTTGCACTTCCACATCGCAAGCTCTATCCGCAAGCATCAAACAACCATTCGGTAATAGCACCGTCACGCTATCTGTCTTCACACGACTAGGTACTCCAAGTCGAGCTACGAAGTCTTTAGACAGAAATGAATGCGAAGCACCCGTATCAAACAGTGCTCTCACCAGCGTGTTTCGAATCATAACAAAGCCTGTGGCGTGCACATCACACACAAGCCACATACAAAATATGCAATAAGCAAAGCAATCAATAACTTAACTCGTACCTGTGACGACGTCACTCTGCTTGATGGCCTCCTGCAGGCCAAGATTGTAGACTCGGGGCTGCGCCTGGGATGCAGAGGACTCCACCACTGCCTTTCCCTTCTCCGCATACGATGCTCCCGCCTTCTTTTCTCCCTTTGGCAGACCAGCCTGACAATCACGGGCTATATTCCCCACACGTCCACAAGTAAAGCACGTACGAGTCTCTGGCCTCGAAGTGGCCCCCGACATTGCACCCGATGCAGCCGTAGAAGGAGCTTGTCCAGACGACTTGGACCTCTTGCCCCATTTCTTTTTATAATATGATTTCCCTGGTCAGGGCACCTTGAACTCCGGCTGTGTCACAGCCAAGGCCTGCTTTCCTTGCACCCTCTTCATGTCCTTCTCCAGCGCGCACGTAGTGTCAACCAACGCCTGGAATCCTTGGTTCACTGAACTCGAAAGCAGGAATCACAACTCGTCCTGCAATCCTTAATAGAACCTATTGGTTTTCCGCTGCTCATCGGCGAAGATTGAGCCCGCATACCGTCCCAACTGTGTGAACTCATGCAGGTAAGTCTCCACACTACCTTCTCCTTGCGTCAGCCGTTGGAACTCATTTTCCATGGCAATGCGCTGAGCCGCTGGTAGGTGCTTTGCCAGGAAGAGTCGCGAGAACTCCTCAATCGACACTTGTGTTAACGGCCTGCCCGCTAAGTGGTGTAATTCCATCTCATTCCACCATAGACGAGCCTCTCCTTCTAGTAAGAAGGTAGCTAAGGTGACCTTCTGATCCTCCTTCGTCCTGATCGCCGTCAAGATACGCTTGACGCGCGACAACGAGTCCTCCGCCTGCATAGGGGATCCCATACCCGTAAACGTTGGCGGATTGAAGACCATAAACTGCTTCAACTGTCTCTCAGCTGCTCGAGGATCCACAGCCGCAAAAGGTTCTAGTCTCGCCGCAACCTGATCTGGCCTCAATGCCAGCTGTGACTGCCTAGTAGGCTGTGCTTGAATCATCACAAAACAGGGCCTCAACAACTAATCGAATAGTTTTCGCAGAAGGGGGAGGTGTAGGCACCTCATCTGGTGCCGTACTCTCATCAGAATGCTGGGGCTCCGACTGCCCAACATGTAACGCCCCCACTCGTCACATGGCATATAACGGTGGGTCCGGCTGGGGCCCCACGCCATAGGTCATAGACAAGTGGCGGAATTACTTGTGGTGATCAAATTCTATTCGTATCCTTAACCCAATCCATTCTAGCGCAGCATTTTTAAGTTGTATGAACTCAACTCCAGGAATGTCCACTAATACATAATTCCACATGTATAAATATATATATATCCAAATTAGGAATGTATACAACCCACACACACATGGCCTTAAGGCCTTACAGGTTTCTCTTTTTACACATATATAAGTTCGTACATCGGCACGTAGGCCGGCCACACATGAAATCCAACCACGGTCATTTGGCCTTCAAGGGCCTTAGCAACAAGCTTTCAATCCGCTTATTTCATTCAAGCTGCAGGACCTGCAAGTGGACATCCACCAAAGAGCGGCAAACAAAGTAACGGTCAGCTATAGCTGACCAATTATAACGACCCTACCCCATACCCGGGGCAGCGGTTCCTTCCCTGTATGCATTTGCAAGTACAATAGCGAACAACCACAATCATACACATCGAATCACAAACGCCGACCGCAGCCAGACGCTTCGTGCACTCAGGGCACCTTACGGTGTACCAGAAACCCGTGGTAACACCACCAACGCACGGTAATTAACTTGTTGGCTGGCCGGTCCTAGTCACCCCAACATGCATGCTGGTTGCATTCCGCCCAAACCAAGCAGAGGTATGTACCGCATGGCAAACATGAGCATTAATCCAACAGATCGACCCGCTTTTATTTCGGTGTAGCAAGTCGGGCTATCGCACGCTCCCGAACACTGCCACCAATCGATCTCTCCAACATGCCCAGGTACAGGTTAGCCTTGCCCGTGCTCACATCGTCACTGGCGCACTGTGATGCGGGTCGGCCTTCCCTTCCTGGGTAGCCACAGCTTTCCACTCTCGCAGAGTAAACGAGCACACACAGCGCTCACATCATAAGGAGCTTACACAAAGCATCCAAGATCATATCCATGGCTAGCTCACGCATGAGCATACCATCCACACATAACATTCATTCATCCAATACACAAAGCATATCATTTCAAATCCACAGATTCTTCTCTGGTTTACCCATGATCATCACTAATCCAGACTAATGGTCTAGATGGGCTTCACACAGCATGCCTATGCCGTACTCCACACTTCCGGCTCTAGATGCAGACTCAACAGAGGAATCACTTCCGCAAATCCACCTTTTGGTGGAGGATTCCACGCAGATGCATAAAGAAAGGACTTCGATGTCTAAGAAGGAGATCGTTACCCTCGAAGATCGCTTCGGTGCCATGAAGTAGCCGGACGGAAGTCACCGCCTTGACTTAGCCTTCACGAATCTGCTCTCGGATCTTCGTTCCGCACTCTGCAGCTCCTCCAGCAGCTGGCTTTCTCTTCCTCCTTCCTTCCCTTGCACTCCCCTCTTCTTGCTTTCTCTTGAAATGAGAAGAAGAAGAAGATGATGAAGAGGAAGGGTTAAATCCCCCTTTCCCCGGCCTTAACAACACATGGACAGAGCCTATCCATTGGATCTAGGAATAGGTAATAAAACGGCTCAGAAATGACCAGAAAAGCATAAACACGGCCTGACACGCCCTTTGACACGCCCGCGTCACAGGCCGTGTCCCCTTAAGCGACAGTCAACTGACTTAAACCCAGCCAGTACATGGCCGTGTGACACGCCCGTGTCACACCATACACGCCCGTGTCATACTGGACACGCCCGTGTTAGCCACCCATGTACTTTACCCAGCACCATCGCAAAATTACCCGAGACTCACACGGCCCTGGGACACGCCCGTGTTCCAGGCCGTGTGCTCTTGGACATACTCGTGTCCCGCAAACATGCCCTGGCTCAAAGTTGTTGGGCTGAGTTCGTCGACCGCGCTGACACACCCTATGACATGCCCGTGTCACAGGCCGTGCCCTCGACACTCGACACTCGACAATCGTCGAGCGCATTGTGTCGACCAGAGGGACACGCCCACTGACAGGCCCGTGTCAGTTGGGTCACGCCCGTGTCACCTGGCGTGTTCCTTCCATCGACACAGAATCACAAAATCTTACACCCACCGCACCCGAGCACTCAAAAGGCGAGCCGGGTTTGAGCTCAAAGGCCGCAACATGTCTCATCCCAAGCCATCGCACAACCAATTGTCAACACATTCATAGATCCATATAACTCGCCATGTCCCACTATGACACATATACATCGAATAGCATGCACATATATATATGATGTCACAGTCATATACACAATCTCGTACGGGTCACACTTATTTTCGCTCATCCGTATTATTTTGCAGATAGCATTTAAACTCCTCGGTAAATGCCAAATTGAAAACCTGAGGTTGAACTTCACCAAGTGCACTTTGCGGCTCTTATACTTCCATAGTATGCAACTGAGGATGTGTCCGGGATGCAGATGACTCAGCCACCGCTTTACCCTTATCTTCATAAGACGCACCCGTCGTTTTCTCACTTCTAGGAGGGCCACTTCGATAATTAGAGGCTATATGCCCCTGTTTTCCGCATTTAAAACAGGTACGTGTCTCAACACGTCTTTGTCCATACGTTGCTTCTGACGCAACATTTGACGAGGTTTGTTCCGCATGCTTGAATCTCTTCTTCTCTCGTTTCTGCAAATCCAATTATTCCGACTGCGGAACTTTGAATTCTGGCTTCTCCACCGCCAGTCTCCTCATTTCTTGCACTCGCTTCATATCCTTCTCCAATGCACGGGCTGTGTCTACCAATGCTTGGAAGCCTTGGCTCACCGAACTCGGGAGTGCTAACCTTAACTCATCCCGAAGGCTCTCATAAAATCGATTCGTCTTTAGGGCTTCCTCGGCGAAAGTAGAGCCCGCATACCACTCCAGTCTGGTAAATTCATGCAGGTACGTATCAATATCCCGCTCACCCTGCACCAGACATAAAAATTCATTCTCCATAGCAATCCGCTGGGACACTGGCACGTACTTGGCTAAAAACAAGCGGGAGAATTCTTCCATGGACACCTCCGCTAACCCTTGACCGGCCAAGTAATGCACCTACATCTCATCCCACCATAACCTCGCATCTCCTTTTAACAGAAACGCAGCTAAAGTCACTTTCTGCTCTTCCACTGTCCTGATTGCAGTCATGATTCGTTTTAATCTCGCAAGCCAATCTTCCGCCTTCGTTGGGGAAACCGTTCCTCCAAACGCGGGTGGATGAAACTCCATAAATACTTTCAACTGCTCATCACCAGGCTCTTGCCGAACACCAAGCTGCACAGGTACCACTGTAGGCCTTGCAGGTTGTGTCTACAATACTGCGAGCACTGTTTCCGTCACCACCCGAATGGTCTCTGCCAAAGGAGGCGTAAGCACTTCAACCGGTGCCACACTCTCATCAGACTGCTGGGGCTCAGACGGCCCAGCTCCACTCCTCGCCACCTATCAATGTACAGAACACCATTAATAAGTCAGATCATAACGGTACTGATACATTGACTACACACTCACGCACGTCATGTGCATGAAATACATTCCTAGTGGACATTCATGAGTTTAATTCTGTTCTCTCCTCCCAAATAATCTAAACCTGGCTCTGATACCACTTTGTAACGCCCACACTCGTCATATGGCATATAACGGTGGGTCCGGCCGGGGCCCCACGCCATAGGTCACAGACAAGTGGCGGAATTACTTGTGGTGATCAAATTCTATTCGTATCCTTAACCCAATCCATTCTAGCGCAGCATTTTTAAGTTGTATGAACTCAACTCTACGAATGTCCACTAATACATAATTCCACATGTATAAATATATATATCCAAACTAGGAATGTATACAACCTACACACACATGGCCTTAAGGCTTTACAGGTTTCTCTTTTTACACATATATAAGTTCATACATCGACACGCAGGTCGACCACACATGAAATCCAACTATGGTCATTTGGCCTTCAAGGGCCTTAGCAGTAAGTTTTCAATCCGCTTATTTCATTCAATCCGCAGCACCTGCAAGTAGACATCCACCAAAGAGCGCCAAACAAAGTAACGGTCAGCTATAGCTGACCAATTATAACGACTCTACCCCTTTCCCAGGGCAGTGGTTCCTTCCCTGTATGCATTTGCAAGTACAATAGCGAACAACCACAATCATACACATCGAATCATAAACGCCGACCGCAGCCAGATGCTTCGTGCACTCAGGGCACCTTACGGTGTACCGGAAACCCGTGGTAACACCACCAACGCACGGTAATTAACTTGTTGGCTGGCCGGTCCTAGTCACCCCAACACGCATGCTGGTTGCATTCCGCCCAAACCAAGCAGAGGTACGTACCGCATGGCAAACATGAGCATTCATCCAACAGATCGACCCGCTTTTATTTCGGTGTAGTAAGTCGGGCTGCCACACGCTCCCGAACACTGCCACCAATCGATCTCTCCAACATGCCCAGGTACAGGTTAGCCTTGCCCGTGCTCACATCGTCACTGGCGCACTGTGATGCGGGTCGGCCTTCCCTTCCTAGGTAGCCACAGCTTTCCACTCTCACAGAGCAAACGAGCACACGCAACGCTCACATCACAAGGAGCTTACACAAAGCATCCAAGATCATATCCATGGCTAGCTCACGCATGAGCATACCATCCACACATAACATTCATTCATCCAATACACAAAGCATATCGTTGCAAATCCACGGAGTCTTCTCCGGTTTACCCATGATCATCACCAATCCAGACTAACGGTCCAGATGGGCTTCACACAGCATGCCTATGCCGTACTCCACACTTCCGGCTCTAGATGCAGACTCAACAGAGGAATCACTTCCGCAAATCCACCTTTTGGTGGAGGATTCCACGCAGATGCATAAAGAAAGGACTTCGATGTCCAAGAAGGAGATCGTTACCCTCAAAGATCGCTTCGGTGCCATGAAGTAGTCGGACGGAAGTCACCTCCGTGACTTAGCCTTCACGAATCTGCTCTCGGATCTTCATTCCGCACTCCGCAGCTCCTCCAGTAGCTGGCTTTCTCTTCCTCCTTCCTTCCCTTGCACTCCCCTCTTCTTGCTTTCTATTGAAATGAGAAGAAGAAGAAGATGATGAAGAGGAAGTGTTAAATCCCCCTTTCCCCGGCCTTAACAACACATGGCCAGAGCTTATCCATTGGATCTAGGAATAGGGAATCAAACAGCTCAGAAATGACCAGAAAAGCATTAACACGGCCTGACATGCCCTGTGACACGACCATGTCACAGGCCGTGTCCCCTTAAGCGGTAGTCAACCGACTTAAACCCAGCCAGTACACGGCCATGTGACACGCCCGTGTCACACCATACACGCCCGTGTCATACTGGACACGCCCGTGTTAGCCACCCGTGTACTTCACCAAGCACCATCGCAGAATCACCCGAGACTCACACGGCCCTGGGACACGCCCGTGTTCTAGGCCGTGTGCTCCTGGACATACCCGTATCCCGCAAACACGCCCTGGCTCAAAGTCATCGGGCTGAATTCGTCGACCGCACTGACACGCCCTGTGATACGCCGGTGTCACAGGCCGTGTCCTCGACATTCGACACTCGACAATCATCGAGCGCATTGTGTCGACCAGAGGGACACGCCAACTAACACGCCCATGTCAGTTGGGCCACACCCGTGTCACCTGGCGTGTTCCTTCCATCGACACAATGTCGACCAAATACCCAACTCCTCAAGCCATGCACGACACGCCCTAGGACACACCCGTGTCCCAGGCCGTGTCACCCCACCTGAAACCCAAATGAACTTTGGGGTGTTACACAGCACCACTCTGCGTCACCTATAGGTGAATAAGACACACACATTAGCAGCCTCACACATGCAATAACAACAAGATATGAAAGCGTATGTATTTGCATTCCTATATGGACATTCAAGAGTTCATTAATATTAACGCGGTCCACACGAACACGTGCTCGCCACTCCACAAAAGAATTCGACCATGAATTCGAAAGGGAAAGACCGAGACAGCTTTTAAAAAATGTAACGACTCCATCCGTTCATATATCATATAATAGAAGGTCCGGCCGGGGCCCCACACCATATGCCACAAAACAGGCGGCAAATTCACGGGTTGATATCAGAGTTGCGCATCCTAACTCATAGCATTCTAGCGAAAGATTTTAACATGACAACTGAACCCAACCATGAATGTCCACTAATATAATAATCACATATATATAGGAATGTAAATCAAATACATCGTCATTTGTCCTTAGGGCCTTACAGTTTCTCTTTACAAAAGTGGCTTCCAACATCGGCGCGCAGGCCTGCCACACATGAACAAAACATAAGATGTTCATTTTAGCCTTCGAGGGATAGCAGCAGCAGCAGGGACTTCTGCCTTTAAATGTCCCGCTCGGTTCTCCAGCACCTGTACAAGGACAGCCCACCTAACGGTGGCAAACAAGGCAACAGTCAGCATTCAGCTGACCAATTTATAATGACCCTACCCCTTAACAGGGGCAGTGGTATTCCTTCCCTCCAGGCATAGCAATTTATAACAGATAAATGGATAACATACATTGTGCTTTCACACACAAACATTCCATCACAACTGTCAGCCACGCGGCCCGACGATCCGTGCACTCAAGGCACATTCTTGGTGTACTGGTGAACCAGGGTCCCACCACCGTATCAGGGCCAAAACCCAACAGTAAATTGAGCATTTAGTCTTTCCGGCGCACAGGCCCAGGACTCTCATTATGCGCTCCAACTGACCGCACTTTCAGGTCTTCGAGTCGAATGGACATAACACAGGTATGGATCAGCCACCCCCATTTCACCAGTCGCCTTGCCATCACCGAGTACAGCGTACCTGAAAGAATTGGTTTCAAGATGACCTAAACACCTAGAGGGGGGGGGTGAATAGGTACAATTCTTTTTATTAATTAGACAGACAAATTTATCATAATAAAACCTGTAATTCATACTGTCACAACACAGATAAAAAGGACACAACACACACACATAATACACACAGTTTTATAGCGGTTCCCCAAGTGATGGGTACATCCACTTTCCCCCTTTGCCTATCTAGCAGTATACTAGATTCGGCCTAACTTCCTTCTTCTTCTCAGATCCTCAGATCTTACAGCTCAGAACCCAAAGATGGTTCCTACAACTCAGACTTTAGCAAGTCCTACAACTCAGATTCTCTCAAAGAATCCTACCTCATAGTGAGTCCACACTCCTACAACTCAGGCACACAGGCCCTACCTCAGCCTCTTCCCAAGCCTACAACTCAGAGAATTTAATCCCCTACCTCAGCCCCTTCCCATGCCTACAACTCAGAGAATTTAATCCCCTACCTCAGCCTCTTCCCAGGCCTACAACTCAGAGAATTTAATCCCCTACCTCAGGTACTTGGCCCTACCTTAGCCTTTATAATTTAGGCTTACAACTCAGATCTACAATAGATCCTATAGTGAATTGATAATAGAAAAGAATAAAAACTTCAACCAGATAGAAAGAGAAAGGGCTGAAGGTTTCTTGATCAGTTCTTGATAGAACAAATAACTTTTGAATCAACCTATCTTAGCTTTCTTCAAAGCTTCTTGAATCTGAACAAAGTAAGGTTGATCTTCTTGAAGTTGGAGATGATCCTCAATCCAGCTTCTTCTTAATCAGATGTGATTCTGATTTCTTCTTTCAGATTGTTCAGGATCTGCCCTCTTTGGATTACTGGATGAAGACCCCTCTCCTTGTAGTTAGTTCTTCTCAGATTGGTTCTGCCTTTGATGCTTCTAGTTCTCTCATCATCTGATGATAAAACATGTCTTTATATAGGCTTCATCCAAGGTTACCAGCTAATTCGATTCATAACAACCTTCTGATAGCTCTGACAGTGCAACAGCCTTATTGGTCATGACAGCTGTCAAGTCACCAGTTACTTCATTATACTTTGTCTCAGTCAGCAAAGTGTCGAGACATTCCTTTGAATGTGTCGACACAAATAGACTATGTGTCGACACAATTCTTGGTGATGTCGACACAGCTCCCATAATGTCGACACAACACTTTATAATCTTCTTGACACAGCTTCTGTAAAATGTGTCGACACAAGTCCTGTGTGTCGACACAAATACTTCTTGTTTTGACACAGTGGTTGTCTTGATACAATTCTGGAATGTGTCGACACAAGTCCTGTATGTCGACACAATTGCTGTAGACATAAACTTGATGTGTGTCGACACAAGACCTGTGTGTCGACACAGTTGTTGTAGACATAAACTTGATGTGTGTCGACATAAGTCCTGTGTGTCGACACAGTTGCTGTAGACAAAATTCTGTGTGTCGACACAAGTCCTGTGTGTCGACACAGACTGTCTTCTGGTGTCGACTAAGTTGGTGTCGACAAATTTGCCATGTGTCGACACAAGTTCTCTGTGTCGACACAATCTTACTTCTGGTGTCGACACAGCTTTTCCCAAGTGTCGACACAGTTGTTGTCGACAGATTTTCTATGTGTCAACACAAGTCCTGTGTGTCGACACAAACTGGCCTCTGGTGTCGACATAGCTTTTCCCAAGTGTCGACATAATTATGGTCGATAGATTTTCTGTGTGTCGACACAAGTCCTGTGTGTCGACACAAACTGACTCCTGGTGTCGACACAACCTTTCCCATGTGTCGACACTTGTACTTAGAAACTTTTCCTTCATTATATTATCCTGCACGTACAAACTCAACACAACATCAAATACACCTTAAAGAATATCATTGAGTTAGGTGAGGCTTCTACAAATCTGGTACACATTTTCCAATGTACCCAACAATCTCCCCCTATTTGGAGAAGTCATAACCCTTAATCAATGATATACATCACTTTATAATAAAAAAGACATTATGATGTATATAAAAGAAAATATTTCTCAGACAGGGTAATTCATAGCCAAAAACAACATATTATATCAACACAAAATATGATAACATGTTTTGAACAAGAATCAAAGTTTTGTTGAATTATAAATATGTTTAACAATCAAAAGATTACATAGATTTACACATTGTTTAAATTCTAGTAAAACTATCTTAAGACTGATTAGGCTCCTTGATCACTGTTCCCTTGCCAGATTGAACCCTTACTTGTATACTAGTTCCAGTGTCTTCAGCCGGCTCCTTTCCTTTAAGATCTTTATTCTTAAGATCTTCAGTCTTGATCTTCTGCCTTTCAAAATAATGGTAAGGCTTAGGGAAGTATTTGCTGGGCTTCACAGCAGTAGCAGGTACCTTCCCAGATTTTTGATCTCTTCTAAACTGATATATATGGCATCTTGCCTCTTATGATACTTGTTCCACTCTAGTTCAGAATACCACTTGCCTCTATCATGCATTTTATCTTTCACAGCTTGCCAGGCAGTGAGTATTATGTTCCTTGAAGTGGGACTCCATCTTTCAAAATCTGGCTTTGATTCAGCCTGCTCTCTAAATCTTTTCTTTGAAAGTTGAGCTTCTTGCTCTCTCTTTAATGTAGCCTCAGACATGTCCACTTTCTCAATTATAACATTCTTAGTAGCCTCTGGAGGGCTATACATCTGGTGAACCAGTTGTTGAATTCCCTCAAAGTTAGAAGGGGGTATATGATTTGAGCTACCTCCTGCTGACCCCCTTCAATTCCTGCAGCTTTAATGCCTGACTCAGCTGTATTATCATCATCACACAAGGGAGGATATCCAAGAGTGGCTCTGATAGAATTAGGTATCCATTTGGCATGATTAGAGCCTGTAGTGACTAATAACCTCTCCCCCTTTATGACTTCTCTCTCAACATGATTCCTGAGATCATCTTTCTGAAATCTGATTTGATCAGCTAAGTAGTTGGTCTCTTTTGTATAATAAGCTTTAAACTTCTATAGCTGAGTAGATATGATCTTTTGAGAGGCTTGAATGGCATATTGGAAAGTGGCTAAATCTTCTTGAAGTTTCTTATCAATCTCTGACTTCTCTTTAGCCCTTTCCTCAGTTAATACAGTTGCAGTATTCTTTAACTCAGTAACAATCACATTATGTGATTCAGTAAGATTATCATTCATCCTTAGCTGATTTTCCAGAACATATCCTTGCTTAACTACTATGTCATCAATTTGAGTCCTAGCCTCTTGTTGCTGCTTGGCCAGATAAACTACAACATTACAACCCTTATGGAAGCAATATGTCATCTCCTTATTCTGATTGACTTCAAAACTTATTGATTTAATGTCTTGAGCCAATGTGAACTGGAGGTCTTTGTGACTTTCATCCATATATTTCTCCATGGCTGCTCTTTGTTCATCCAATTTAACCTGCAGAGCTACCAACAGTGAACTGTAATCAACTGCTGGGTCTGGCTGTTGAGTGACTGTTTGCAAAGCTCTCTTATAGCTTGAGCTCTTCTTTCTGTAGACCATTAGCTTCCTTTTCTTTGCATTTGAGGCTTCCTCATCATCTTCAGAAGCTGATGAACTGTCTATATCAACTGGCTCTTTAGGACTAGAGTGCAGCTCCTTCTCAGTCCTAGTCAACTCCCCCTCAGTCCTTGCCTCCTGAATATCCGGAAATAACTCTTCAAGAGTGAATTCTTGTTGAGTGTGTACAGGTGGAACATCTGTATCTTGTACGGTGAATGGGGCATAATCTAATGCAGATGTGCCATCCATTATTATATCCTGTGCAGGGATGTTATCATGGTTTGTCTGTTCAACATCAGTTAGAAGCACTGTTAGTGTATCTGGCTCAGTATCTAGTGTAGTTTGATTAATATCATCTATTACCTCAAGAATAGTTTGAGTGGTTGTTTCACTCTCTAATGCAACTTGCTCTTTCTCATGAGCAACTTCTGAAGGAAATGCCTCTTGTTGAGCTGGAGAAATCTCATTGGCTCCCCCTAGATGAGGCACTTCCTGAACTTGATCCAGTTGGATGATGCTTTCTGGAATCTGCTCCCCCTGCATCTGACTATCATCTACATTCTTAGGGGCAGGTGATTTCCTTGCAGATTCTTGTTGTTCTTCATCTGAACTGAAGGTCACTTGTTCTTTTGAATCACTAGAAGATTCAGGTTTCCTGGGGGTTTGTTTCTTCCTTTTCTGTGGTAGTTATTTTTGTGGAGTAGGAACATCTTGAAAGATATGGTACCTAAACACCTAGAGGGGGGGGGGGGTGAATAGGTGACCTAAACCTTTTTGCAATTTTGTTGGCAGGTCAACAGTTATTTCACAGATTATTACAACTAACAGCAATTACAGAAATAAACAGTAATTTCACAGCACAGCACAGCACAGAAGACACACTAATTTATAGTGGTTCCCCAATCTTTGGGTACATCCACTTTCCCCCTTCGCCTATCTAGCAGTGTACTAGATTCGGCCAAACTTCTCCACTAACTCAGAACCCAACTAGGTTCCTACCTCAGGCCCAAAGCCTTACACTCAGCCAAAAGGCCTACACTCAGCCACCCAGGCCTACACTCAGCCAATTAAGGCCTACACTCAGAGTTCTTTAACTCCTACACTCAGGCAAGCAAGCCCTACCCTCAGCCTTTATAATATAGGCTTACAATTCTCTCAGATCCAATGGATCCTACAAGTTAATATAGAAATTACACAAGCTAACTCTACAACTCAGAAAATAAGAGAGGAGTTGAGAGTTTCTTGAAGAGTTCTTGGAAGAACTCAGTTAGATCCAAACTGACTTAGCTTCCTTCAAAGCTTCTTGATTAGAACTGAATTAGTCTGAATCTTCTGCAGTTGTTCCTTGACCTCTGCTTCTTGAAATTCAGATGACTCTGAATTCTTCTTCTCAGCCTTAGTTCCAAAGACTGAATACTTGGTTGGAGCTCTCTCTCTCCAACTTCTTAGATCTGCCGATGCACAGCAAGATCTTCTTGTGTTGATACTCAATATACCACTTTTACAAAGATCTGAACTCTCTCTATCAAAAACTTTTTCAACCACTTCTATATTACTTCTTCAATCTTTTTTTTTAACAACAGTTTCTGTATACTATGGATGCCTATTTATAGGCTTCCTTCATGGTAACCGGCTGGTCCGGTTCATAACAGACTTCTGATATCTCTGACAGTTGATGTAGACCGGCTGGATCGGCAGCTGTCTTGTCAACCAGTCACTTCTTGAAATTCCTCTAACTGTCAGATAGTGTCGAGACTTTCTGTTCTTAAGTGTCGACACTTATAGGCCAAGTGTCGACACATGTTGTGTAAGTGTCGACACAAGTCTACAAGGTGTCGACACAATTCCTTGTATGTCTCGACACAGATTCTTCTGCATGTGTCGACACTGAAATTGAGTGTCGACACAAGTACTTGTACTTCATTCTTTAACTGTATTCTTCTAAGTGTCGACACATGTTCTTTGTGTCGACACATCTTCATGTGTTGAAACTGTCAAGTGTCGACACTGCTTCTTGGTGTCGACACAAGTCTTCACTTTTGATTCTTCAGCTGAGTGTCGACACATTCCTTTAGTGTCGACACTTGTACTTAGAATATTTTGTAACTTTTCTGTTCTTTGCTAAGTGTCGACACAGCTCCTTGTGTCGACACTTTCTTCAAGTGTAGAGTCTTCAACTAAGTGTCGACACATTGTGCTGAGTGTCGACACTTTCTTCAACTACTGACTCTTCAGCATAGTGTCGACACATTGTGCTGAGTGTCGACACTTTCTTTAAGTGTTGACTCTTCTGCATAGTGTCGACACATTGTGTTGAGTGTCGACACTTGTCCTTAGATTCTGCAGACTTTTGCTGAGTGTCGACACAACTCCAAGTGTCGACACTTTCTGGTGTTGACTCAGCTCTTCTAGGTGTCGACACTTCTGCTAAGTGTCGACACAGCTTTTCTGCATACTTCTTCACTGAGTGTCGACACAGCTCCAAGTGTCGACACTTTCTGACTGGTGTCGACTCTTCTTCCCAGGTGTCGACACAATGACTCCAAGTGTCGACACTGCTTGTCTGGGTGTCGACACAAGCTTTCTCAAGTGTCGACACTTTCCCTCTGGGTGTTGACACATGGACTTAGAAACTTTTAGCTTCAGTCTAGTGAATACCTAACCTGCACAAGTAACTCAAACAAACATCAAATACATTATGATGCATATCATTGAGTTAGGTGAGGCTTCTTCAAATCAGGTACATTTGACCAATGTACCCAACAATCTCCCCCTATTTGGAGAAGTCATAACCCTTAGTCAATGATATACACCACTCATAATTAAAAATTATAAAATGATGTAAAACAGGTATATGTCAACAGAGTTAAACTTAAACATGTAATAAAGCACACATGTATACTCATTTAGCATTACAGAACAAACAAGAATTAGACACATTCATCTGAACAATCATGAAATTTATATTTATCAAAAATTGTTCATACATTGTTGTTAATACATTTACAATGATTTACACAAAATGTTTGATGTAAAGATTACAACAATCTTCAGTTTAATCTTAGTCTAATTCTGCTCTGGTTCTTTTATGACTATGCCTTTTCCAGCTTGCACTTTGGCCTTTACACCAGCAGCAGCAGCAGGCTCAGCTTCAGCAGTCTTCTTCCCTTTGGAGTCCTTCTTTTTCTGTTCTTCAGCCTTGATTTTTTGCCTCTCAAAGTAATGATAGGGCTTAGGAAAGTACTTGCTAGGCTCCACAGCTGTTGGAGGTAGCTTTCCTAACTTAGCCTTCCTTCTATGTTGGATAATGGCTTCCTGCCTACTTTCATGCTTCCTCCATTCTGTCTCTGAGAACCACTTGTTCCTCTCATGGGCATTGTCCTTGGCCGCTTTCCAGGCTGTGAGAATGATGTTCCTAGAAGTAGGGCTCCACTGTTCAAAATCAGGTTTTTGCTCAGCAAGTTCCCTGAACTTCTTCTTTGATAGCCTAGTCTCTTCCTCTTTGTCCAAAGCCTCTTGCATAGCAGCTGTAATAGGTTGAACAACCTTTTCCAGAATAACATTAGGCTTACCAGCAGTTGGACTATACATTGTGCTTACATCAGCATGAACCATTTCAAAATCTGGAGGTGGATAGATCACCTGAGCTACTTCCTGTTGCTCACCTCCAAGATATGCACTTTGAATACCAGATTCAGCTACATTATCATCATCACACAGGGGAGGATAGCCCAGTGTAGCCCTGATGGAATTGGATATCCATTTTGCATGCTCAGAACTGGCCTTGACTAACACCCTCTCCCCCTTTATGACTTCTTGTGCTACATGATCTCTCACATCATCTTTCTGGAATCTGATTTGGCTATCCAAATACCTTATTCCATCCTTAAAGAAAGGTCTAAGCTTTGTAAGCTGTTCAAAAATGACCTTCTGTGAATCTTTGATTGCATTCTTGACAGCAGCAATTTCTTCCTGAAATACCTTATCAAATTCAGCCTTGGCAGCAGCAGAGGAGGTTGATGGTTCATTAGACTTACTCTTCAGTTCAGTGACTATTGCATTGTGAGATGCAGTCAAATTATCATTCATCCTCAATTGATTCTCCAGCACATAGCCTTGCTTTAGTGCTATATCTTCTACCTTCTCTTTTATGGTTTCTTGATGTTTAGCCAGGAATACTACTGCATTGCCACCCTTGTGGAAGCAGTCAGTCACTTCCTTCTTATTCAAATTCATTTCAAACCTTATTGATTTGATATCTTGAGCTAGATCAAATTGTAGGGACTTTTGGCTTTCATCAATATATGTCTCTATTGCCCTTCTTTGCTCATCCAGCTTTACTTGCATTGCTACCATTAGGCTACTATAATCAGTTGATGGAGCTTGGTGGACTAGTGAGTGTTGAGCTACAGTTTGTAGAGCTTTCTTATAGCTCTGACTCCTTCTTTTGAAGACAAAGAATTTCTTCTTTTGAGCTTGCTCAGCTTCATCATCCTCAGACTCTGATGTACTTGCTATATCCACCCTATCCTTAGGGCTTGAGGGTTTTTCAGTTTGCACATCTTGTGCCTTCTCAGTATCTAGCCTTATAGGCTCTTCTTGAACATCCAAGTTCTCCCCCTCAATAGCAGCATTCTTCTCTTCATCAGCAGCATTCTTATCCATATCAAAATCATCTTGATCCAAATTCAGAAATAGATCTTCCATTGTGTATTCAGCTGGAGACTGTGCAGGAGAAGTACTGGTTTTATCAACTACTTTATCAGGAACTTGTGGCACAACAGCAGATGTGTCCTGAAGAACAACATCTGGTTCTTGAGTTGCTTGCTGATTTTGCTGATGGACATCAGACAAATCAGAATCCATTACAGAAAAAACTAATGTATTAAGGTCAGAAAGTACCTTTTGGATAATCTGTGTAGCTTGCTCACTCTCCAGTGTAGAGGGATGTTCTACAGCTGGTGGCTCCCCCTGGATGTCAGCTGGCTCCTGAGGAGCAGGTGACTTCTCTGCAGCCTCATCCTCATAATTATCAGGAGTGAAAACAACATGTTCTTCACTGCCTGAGCTGCTGGAGGACTCCTGAGTCACAGCAGCTATCTTCCTCTTCTTCCTAGGAGGAGAGTCCTTCTTAGAAACTGGCTTCTCTGGAGTAGGAACTTCCTTAGACAGTACCCTTTCCCACCTGGAGAAGATTCTCATGTCCATCCTTCTCATGTGGTTGATTTTAGTTCCAGCAGCAGTGCTCATTACCTCTGGAATTGATCCAGCCAGGTAGAGACTTAGTATCCTGCCCAGATTGGGCTTCTTCAGACTTTCCTTCACTTTCTCAAAGACAATCATAGACCAATCTGTTTTGATGTTGAAGATGATTCTGGTCATAATACTGAACATAGAGGCTGACACCCTGTCATGTCCTCCTGGTTTGCTTAGTATAACTTTGCCTACAACTTCAGACAGGAATTTGCCTTGAATGTTCATGCCCTTCCTGTTGAAAACTGATCCTATTTTCATCTTAGGATCAAGACCACACCAGGTGAGTGCATCTCTGGTCTTAGATGTGGTCACTTCCTCTTCTTCTTGAACTTTAGGTAGCTGAAGTACCTTTCTCAAACTTTTGGGTGATACCTTGACTTTGGTTCCATGCACTCTGGATTTGATTCTGTATCCAGAGTCATCCACAGTTGCTCCAGTAAGAAATTCAATCACCTCTTTCTTCCATATCTTGGATGGTTCTGAAACCAAGAACTCCAATCCTGAATCGGTGACTAGGGTTATCACCGTCTTGATATCTTGATTGCCATCGTCAAAAGCACCTCGCACGAGCTCATACCCTTCGTTAACATTCTCCTCGAGCTTGGGAGCCATTAGGGTTTGAAGATTTAGTCTTGAGAAGAGAGAAATGTCGACACAAGAGTTTTGGTCTCGAAACTTTTGAAAGCGTGTCGACAAACAAAGACAGAATCCTATTTATACCTTTCTGGTTTGAAGACGAACAGGCGGGATTGATTACTAAAGATGTGTCGACACTGTCAATAAGTGTCGACACAGGCTTATAATGTCTCGACACACATGTGTCGACACAAGTTTAGTCAACAGATTTTATGTGTCGACACTTGGTTAAGTGTCGACACCACACTACTCGACATGTAGTCGAGACTTTACTTAGAAAATTCTGAGTAAAACTTAAGTGTCGACACCTTATTGGATGTGTCGACACCTACTCGACATGTGTCGACACTAACATTCTGAAGTGTCGACACCAACTTCCTAGATGTGTCGACACCATTTTCCTGAAGTGTCGACACTTACTATTCTGTGTCGACATAGACTTGTCTATGTGTCGACACCTTTTTACTTAGCCAATTTTTAGTTCTGTAAACTTAGTCTAAGTTTATCATACCTAGTTCAATTTTGAACCTATTGAACTTAGCTTCTTCTAAGGGCTTAGTAAACATATCAGCTATCTGATTATCAGTTCTAACATATTCAAGTGCAATATCATTTCTTTCTACATGCTCCCTAAGAAAGTGATATTTTATCTCAATATGTTTAGTTCTACTATGTGATACAGGATTATTAGCTATGGAAATAGCACTTGTAGAATCACAGTAAAGTGGAGTTCTACTTACCTGACATCCATAGTCTTCTAGCTGATGTTGAATCCACAGAAGTTGAGCACAGCAACTTCCTGCAGCTACATATTCTGACTCAGCTGTGGAAATAGCCACACTGGTTTGCTTCTTACTGCTCCATGAAATGAGTCTTCCACCTAGGAATTGACAGGATCCAGTAGTGCTCTTTCTATCTTCTTTGCATCCTGCAAAGTCTGCATCTGAATAGCCTGTTAGATCAAAATCTCCATTCCTAGGGTACCAGAGGCCTAGATAAGGAGTGCCCTTTAGATATCTCAAGATTCTCTTGACTGCAGTCAAGTGAGACTCTTTAGGGCAAGCTTGATACCTGGCACAAACACATGTAGCATACATAATGTCAGGCCTACTTGCAGTCAAGTATAGTAGGGAGCCAACTATCCCTCTATACAAGGTTTCATCTACAGGTTTCCCTGCATCATCCTTGCTTAGAGACATACTTGACCCCATAGGAGTCTTCATGGTACTGGATGAATCCATACCATACTTCCTTATGAGTTCTAGGGTGAACTTGGACTGACATATGGATAGACCACTTCCAGTCTGTTTAACTTGGAGACCCAAGAAAAACTTCAGTTCTCCCATACTACTCATCTCAAATTGACTTTGCATAAGCTTTGCAAACTTTTTGCAAAGGCTACTTTCAGTAGACCCAAATATAATGTCATCTACATATATTTGGACAAGTATTACTTTGCCTCTAGATTCCCTAAGGAATAGAGTCTTATCTATTTTCCCCCTTGAGAACTTGTTCTCAATGAGGAAACTAGATAGGGTTTCATACCAAGCTCTAGGTGCTTGTTTTAACCCATATAATGCTTTCCTAAGTCTATAGACATAATGAGGTAGAGTTGAATCAACAAAACCTGCAGGCTGCTCCACATAGACTTCTTCTTTCAAATTACCATTTAGGAATGCTGACTTCACATCCATTTGGTATACCTTGAATCCTTGATAGGTTGCATAGGCCAAGAACATCCTTATGGCTTCCAGTCTGGCTACTGGAGCAAAGGTTTGATCAAAATCAATACCTTCTTCTTGCCTATATCCTTTTGCAACCAGTCTTGCTTTATTCTTTATGATGACCCCTTGTTCATCTAACTTGTTCCTGTAGATCCACTTTGTTCCTATCACATTGTGATCTTTAGGCTTAGGAACCAGATCTCAAACCTTGCACCTTTTGAACTGATTAAGTTCTTCTTGCATAGCTTCAGTCCACTGTGGATCTTGTATAGCTTCTTCAAATTTCTTTGGTTCTATTTGAGACAGAAAACTTGAATATACTACAGCATTCTGATTTCTGCTCCTTGTCTGAACACCTTGTCTTGGATCTCCAATTATCAGTTCTACTGGATGATCTCTTAGATGCCTGTTGGCTGGAGGCATCCTTGCTTCTGGTTGTACTTCTACAGCATCTTCATCATGCTGAGTTCCTTGTACTTCTTCAGCTCCTGGTACATGTAGTTCTCCCCCTGGACATAAGCTATCTTCTTCTACTTGCTGTCTTGCAGCAGGTACATCTTCTATGGCTAGCTTGTCCATCTTCTTAGTAAGACCTGTGGGGCTGCATACATTGCTAGACAACTCATTGTTAATTAGTTGTGTCTCATCAAAAACTACATGCACAGACTCCTCTACAACTTGTGTAGTCAAGTTGTAGACTCTATAAGCCTTACTATTATTGCTGTACCCAACAAATACTCCCTCTTGGGACTTGGCAGCAAACTTAGTTAGGTAAGACTTTCCATTGTTAAGTATGAAGCATTTACAACCAAAGATCCTAAAATAGGATAGGTTTGGTTTCCTGCCTTTCACAACTTCATAGGGGGTCTTGTTTAACCTTTTAGTGATGGTAGCCCTATTTATCACATGGCATGCAGTGTTAACTGCTTCAGCCCAGAAATGCTCTGGCAGTGATGAATCACTTAATAGGGTTCTACCAGCCTCTATCAAGGTCCTATTTTTCCTTTCAGCAATGCCATTTTGCTGAGGTGTTCTAGGTGAAGAGAATTCTTGAAATATCCCATAGTCTTCACACAGCTTTGTCATGCTTTCAGACTGAAACTCAGTACCATGGTCACTTCTAATTTTGACCACTGTACAGTTCAATTCATTCTGAATTTGCTTAACAAAACTATAGAAGACACTAGGTGTTTCAGATTTCTGCTTTAAGAAGAACACCCAGGAAAACCTTGAGTAGTCATCAACAACTACAAAGGTATAGACCTTCCTACCTAAGCTGTGAACTGGCATTGGACCAAATAGATCCATATGCAAAAGGTATAAACACCTCACAGCATCTTTGTTGTCTAAGCTTCTAAAGGTGGATTTAGTCTGCTTGCCCTTTTGACAAGCTGAGCAAATGCCATCTTTGACACACTTAACTTGAGGACCATTCCTCACTAACTCTTTGCTAAAGAGTTTGCTAATAGTCTTGTAATTAAGATGGGCAAGCCTCTTGTGCCATTTGACACATTGAGAGACTGTCTCATCAGCTACAAGACACACAGGAGAACCATTGTTCTCAATCATAATGTCTAAGCAGTAGACATTCCTTTTTCTATATCCAGTCAAAATGATCTCTTGATCACTTGACCTCTTGATATGACAACCATTTTTAACAAATGAGATGTCATACCCTACATCACTTAACTGACTTATACTAATGAGGTTGTGTTTCAACCCTTTAACATAAGCCACTTGAGTAATGGTAACAAGGTTTGAAGAGATGTTACCAAACCCTTTGATGATTCCTTTTTCAGAACCACCAAAGGTCACTTTAGGACCATTTTTGATTGGAATGTAGTCCTTCAGTAGTCCCCTTGTTCCAGTCATGTGTCTGGAACATCCACTATCCAAGTACCATGTTGGGGTATGGCCACTTGGATTCACCTGCAAAACAAATTAATGAACCTTAGAACCCAAAGTAAACTTGGGTCCTTGGTGATTGTTAGTTTGCAACTTGACATAGCTACCTACTGGCTTTCCATCAGGTAACTTGCTACTCAACTTGGCACTGGCATTGTGCCAACAATCCAAGGCAAAGTGGCCAACCTTGCCACAGCACCAGCATTCAAACTTGTTGTACCTTTGCTTAGGATACAACCTTTGCTGTCTTGACTACAGCAGGCTTGTTGAATGTTGGGGCTTTGCCCTTGGACTTGAACTTGGACTGTACAGTCCCTGCAGGTCTAACAAAACCTAGTCCAGCTTTGCCTTTATGATGAACAAATTCATCAATCAATGGTAATACTGATTTAGGTTTTGAAAACCTGGCAGCAAGTTCTTTTTCCTTCTGGAGATTGATCTCCAGTCTCTTAATTTGATCATTCTTAAATGTAATAGTACCCATCTGAATCACTGTAATGTGTTTCAGCCTGGCTACTTCATTCAGTTTTTGATCATACTGTTTTTCAAAATCTGTTGCAGCTGCCTTGAGATCAGCAATCTCCTTTGCCTGACTTTTGGCTAGGATCTTGCTTTTCTTATAGGCTTGCAACAGTACTTGGTATTCATCTAAGAGCTGATGAATATCTCCCTCAGATTCAGAAACACTTCCATCACTTGATGAAGATGAATCTGACTCTGAACTAGAACTGAAATCTGAACTTTGAGTTGGACTTTGTACCTGACTAGGTCCTGGCTGCTCCAGGATTTTGGTACTTTCAGTCAATGCCATCAGTCCTTGGCACTGACACTCTTCTTGTTCATAGATTGATTCCATGATCTGCATAAACTCTTCTTCTTCTTCAGCAAATAGCCCTATGTAGGCCTTCAGCATCTGTCTCAGTGTCTGAAGAAGAAATGTCTGAAAGAGTCTTCTCATTCTTTGCAACAAAGGACTTCTCCTTCTTTCCTTTGAAGTGAGTCTTCTTTTTGTCACTGGATTCTTTCCTTCTCTCAGGACAATCTGCAATAACATGACCCTGTCTATTGCAGCAGTAACACACAATCTTAGACCCAGTTGCCTTACTAGTCTTTGTCTTTTTCTTATCCTTCTTTGAAGGCTTCTTCTCCTGATACTGGACTTCTTTCCCTTTGGAATATGAAGGTCTGGACCTCCACTGTTTCTTCCTAAGGAATTTCTGAAAATGTCTGGTGAATGCAGCAAAATCTTCATCACTTTCACTGCTTGTAGATTTAGTGCTAACAGACTCATCAGATTCTGATTCAACTACCTCTGGAGGAGGAGTTGATGACTTAGTCCTGTTCTTTCTAGGTACTTCTGACTTAAAGGCAACAGTCCTTTCCCTGTGTTCAGTCCTTGTTGACTTTTCCTCCTCTTTTCTTACTGACAATTGCATCTCATAAGATAACAACTTGCCAAACAGTGTGGGAGGAGGAATTTCTCCCAACTTTGCCATTTCTCTGATGGCACAGATCTTGGTGTCCCAGTCTTTGGTTAGGGACCTTAAGAATTTATCATTCAATTCATAGTTAGAGAACTCTCTTCCATAGGACATGAGTTCATTAACAATTCTATAAAACTTCTTGTAGCATTCAGTGATGCTATCTCCTCTTCCTTGCCTAAAGCTCTCATATTCTTGATTAAGCAAGGACTTCCTATCTTGTCTTACTTCTTCAGAACCTTCCATGTAGACAATGAGGGTATCCCACATTTCTTTTGCTGTTTTACAGTGAATAAGGTTCTGGAAGGTGGCATCATCAATTGCACTAACTATGATGTTCTGTGCCCTTTTGTCCATTGTAGCTAGGACAATCTCATCCTTGGTCATCTCAGAAAAATCCTTTGGAGTTCTCTGTGTAGCATCCAAGACTGAAATCTTCATGGGCACATAAGGCCCTTCTTTGACTGTGATGTAGATCCTAGGGTCAGAGGCCTCCATGAACAGCCTTACCCTTTCTTTCCAGATTCCAAAAATCTCCTTTCTGCATATGGGCAGTTTCATTGAACCCAATTCCTTGTGATTCTCTGAAGACCCCATGTTTCTTGATTTTCTTGAAACTGTTTCCTGACTTATACTGAATCTGCCAAACTGGATCTCCTCAGACAGTTAGTCCTTTTTGAGAAACCTGGCTCTGATACCACTTGAAAGATATGGTACCTAAACACCTAGAGGGGGGGGGGGGTGAATAGGTGACCTAAACCTTTTTGCAATTTTGTTGGCAGCTCAACAGTTATTTCACAGATTATTACAACTAACAGCAATTACAGAAATAAACAGTAATTTCACAGCACAGCACAGCACAGAAGACACACTAATTTATAGTGGTTCCCCAATCTTTGGGTACATCCACTTTCCCCCTTCGCCTATCTAGCAGTGTACTAGATTCGGCCAAACTTCTCCACTAACTCAGAACCCAACTAGGTTCCTACCTCAGGCCCAAAGCCTTACACTCAGCCAAAAGGCCTACACTCAGCCACCCAGGCCTACACTCAGCCAATTAAGGCCTACACTCAGAGTTCTTCAACTCCTACACTCAGGCAAGCAAGCCCTACCCTCAGCCTTTATAATATAGGCTTACAATTCTCTCAGATCCAATGGATCCTACAAGTTAAAATAGAAATTACACAAGCTAACTCTACAACTCAGAAAATAAGAGAGGAGTTGAGAGTTTCTTGAAGAGTTCTTGGAAGAACTCAGTTAGATCCAAACTGACTTAGCTTCCTTCAAAGCTTCTTGATTAGAACTGAATTAGTCTGAATCTTCTGCAGTTGTTCCTTGACCTCTGCTTCTTGAAATTCAGATGACTCTGAATTCTTCTTCTCAGCCTTAGTTCCAAAGACTGAATACTTGGTTGGAGCTCTCTCTCTCCAACTTCTTAGATCTGCCGATGCACAGCAAGATCTTCTTGTGTTGATACTCAATATACCACTTTTACAAAGATCTGAACTCTCTCTATCAAAAACTTTTTCAACCACTTCTATATTACTTCTTCAATCTTTTTTTTAACAACAGTTTCTGTAAACTATGGATGCCTATTTATAGGCTTCCTTCATGGTAACCGGCTGGTCCGGTTCATAACAGACTTCTGATATCTCTGACAGTTGATGTAGACCGGCTGGATCGGCAGCTGTCTTGTCAACCAGTCACTTCTTGAAATTCCTCTAACTGTCAGATAGTGTCGAGACTTTCTGTTCTTAAGTGTCGACACTTATAGGCCAAGTGTCGACACATGTTGTGTAAGTGTCGACACAAGTCTACAAGGTGTCGACACAATTCCTTGTATGTCTCGACACAGATTCTTCTGCATGTGTCGACACTGAAATTGAGTGTCGACACAAGTACTTGTACTTCATTCTTTAACTGTATTCTTCTAAGTGTCGACACATGTTCTTTGTGTCGACACATCTTCATGTGTTGAAACTGTCAAGTGTCGACACTGCTTCTTGGTGTCGACACAAGTCTTCACTTTTGATTCTTCAGCTGAGTGTCGACACATTCCTTTAGTGTCGACACTTGTACTTAGAATATTTTGTAACTTTTCTGTTCTTTGCTAAGTGTCGACACAGCTCCTTGTGTCGACACTTTCTTCAAGTGTAGAGTCTTCAACTAAGTGTCGACACATTGTGCTGAGTGTCGACACTTTCTTCAACTACTGACTCTTCAGCATAGTGTCGACACATTGTGCTGAGTGTCGACACTTTCTTTAAGTGTTGACTCTTCTGCATAGTGTCGACACATTGTGTTGAGTGTCGACACTTGTCCTTAGATTCTGCAGACTTTTGCTGAGTGTCGACACAACTCCAAGTGTCGACACTTTCTGGTGTTGACTCAGCTCTTCTAGGTGTCGACACTTCTGCTAAGTGTCGACACAGCTTTTCTGCATACTTCTTCACTGAGTGTCGACACAGCTCCAAGTGTCGACACTTTCTGACTGGTGTCGACTCTTCTTCCCAGGTGTCGACACAATGACTCCAAGTGTCGACACTGCTTGTCTGGGTGTCGACACAAGCTTTCTCAAGTGTCGACACTTTCCCTCTGGGTGTCGACACATGGACTTAGAAACTTTTAGCTTCAGTCTAGTGAATACCTAACCTGCACAAGTAACTCAAACAAACATCAAATACATTATGATGCATATCATTGAGTTAGGTGAGGCTTCTTCAAATCAGGTACATTTGACCAATGTACCCAACAACATCTTTTGTTAGCACCCTTTCCCATCTGGAGAGTATTCTTAAATCCATCCTTCTCATGTGGTTGATCTTAGATCCTGCTGTCTGGTGCATCACTTCAGGTATAGTCTCAACTAGATATAGACTTAGTATTCTTCCTATGTTTGGTTTCTTGAAGCTTTCTTTGATCTTCTCAAATATTACTGCAGACCAGTTAGTGTTGATCCTGAAGATGACTCTGGTCATGAGGCTGAACATGTAGGCAGATATCCTATCATGTCCACCTGGTTTGCATAGAATCACATTTCTAATTATTTCAGAAGGAAATTTTCTTTTAGAGTTCATCCCCTTTCTATTCATAGAAGATCCAATCTTGGTGGTGGGATCCAGTCCACACCATTGAAGAGCTTTCTTGGTCTTGGAAGATGCAACCTCATCTTCTTCTTGAACTTTGGGCAGGTGTAGAGTCTTTCTTAAACTCTTCAAGGTGAGTTTAACCTTTGTACCATAAACTGAGGACCTAATCTTTAGTCCTGTTGAATCCAGAGATGCTGCTGCATAAAATTCAAGGATCTCCTTCTTCCAAATCTTTGTCGGTTCTAACACCAGGTATTCTAATCCATTGACTGTGATTAGGGTAATCACAACTTTGATTTCGAGTTCCGCAATGTCAAAGGCATCACGAACGAGTTCATAACCCTCGTTAATGTTGTCATCGTGTTTGGGCGCCATTGGGAATGAAAGAGATTTAGGATTGGGAAGAGAAAGAACTTGTCGACACAGGGATTTGGTCTCGAGAATATGGAGAGCGTGTCGACAGGGTTTGTTTCCACCTATTTATATGTTTCTTCACAGAAGGTCAAGAGGCGCGTCAAAATACACTTAATGTGTCGACACTGTTGAGACGGTGTCGACACAGACTTCTAAGGTCTTGACAGAGGTATTTACGACTATGTGTCGACACCAAACTGGGTGTCGACACAACTTCCTTGATGTGTCGACACAATTTACTTTATGTGTCGACACCAAACTAAGTGTCAGAAATTCTCTGTGTCGACACCACTTCCTAAGTGTCGACACAACTTTTTGGATGTGTCGACACAACTTTCTAGAAGTGTCGACACCAACTACTAAGTGTCGACACAGACTTATTTATGTGTCGACACAGAATTACTTAGACAAATTTGTCATTCTATTCTAGGTTCAGCATACTTAATTCAATTTTGAAATTATTGAATTTAGTTTCATCTAATGTTTTAGTGAACATATCAGCAACTTGATTATTAGTATTGACAAATTCTAAATTTATATCTTCTTTTTCCACATGATCTCTAATGAAGTGAAATCTAATTTCTATATGATTTGTTCTGCTATGTGAAACAGGATTTTTAGCAATAGAAATAGCACTTGTAGAATCACAAAATAATGGAGTTCTACTTACCTTGAGATCATAGTCTTCAAGTTGATGTTGAATCCATAAAAGCTGAGCATAGCAGCTGCCTGCAGCAACATATTCTGACTCAGCAGTGGATGTTGCCACACTAGTCTGCTTTTTACTGCTCCAGGACACCAATCTACCACCTAGAAACAGACATGTGCCAGTAGTACTTTTCATGTCTTCTTTACATCCTGCAAAGTCTGCATCTGAATACCCAGTCAGTAGAAAATCTCTATTCCTAGGGTACCAAAGGCTAAGATTAGGAGTTCCCTTGAGATATCTCAAAATTCTTTTAACTGCAGTATAATGAGATTCTTTAGGGATTTCTTGATACCTAGCACAGACACATGTAGCATACATGATGTCTGGTCTACTAGCAGTTAAGTATAAAAGGGAGCCAATTATCCCTCTATACAAAGATTCATCTACAGGTTTTCCTGTATCATCTTTGCCTATAGGCATACTTGACCCCATAGGAGTTCTCATGGTGGAGGCTGACTCCATGCCATACTTCTTAATCAACTCATTGGTGAACTTAGATTGAGATATGGACAAGCCGTCATCAGTCTGTCTAACTTGGAGTCCCAAGAAGAATTTAAGCTCACCCATACTGCTCATCTCAAACTTCCCTTGCATAAGTTTGACAAACTTTCTGCAAAGGTTGTTTTCTGTTGATCCCAAGATAATGTCATCAACATATATCTGAACTAGGATCAACTTGCCTTTAGATTCCCTAAGTAATAGAGTCTTGTCTATTTTCCCTCTTGAGAATTTGTTCTTAATGAGCAAGGTAGACAAAGTTTCATACCAAGCCCTAGGGGCTTGTTTCAGTCCATATAGGGCTTTCTTAATTCTATAAACATAATTAGGATAATGAGGATCTACAAAACCTGAGGGCTGATCAAAATAGATTTCCTCTTTTAAGTCATCATTTAGAAATGCTGACTTGACATCCATTTGGAATACCTTGAACCCCTAGTAAGCTGCATAGGCAAGGAATAGCCTTATTTCTTCCAATCTTGCCACTGGAGCAAATGTTTGATCAAAGTCTATTCCTTCTTCCTGCCTATAGCCCTTGGCAACTAATCTTGCTTTATTCTTGACTATGATGCCATTTTCATCCAGTTTGTTCCTATAGATCCACTTAGTCTCAATCACATTATGATTCTTTGGTTTTGGGACCAGCTCTCATACTTTACATCTCCTGAATTGATTCAACTCCTCCTGCATTGCATCAATCTAGTTTGAATCCTTTATAGCTTCTTCAAATCTTTTGAGTTCCACCTGAGACAAGAAGCTTGAACAAAGGACTGTGTTCATGTTATTGCTTCTGGTTTGAACACCATGTCTTGGATCACCAATAAGTTGGTGTGTTGGATGATCTTTTAGATGCCTTGTTACTGGAGGTAATCCATCTACAACTTGATTTTCTCTAATCTCTTCAACATGCTGTACTTCATTGTCCTCTTCATCAGCTTGAGGGTCTTCTACCCCCCCTGGACAATAGCCATCATTTTCTTCATCCTGCCTTGTAGGTTGGTCTTCATTAATGGTAAGCTTGTCCATCTTTTCTTTTAAACCTGTAGAGCAAACCCTTTGATGACCCCTTTTTCAGATCCACCAAAGATCACTTTGGGTCCATTCTCTATAGGATTGTAGTTTTTCAGCATTATTCTTGTTCCAGTCATATGTCTGGAACATCCACTGTCCAAGTACCATATAGGGGTATGGTCACTTGGACTCACCTGCATCAAATAAGATTACTTAACCTTAGAACCCCAATAATTATTAGGTCCTAGATTCATGTTAGACTGAAACCTGTCATACTTATCAGCAGTCTTTCTAACAGGTAAGCTGACATTCTTCCTGACAGTTATGTTGTGCCAACAGTCAATGGCATAATGGCCCACCTTGCCACAACACCAACACTCATATCTATTATATCTTCTTTTCAATACAGTTTTAACAGCATTGCTGTCAACAGTCTTTAAAACTGTAGGTTGAGTGGTTCTATTCCTGAGAGCTGGGGCTGGAGCATCAACCATTGATGATTCATGATGACCATGCGTGATATCATAATCATATCTATTAGTTGGCTGCCACACTTTTTTGAAGGAAATAGGGGGTTTGAAGGCTAGTGGCTGTACTGGGGCTTTGCCTTTTCTTTTGGAATTGACAGCCCTTGCATTTCCCTTAAAGCCCAATCCTGTCTTGCCCTATTGGGGAATAAAGTCATCAATTAAGGGTAAGACTGATTTTGGCTTAGAAAATTTAGCCACCAGATCCTTCTCTCTCTGAAGTTTGACTCCCGGACTTTTGATTTGATCATTCTTGAATGTAATTGTACCCATCTGAATAACAATTATGTTTTTCAGTTTGGCTACTTCATTCATCTTTAGATCCAGCATTTTTTCTGAATCTAATGTAGCCATCTTAAGAGATGCAATTTCCTTAGTCTGACTTTTAACAAGGTTCCTGCTTCTCTTAAATGCTTTCAACAAATCACCATATTCATCAATGAGTTGATGAACATCCCCTTCAGATTCAGATCCATCCACATCTCTTGATGCAGATGCTTCTGATTTTGATCTAGTGTAATAATCAGAACTTGATGGCATATTGTTTACCTTACTGGGACCAGGCTGATCCTGACACTGATCTTCATCAATCATACCCATCAGTCCTTTACAATGAGAATCTTCAATCCCATTGATAGAGTCCATTATTTCCAAGAATTCTGCCTCTTTTGAATCCTCTTCAATTGTAAATAATCCAATGTATGCTTCTGCTTCAGCTTCAGCATCAGAATCTGATGATGAGGAGTCTGTCCAGCTTTTCTCCTTCTTTGCTACAAAGGATTTCTCTTTTTTGCCCTTATGTTGCAATTTCTTCTTGTCATTTGATTCCTTTCTTTTGTCAGGACAATCAGCAACTACATGGTCAGGCCTGTTGCAACAATAGCAAACAATCTTCGTAGAAGATAATTTACTAGGTTTAATGCCATACCTGTCCTTTCTTGAAGATCTCCTCTTCTGATATTGATCATCCTTGGACTGTGAGGAGGATGGCTTGGATCTCCACTATTTTTTCTTTAAGAATCTTTGAAATTGCCTTGTGAAAGCAGCAAAGTCCTCATCAGAATCATGGCTGTCTGATGTGTGATTGTCAGAACTTTCTGAGATGACTTCAGCAGCTTTCTTAGGAGGAGATGGAGACATCCTCCTGTCCCTTCTTGGGGCTTCAGACTTGAAGGCCACTGACTTTTCTCTGTAATTAGCCTTATTGCTTTTCTCTTCCTCTTTCCTGGCCATCAGCTGCATTTCATATGATAGAAGTTTTCCAAATAGAGTAGGAGGAGAAATTTCTGCAAGTCTGGCCACTTCCCTGATGGCACATATCTTGGTGTCCCAGTCTTTGGTTAGTGATCTAAGGAATTTATCATTTAGCTCATATGTGCTAAAAACCCTTCCATATGACATCAGTTCATTGACTATTCTGAAGAACTTCTTGTAGCACTCAGTTATGCTGTCAGTTTTAGCTTGTCTAAAACTTTCATACTCCTGATTAAGCATAGACTTTTTGTCTTGTCTCACTTCTTCTGATCCCTCCATGTAGACAATCAAGGTGTCTCACATCTCTTTGGAGGTTTTGTAGTGAATCAAGTTTTGGAAAGTTGAATCATCTATAGCACTGACTATTATATTCTGTGCTCTCTTATCCATAGTAGCTAAGATGATCTCATCCTTTGTCATTTCAGAATAATCTTTTGGAGTTCTGAGATTTGCATCAAGAACTGAGATTTTCATTGGAATGAAAGGCCCTTCTTTAACTGTAATATAGATTCTTGGGTCAGATGCTTCCATAAACAACCTGACTCTCTCTTTCCAAATACCAAATATTTCTTTCCTACAGATTGGTAATTTCATGGATCCAAGTTCCTTGTGATTTTCTCCAGAACCCATTTTGTCTAAATGTTAACTGCCTTACAGATCTACTCAGACTGTTAAGTCTATTTCTTGAGCAACCTCCCTCTGATACCACTTGAAAGAATTGGCTTCAAGATGACCTAAACACCTAGAGGGGGGGGGGGTGAATAGGTACAATTCTTTTTATTGCTTAGGCTGACAAATTTATCACAATAAAACCTGTAATGCACACTGTCACAACACAGATAAAAAGAACACAGCACACACACAGAATACACACAGTTTTATAGTGGTTCCCAAAGTGATGGGTACATCCACTTTCCCCTTCGCCTATCTAGCAGTATACTAGATTCAGCCTAACTTCCTTCTTCTTCTCAGATCCTCAGATCTTACAGCTCAGAACCCAAAGATGGTTCCTACAACTCAGACTTCAGCAAGTCCTACAACTCAGATTCTCTCAAAGAATCCTACCTCAGAGTGAGTCCACACTCCTACAACTCAGGCACACAGGCCCTACCTCAGCCTCTTCCCAGGCCTACAACTCAGAGAATTTAATCCCCTACCTCAGCCTCTTCCCAGGCCTACAACTCAGAGAATTTAATCCCCTACCTCAGCCTCTTCCCAACCCTATAACTCAGAGAATTTAATCCCCTACCTCAGGCACTCAGCCCTACCTCAGCCTTTATAATTTAGGCTTACAACTCAGATCTACAATAGATCCTACAGTGAATTGATAATAAAAAAGAATAAAACCTTCACCCAGATAGAGAGAGAAAGGGTTGAAGGTTTCTTGATCAGTTCTTGATAGAACAGATAACTTTTGAATCAACCTATCTTAGCTTTCTTCAATGCTTCTTGAATCTGAACAAAGTAAGGTTGATCTTCTTGAAGTTGGAGATGATCCTCAATCCAGCTTCTTCTTAATCATATGTGATTCTGATTTCTTCTTTCAGATTATTCAGGATCTGCCCTCTTTGGATTACTGGATGAAGACCCCTCTCCTTGTAGTTAGTTCTTCTCAGATTGGTTCTGCCTTTGATGCTTCCAGTTCTCTCATCATCTGATGATATAACATGTTTTTATATAGGCTTCATCCAAGGTTACCGGCTGATTCGGTTCATAACAACCTTCTGACAGCTCTGACAGATGCAACAGCCTTGTTGGTCATGACAGCTGTCAAGTCACCAGTTACTTCATCATACTTTGTCTCAGTCAGCAAAGTGTCGAGACATTCCTTTGAATGTGTCAACATAAATAGACTATGTGTCGACACAATCCTTGGTGATGTCGACACAGCTCACATAATGTCGACACAACACTTTATAATCTTCTTGACACAGCTTCTGTAAAATGTGTCGACACAAGTCCTGTGTGTCGACACAAATACTTCTTGTCATGACACAGTGGTTGTCTTGATACAATTCTGGAATGTGTCGACACAAGTCCTGTGTGTCGACACAATTGCTGTAGACATAAACTTGATGTGTGTTGACACAAGTCCTGTGTGTCGACACAGTTGCTGTAGACATAAACTTGATGTGTGTCGACACAAGTCCTGTATGTCGACACAGTTACTGTAGACAAAATTCTGTGTGTCGACACAAGTCCTGTGTGTCGACACAGACTGTCTTCTGGTGTCGACTAAGTTGGTGTCGAAATATTTGCCATGTGTTGACACAAGTTCTGTGTGTCGACACAATCCTGCTTCTGGTGTCGACACAGCTTTTCCCAAGTGTCGACATAGTTGTTGTCGACAGATTTTCTGTGTGTCGACACAAGTCCTGTGTGTCGACACAAACTGGCCTCTGGTGTCGACACAGCTTTTCCCAAGTGTCGACACAGTTGTTGTCGACAGATTTTCTGTGTGTCGACACAAGTCCTGTGTGTCGACACAAACTGACTCCTGGTGTCGACACAGCCTTTCCCATGTGTCGACACTTGTACTTAGAAACTTTTCCTTCATTTTATTATCCTGCACATACAAACTCAACACAACATCAAATACACCTTGATGAATATCATTGAGTTAGGTGAGGCTTCTCCAAATCTGGTACACATTTTCCAATTTACCCAACAGTACCTGAGGCTAAATATAATGCGCGGGTCGGTTTCACCTTTCCTGTTTGGCACCAGGCCTTTTCCAAGAGCTCATCAAGCTAACAATAGCCACAATGTCCACCACAGATTGGCTTCACAACCACAGGTTAGCTAGGAGCCACGCCCAACATTAGGGACAGAACTCACTTTCCGTCCCTAGCCCCAACCTTAGCTGGCTCACGTGACCAGCAAGTCCTGCAACCATGTGCAGTACCAGAAACATAAGTACTTGCAGGTATTTTCCTGGGCTTCCACACCAGTACTTCCTGTTACTACCCTTCACAAGCACAACCCATCAAGCATCACAAGGGTGTTTTCCTGGACTACCACTCCAGTACTTCCTGCTACTACCCTTCGCAGGTCCAACCCATCGACTCCATAAATTACATATTTCATCGCGGAGTCTTCTCCGGTGTGTAAATGCAACATCACCAATCCAGACCAACCTGTCCAGATGGGCTTCACACAACATGCCTATTCCGTACTCCATTTCCGGATCTATATGCCAAACTATTGGGGATTCCAAGAATCAACCCAAGGGAATCCCGTCACAATCCACCCTCTGGTGGAGGAATCCCATGCATATGCCAAAAAGGAAGCCTTCACATGGCTAAGAAGGAAGATCATTACCCTTGAAGATCGCTTCGGAGCCATGGACTTCTAGCCAGTTGGAAAGTACCGCAGCAGCTTTACCTCCACAAATCTGGCCTCGGATCTTAGATCGGAACTCTCAAGCTCCACCAACGGACGGATCCCTTCTCTTCTTCCTCCTCCTCCTCCTTGCTCTCCTTTCTCTTAAGCTCTTTTTAGAAAGAGAATGACCAAAAGAAGAAATGAGATGATTCTTCTCATTTTCGGCCTTAAAGCAGCAAGGAGAGAATTGAGCCATCAGATCCCAGAGTAAGGAAATGAACGGCCAGAAAATTCTCTAAAAACTCATTTTTTTGGCTGACACGCCCCCCACGGGCGTGTCACGGGGGCCCGTGTCATGGGGCGTGTACCTTAAGCGGCGCACAAACCGCCTTATCTAGAATAAGACATGGCCCTGTGACACGCCCGTGTCACAGGCCGTGTTCCTTCAGACACGCCCGTGTCTAGCTCTCGAGACCCACTCGAGATCTACTCGAGACAACTACTCGAGTAGTTGGACAGGACATGGCCTGTGACATGCCCGTGTCACAGGCCGTGTGCCTTACTCGAGACACTGCAACCTACTCGAGACCACCCCTCGCGATCCACTCGAGTATATAGAGTAGAACACGCCATGTGACACGCCCGTGTCACAGGTCGTGTTCGCTCTTTCTCGAGTATTCGTCGAACTCATCTACCCGAGTGGAAAATCATCGACCAGAGGAAGACACGCCCTAAGTCATGCCCCTGACACGCCCGTGTCATAGGGCGTGTTCCCCCCCAAAATTCATCGAACACATTTTCTTCGAACTCTCGATGGGCTGCTCACCCGAACAGGACACGGCCTGTGACACGCCCGTGTCCCAGGCAGTGTAACCCGACTTGAACTAAATCTGGGATTTTGGGGTGTTACAGAAGCTCAGCCCATGATATATGGGGCCTTATACCATTTTGGAGAGGATCGGTCCCTTGGCTTATAGGCTGGAGCTAATACAGGAACTAGAAAACTTACATGACGTCTATCATGTGTCTTCCCTTTGGAAGGCACTGCTTCGTCCCGAGCAGTTTGTCACCACTATGTCTGGCCTAGTGGCTTCTGATAGATCTGTCCGGCTAGAGCCTGTATAGATAGTAGATACTGAGATACACAGATTTATGCAAAGAGTGTTCCTTTAGTAAAGGTCCTATGGTCCAACCATGGGAAAGAGTAATATACTTGGGAGCCTATGGACCTTATGCAACAATGCTACTCGGGATTGTTTCCCCAAGGTAAATTCAAAACTTACCTTACATACCTTGTACTTTGATACCCGTAGACCTAACCTCAATTTCGAATGTTGAAGCCAAAACTTGACTTCGACAAAAGTTCGAAAAATAGGGGCGTAGCCAACACCTACTCGTCCCAAGCTCCGTCCTCCGACTGGTCGTGAAGGACCAGAAACTGACCCAAAGCCTCAGCAGGGAGGTCCCACCACTTACCCGGAAGATCTTTGAGAGCTTCCCGCCCAAAGCTAAAAGCTGGGCTTGGAGCTCCTCAGAAAGCACAGAAAAATCCTCTCAAGTCCCGGAAAAAAGTGCTTCTGAAGAACCCCTATGGGTCTATTTATAGTTTTCTGAGTTTGAACTGTCAATAACCATACTGAGCTGACCTGAAATTACCAGAGTACCCCTGGTTGGGTCTGCCAACAGCCAAACTCCGCTATTCTGAAGAGTTATATGCATACCACCAGGGGCAAAAGGGTAAAATTACCCGGGGTAGAAAAGTAAATTCCCCCTTGGGTGTAGAAATTTAAAAACGGCCTTCTTTTCATGTGGCGAGTGGGGAGCACCCATCGGCGAGATGGGCCTTCCTGCTCGTCTCGCAGGTATCCTTTGCTATGGGACCCTCTCGCTGCTAAGAGCCTACTCGCGTCTCAAAAGGGGGCATCTCGCCCATTTTTGAGACCACCCGTCTCGCCTCCTGCGAGTGGACCATCTGGTCCCACTCGCCTATCAGCATCTCTCGCCAACTTTTTTCTATTCGCATCTTGAGGGCCTCTCGCGAGCCCAAGGTTGTACACAATCCCCGCTTTTTCGAGATTATTCTAAGCTCGGAAAGAATGTCCAACCGAGGCACGTTATTAAGGCGTATTTATGGGCGTATTTATGAGTGAATCTTTTGTAAGGCCCCCCACCGGAGCTATAAATATAGGATTCCTGCCCCGAATACAGGATCCCCCATTGCATACTCTCTTTCCTTGGCTCAGGATACTCCCGGCGCGAGCGGCTTTAAGTGATGTAGCCTGCTTAACTATTATTAAAGCGAGCCTCCCGTCTCGCGCGAGTGCCCACTCGCTGTAGGCAAGACCGTCCTCATAATTGCCAGCTGCGAGTGCCTCCACTTGTACCGCTCCAGCTTTTGGCTCATAATTTATTTTTCCTTAGACTTAGTAGGGGTGTTTCTTAAGGAGGTTTTCCCAATCATTCTGCCATCGAGTGAGTTTACTTCCCCGCTAGCTCAATGAGAGCCTGGGCAACGGATCCCGAACCGAGCCAGGCTCAAGGTGATATAAAATTTCCAAGAACCAAGAACTAATATTTCGAGAATCAATCCTTTCCCCCACAGGCGAGCCTTCGGACCTGCCAGCTAATGAGAGCCTGCGCAGTGGGTCTACTTGGGGCCGAGCCGCGCTCGGGGTAGTGCAGAACCAAGGACCAAGAACCAGACCTCTCACTCACAGGCGAGCCTTCTGACCTGCCAGCTAATGAGAGCATGCACAGCAGGTCTACCTGGGGCCGAGCTGCGCTCGGGGTAGTGCAGAACCAAGGACCAAGAACCAGACCTCTCCCCCACAGGTGAGCCTTCGGACCTGCCAGTTAATGAGAGCCTGCACAGCGGGTCAACCTGGGGCCGAGCCGCACTCGGGGTAGTGCAGAACCAAGGGCCAAGAACCAGACCTCTCCCCCATAGGCGAGCCTTCGGATCTGCCAGCTAATGAGAGCCTGCATAGCGGGTCTACCTAGGGCCGAGCCGCGCTCGGGGTAGTACAGAACCAAGGACCAAGAACCAGACCTCTCCCCCACAGGCGAGCCTTCAGACCTGCCAGTTAATGAGAGCCTGTGCAGTGGGTCTACCTGGGGCCGAGCCCCGCTCGGGGTAGTGCAGAACCAAGGACCAAGAACCAGACCTCTCCCCCACAGGCGAGCATTCAAACCTGCCAGCTAATGAGAGCCTGCGCAGTAGGTCTACCTGGGGCCGAGCCGCGCTCAGGGTAGTGCAGAACCAAGGACCAAGAACCAGACCTCTCCCCCACAGGCGAGCCTTCGGACCTGCCAGCTAAAGAGAGCCTGCGCAGCGGGTCTACCTGGGGCCGAGCCGAGCTCGGGGTAGTGTAGAACTAAGGACCAAGAACCCGACCTCTCCCCCATAGGCGAGCCTTCAGACCTGCCAGCTAATGAGAGCCTGCGTAATGGGTCTACCTGGGGCCGAGCTGCCCTCAGGGTAGTGCAGAACCAAGGACCAAGAACTAGACCTCTCCCCCACAGGCGATCCTTTGGACCTGCCAGCTAATGAGAGCCTGCACAGCAGGTCTACCTGGGGCCAAGCTGCGCTCGGGGTTATGCAGAACCAAGGACCAAGAACCAGACATCTCCCCCACAGGCGAGCCTTCAGACCTGCCAGCTAATGAGAGCCTGCACAACGAGTCTACCTGGTTCTGAGCCGCGCTCGGGGTAGTGCAGAACTAAGGGCCAAGAACCAAACGTCTCCCCCACAAGCGAGCCTTCAGACCTGCCAGCTAATGAGAGCCTGCGCAGCGGGTCTAGCTATGGCCGAGCCGCGCTCGGGGTAGTGCAGAACCAAGGACCTAGAACCAGAACTCTTCCCCACAGGCGAGCCTCCAGACCTGCCAGCTAATGAGAGTGTGCGCAGCGGGTCTACCTGGAGCCGAGCCGCGCTCGGGGTAGTGCAGAACCAAGGACCAAGAACCAGACCTCTCCCCCACAGGCGAGCCTTTTGACCTGCCAGCTAATGAGAGCCTGCACAGCGGGTCTACCTGGGGCCGAGCCGGGCTCAGGGTAGTGCAGAACCAAGGACCAAGTACCAGACCTCTCCCCCACAGGCGAGCCTTCAGACCTGCCAGCTAATGAGAGCCTGCGCAGCGGGTCTACCTAGGGCCGAACCGCGCTCGGGGTAGTGTAGAACCAAGGACCAAGAACTGGACCTCTCCCCCACAGGCGAGCCTTCGGACCTGCCAGCTAATGAGAGCCTGCACAGCGGGTCTACCTGGGGCTGAGCCGCGCTCGGGGTAGTGCAGAACCAAGGACCAAGAATAAGACCTCTCCTCCACTTGCGAGCCTTCAGACCTGCCAGCTAATGAGAGCCTGTGCAGCGGGTCTACCTGGGACCAATCCGCTCTCGGGGTAGTGCAGAAACAAGGACCAAGAACTAGACCTCTCCCTCGCACATAAGCCTTCGGACCTGCGAGCTAATGAGAGCTTGCGCAGTGGGTCTACCTGGGGCCGAGCCGCGCTCGGGGTAGTGTAGAACCAAGGAACAAGAACCAGACCTATCCCCCCATATGCGAGCCTTCAGACCTGCCAGCTAATGAGAGCTTGCGCAGCGGGTCTACCTGGGGCCGAGCCGCGCTCGGGGTAGTGCAGAACCAAGAACCAGACCTCTCCCCACAGGAGAGACTTCGGATCTGCCAGTTAATGAGAGCCTGTGCAGCAGGTCTACCGGGGGCCGAGCCGCGCTCGGGGTTGTGCAGAACCAAGGACCAAGAACCAGACCTCTCCCCCACAAGCGAGCCTTCAGACCTACCAGCTGATGAGAGCCTGTGCAACGGGTCTACCTGGGGCCGAGCCGCGCTCGGGGTAGTGCAGAACCAAGGACCAAGAACCAGACCTCTCCCCCACAGGCGATCCTTCGGACCAGCCAGCTAATGAGATCCTGCGCAGTGGGTCTACCTGGGGCCGAGCCACGCTCTGGGTAGTGCAGAACCAAGGGCCAAGAACCAGACCTATCCCCTACAGGTGAGCCTTCGGACCTGCTAGCTAATGAGAGCCTGCGCAGTGGGTCTACCTAGGTCCGAGCCGCGCTCGGGGTAGTGCAGATCCAAGGACCAAGAACCAGACCTCTCCCCCACAGGCGAGCCTTCGGACCTGCTAGCTAATGAGAGCCTGCGCAGCTGGTCTACCTGGGCCAAGCTGCGCTCGTGATAGTGCAGAACCAAGGACCAAGAACTAGACCTCTCCCCCACAGGCGAGCCTTCGGACCTGCCAGCTAATGAGAGCCTGCGCAGCGTGTCTACCTGGGGCCGAGCTGCACTCGGGGTAGTGCAGAACCAAGGACCAAGAACCAATCCTCTCCCCCACAGGCGAGCCTTCAGACCTGCGCTCTAATGAGAGCCTGCGCAACGGGTCTACCTGGGGCCGAGCCGCGCTCGGGGTAGTGCAGAACCAAGGACCAAGAACCGGACCTCTCCCCCACAGGCTAGCCTTCGGACCTGCCAGCTAATGAGAGTCTGCACAGTGGGTCTACCTGGGGCCGAGCCGCGCTCGGGGTAGTGCAGAATCAAGGACCAAGAACCGGACCTCTCCCCCACAGGCGAGCCTTCGGACCTGCCAACTAATGAGAGCCTGCGCAGCGGGTCTACCTGGGGCCGAGCCGCGCTCGGGGTAGTGCAGAACCAAGGACCAAGAACCAGACCTCTCCCCCACAGGCGAGCCTTCAGACCTGCCAGCTAATGAGAGCTTGTGCAGCGTGTCTACCTGGGGCCGAGCCGCGCTCGGGGTAGTGCAGAACCAAGGACCAAGAACCAGACCTCTCCCCCACAGGCGAACCTTCGGACCTGCTAGCTAATGAGAGCCTGCGTAGCGGGTGTACCTGGGGCTGAGCCACGCTCGGGGTAGTGTAGAACCAAGGACCAAGAACCAGACCTCTCCCCCATAGACGAGCCTTAAGACCTGCCAGCTATTGAGAGCCTGCGCAGCGGGTCTACCTGGGGCCGAGCCGCGCTCGGGGTAGTGCAGAACCGAGGACCAAGAACCAGACCTCTCCCCCACATGCGAGCCTTCGGACCTGCCAGCTAATGAGAGCCTGCGCAGCGGGTCTACCTAGGGCCGAGCCGCGCTTGGGGTAGTGCATAATCGACCATCTTCCTGCCGTTAGAATTTCACAGTAGGTCAAGACAAGAAGTGATTTGAGAAATATATTATAATGAACGTGATTTGAGTATACAATTTTTGCCCTCCCTTCTCATGGGTATAAGCGTTTTAAGTCATCGCCGCTCCAGGTGTGGCTCATGGTCCTACCCTCCACATCCTGGAAGTGGTAACCTCCTGCTCTCAGGACCCTCTCAACAATATAAGGCCCTTCCCAATTTGGGTTGAGCTTACCCACGGGGGCGGATCTCCCCGCAGCATCAACTTTCTTTAGCACCAGATCTCCTTCAGCGAATTGCTTGATCCTGATATGCTTGTCGAAGTATCTTGCCATCCGCCGTTTGATCTCTTCCTGTCTGATGGCCGCGACATCGTGTAGCTCTTCTACCATGTCCAGTGAGAGGCATAAGCCCTTTTCATTTTCTAGCCTCCAAGCCTCGTCTCCATCACCCGCAGCCGCAACTCGTGGGGACCGTACCTTAAATTCCACGGGCAGGACCGCCTCACACCCATGGGAAAGTTTGAATGGGGTCTCGCCGGTAGCTGTGTTCGGGGTTGTCCGCAAGGCCCGCAATACTGAGGGGAGTTGTTTCACCCAACTCCCCCTCAAGTTCTCTACCTTCTTCTTGAGCAGATTCATGATGATTTTGTTCGCCGCCTCCACCTGACCGTTGCTCCTGGGGTGGTGGACGGAGGCAAACCTGAGGTCGATGCCCAGCTGAGTGTAGAAACTTATAAACTCCTCACTTGCAAATTGAGGATCATTCTCCGTGATGATGGCCTGAGGCAGCCCATGCCTGCAGATGATCTCTCCCCAAACTAAGTTCCTGATGACCTGGGAGGTTACTTTGGTCAGCGCCTTAACCTCCAGCCATTTAGAGAAGTAGTCGATCATAACTAGGAGGAACCTCCTTTGCCCACTAGCCGAAGGGAAAGGCCCAACTAAATCCATCCCCCAGATAGCGAATGACCATGGTGCTGAGATGCTTCGGAGCCTCTGAGCGGGCAAGAGCTGGAGGGGGCGTAGAGCTGGTATTTCTGGCACCTCCTCGCAAACTCCGCAACATCCTTCCTCAGGGTGGGCCAGAAGTACCCCTGCCTGACCACCCTTGCCTCCAACATCCTACCCCCGGAATGGCTACCACATTCCCCAGAGTGCACCTCCTCCAGAATCCGTCGGGTCTCCTCTTCTGTCACACATCGCGCCAGAAGACCCAAAAGCATCTTCCGATGTAGGCTTCCTTCATGCATGAGATAATGGGCCGCCTTATGCTGAAAGTTCTTTGCCTCCTTGATCCCCTCAGGGAGGTTGCCCGTGATGAAGAAGGCTACGAAGGGATCCACCCATGAGGGTCGCCGATCTACTTCCATGAGCTCCCCTTCCTCGATCACTGGACGGAACAGATCAGTCAAGGTTCCCACTCCCCGAGGTCCAAATTTAGCCAACCGATCGGCAGCTGTACTCCCTTCTTTGGAAACATGTTGGATGAAGAATGTCCGGAACCCCCCGATGATCGCCCTCACCTTGGACAAGTACCTCACAAGGGTGGGTTCCCGAGCTTCGAACTCTCCTCAAATCTATGATGCCACCACCAATGAGTCCGTAAAAGACTCCACGTCCTGGATCTCAAGCTCCTTTGCCAAATGAAGGCCGGCTATCACAGCCTCGTACTCCGCCTGGTTATTAGTTGCTGGAAAGTGCATGACCACTACTTGCTCTATGGTGACCCCTTGAGGACTTGTCAATACCACCCCTGCTCTGAGGGAGTGCTTTCCCGAGGCTCCATCAACCGTCATCTTCCATGCCTCCTACGGTCGTGACTCCTCGGCCCCGATCTCCACACCATAGTCTGCCAAGAAGTCGGCCACCACCCGTGCCTTAATGGAAAGCCTTGGCACGAATGAGATGTCGAACTCACTCAACTCGATAGACCACTTGGCCAACCTGCCAGAGTGCTCTACTCCTTCAAAAATATTATGGAGGGGATGGTCTGTCACCACCCTGATCGAATGTGCTTGGAAATATGGCCGGAGCTTCCTGGCCGAAATGATCAAGGAGAATGCCAACTTTTCTACGATATGGTAACGAAGCTCTGCCTTCTTTAGGATCCTACTAACATAGTAGATTGGCAACTACTTCCTCCCCTCTTCCCTAACCAGGACAGAGCTCACCGCCTCTGCTCCTACTCCGAGATACAAGGCCAAATCCTCCCCCTCCTTTGGGCTTTGAAGTAGAGGAGCCAGGGAGAGCTGCTTCTTCAGCCTTTGAAAAGCTTCTTCACACTTGACGGTCCACTCGAACATTTGGTTACCCCGCAGCACCTTGAAGAATGATGAGCATTTCTCTCCCGACCTGGAGAGGAATCTACTTAGGCCGGCCAGCTTGCCTGTCAAGCGCTTGACCTCCTTAGCGTTGCGTGGTGACTCCAGCTCTAGGATAGCCTTCACCTTATCTAGGTTGGGTTCCACCCCCGCCGGGGTCAGGAGATGCCCAAGGAACTTCCCACGACTCGCCCCGAAAATGCACTTTAAGCGGTTCAACCTCATCTTGAACTTCCGCATGGTGGCGAACGTCTCCTCCAGGTCCCAAAGGTGCGAGTCCACGCCCTTGCTTTTAACCATTAGATCATCAACATAGACCTCCAGGTTCCTCCCCCTTTGGCCTTAGAAGACTCGATCCATCATGCGTTGGTATGTAGCCCCTGCATTTTTCAACCCAAAGGGCATCATCTTATAACTGAAGCATCCCTCCCTTGTGATGAAGGAGACATCCTTGACGTCGGGAGGGTGCATTCGGATCTGGTGGTAACCTGAAAAAGCATCCAAAAAACTCATAATTGAAAAACCAACAGCTGAATCAACCAGCGCGTCGATTCGAGTCAGGGTGTAGCAATCCTTGGGGCACGATTTATTTAATAAAGAAAAGTCAATACACATGCGCCACTTCCCTCCCCCTTTCTTTACCATCACCACGTTGGAGACCCAGCCTGGGTACTGGATCTCCGAGATGAAGCCGACCTCCAGAAGCTTCTTGACCTCCTCGCGGATTGGCTCTTCCAGCTTGGTTGCGATGGTCCTCATCTTCTGGCATATGGGGCGCGTCCGGGGATCCAGGTTCAGGCGGTGGCAGGCCACATCCGCATCAATGCCCAGCATGTTAGCCGCGCTCCAATCGAAGATGTCGACGTTGCTCTGGATGCAAGCACGCACTCGCTCCTGGTCCTCAGGACTCAGACCCCCGCTGATCTGCACCTTCTGTACTTGGCCGGCGCTGGTGAAGAATTCCATCTCCACCACCTCCTCAGCCGGTCCAGCTATGACTGCTCCCAGCCGACCCTTACCTCCTCTTCCTATCCAAACTCTTCCTCCCTTCCTGCTTCCTCAACTTCCATCGCCTCCCCTAGGCTCTCACTCTGCTCCTGCTCAACCTCTACGCCTCCATGGGCCTCCCTCTCAATTCCTCTTCCTTCCACTTCCACCTGCCGACCCTCTCGCGACTCCAACTCTCTGTCCCCCTGGACCTCTTGCACATCTCTTCCCCTCTGCTCCTCCTCAATCTCCTCCTCCCCGACAACCTCTTCATTCTCCTTCCTCGCCTCCTCTAGGCTCATCTCCTCATCTCCGACAACTTCTTCATGCGTCGTCTTCTCCTTATCCAACTCCTCCGCCTCTGCCATCCAAGATATGGTGTTGACTGCCGTAACGTAGCACTATCTTGCTACCTTCGGGTCCCCTCTAACCCTAACCTGCACCCCTCCATTGTTGAACTTGAGGCATTGATGAAACGAGGAGGGGACGCAGCGAAAGGCGCTGATGAGGGGATGCCCAAAGATTGCGCTATAGCTGCTCGGGGCGTCCACGATCATGAACCTGCAGTTCCGTGACACGCCCCCTAACTTCACATGCAGCCCCAACCCTCCTTCTACTTCCTTCCTTTCTCCTGAGAAACCAAACAACGGCCCATCCGAAGCTATGACCCTCTTGGTCTCAACCTGCATCTCATCGAAAGCCTTCTTGAAGATCATGTTCACGGAGCTCCCGTTGTCCACCAGGATCTTGGAGACCATGAAGTTTTCGACCGCCGTCTGGATCACCAAGGCATCATAGAACGGGTCCTCATAATCTGGCATGTCCGCTGAAGAAAAGGTAATTTTTTTTCTTTTGGAGGGGGGATTGGGAGGTGGAGGCTACCTCCCTTCGGAATATGGTCTGGAGGCTCCCCTTTCGAGTTGCCTCAATCACAACTCCTCTGTGGATCACCACGATCCCTCCCCTGGTTCCTACATCCACCCGGTCCTCGCATTTATCTTCCATCTCCTCCTACTGCACCTCCTCGATCCTTACTGGCGGAGCCTGCCTCCTCGACCCCCTGGCTTCTCTCATTTCTAAGAACTCTGGGCAGGTGGACGTTGCGGGGCCCTCCTCCTGATGGAAGTCACAGAAAGGCAACGCCACCCTGCCCCTTCTCCCTTCTCCACCATCTCTCATTCCAGCTCCTCCTCGAGCTCCTCTCCTTCCTCCTCTACCTCGATCGACCTACATCTTCTCCTGCTGATGTATGAAATGACCCCTTAGCTCCTGCCTCCGTGCCGGCTGATCGAACCTCCTCGGCTCATGAAAGTGGTCTCTTTCCTGGAAACCTCCTCCTAGCTCCTGGGGGCGCCCCTCCTGAGGCATCTAACCTAATCGGTTGTTCGGCTCCCGGGCCCCCAGTCCTTGATGCAGTCCTTGTTGCCCCTGTCCTCGGGGCTCTTCCCTCCTCCTCTCTTCTCTCTGCTCCCTCCGCCTTCCTGCTTCTGGCTCCTTCGCATCATCCTCCGCCAACCTGGCAAGCTTCCTTGCAAATGCCGGATTGGCCCTCTCGAAGTCTGTCTCCTTTGCCTCCCTCTCCATGAGCTCCTCAAAAGAGAGGGGGGGCACTCTCTTCAACTCCATGCTAAAGAAACCCGGACTCAGTCCTAGAGTAAAAGCGAGCATCAGCGTATACCCTGGGACCTCCTGGACCAGGAGGACCTCTTCCTGAAACCGATCCACCTAATGTCCCAACGTCTCATCTTGCTTCTGCCTCACCGCGAACATGCACTCCGCCTCCTTCTTACGCTTCTTCGATGTTGAGAACCTCAACAGGAAACCTCAACGCAGATCCTCTAAATTGTAGATCGACCTTGCCGGCAACTGGTGGAACCAATCTCGTGCCTTCTCCTTCAACGTGATGGCAAACAGCCGACACTTGAAGGCATCCGTCATCTGCCTTATTGAAACAACATATTCAAACCACTACACGTGCTGTACAGGGTCATCCTTCCCCGAGTAGTAGGACATGTCGGGCTCCCGGAACCCCTCCGGCACTGGGGCCGAGATGATGAGGTCACTGAATGGGCTCTCGACACCTGCCTGCCGAGAGGGCACGTCTCACGGCCTCGGCTGGCTGGCCCAATCTACGAGACCATGCCCAGGGAAGAGCTCTCGCACAGCCGCCTCCCTCTTGCCAACTTCTGCCGGAATCTCCTTCCCGGGACGCTGGCCTGGGAAGAGTTCTCGCACCGCCACGTCCCTCTCACCAGCCTCCGCCGGGACCTCCTTCCCTGGGCACTGTCCAGGGGCGTTCTCGCCCAAGAGCGGGACCTCCTTTATCAGGACCTGAGGTGTGGCCCACTCGCTCCTTGCCGAGAAGGCTAAGCTGATGGTCTGCAAGACCTCTCGCCTGAAGTCTTCCAGCATCTTCCTCGTCGCCTCCTCTCCCCGGGAGGGGAAACCTCCTGAACCAGATCCTTCACCTTCACCTCCTACCATAGGACTAAACTCAAGCTTTTCTTGTATCGGCTACCTTCCACGCTCATCGCACCAGAACTGTTGAAGCCAAAACTTGACTTCGACAAAAGTTCGAAAAATAAGGGCGTAGCCAACACCTACTTGTCCCAAGCTCCATCCTTCGACTGGTCGTGAAGGACCAGAAACTGACCCAAAGCCTCAGTAGAGAGGTCCCACCACTTACCCGGAAGATCTCTGAGAGCTTCCCATCGAAAGCCAAAAGCTGGGCTTGGAGCTCCTCAGAAAGCACAGAAAAATCCTCTCAAGTCCCGGAAAAAAGTGCTTTTGAAGAACCCCTATGGGTCTATTTATAGTTTTCTGAGTTTGAACTGCCAATAACCATACTGAGCTGACCTGAAATTACCAGAGTACCCCTGGTCGGGTCTGCCAACAGCCAAACTCCGCTGTTCTGAAGAGTTATATGCAGACCACCAGGGGAAAAAGGGTAAAATTACCCGAGGTAGAAGAGTAAAATCCCCCTTGGGTGTAGAAATGTAAAAACGGCCTTCTTTTCATGTGGCGAGTGGGGAGCACCCATCGGCGAGACGGGCCTTCCTGCTCGTCTCGCAGGTATCCTTTGCTATGGGACCCTCTCGCCGTTAAGAGCCTACTCGCATCTCAAAAGGGGGCGTCTCGCCCATTTCTGAGACCACCCGTCTCGCCTCCTACGAGTGGACCATCTGGTCCCACTCGCCTATCAGCATCTCTCGCCAACTTTCTTCTATTCACATCTTGAGGGCCTCTCGCGAGCCCGAGGTTGTACATCGAGGGCAAAATTTTTTTATTTGTTTATAGGAGTTGTAACGTCCCATTTTGATCTAGACCCCTCGTGCGTGTTTTCTGTCACCTTGGTTGGATTAGGACTGGAAGGAAAGTTTGAGAGATAAAGAGAAAGAGAGATAGAGCCCAAGGTCACATGGGTGGCTGGTAGGTCCGGATGGAATTAGAGAGACATCCCAGGTAAACTCGACTAATCGTCAAGTAGACTCAACGAATCGTCGAGTGGTGTCGACGAATCCGTCAAGTGGTATCGGCGAATCCGTCGAATGGACTCGACGAACCCATCGAATGGGCTCGACAAACTCATCAAATGGGCTCGACAAACCCGTCGAACGAAGTCGACGAACCCGTTGAATGAAATCGGCGAACCCGCCGAGTGATCTCGAAAAATCGCCAAGTGTAATCGACAAATGGACTTGGCAAAAATTCGTGCATATTGTCTTGTCATTTATGGCCAGAGAAACAGTGAGGGGTGCAGAATGTACTTCTCTGGTTCCTCCTTCCATTTTCTTCTGATAAGACACATGGAATGAACTTGCCCATTCTTATTTAAGTACCTATGATCAATCCTTGCTTTTCCGAAAGTGGGGAGGTAGTTTTGGTCCAATTAGGAAGTGACATGTGGCACATGCCATTCAAAGGTATGGGGGGAATTTTCTCATCAATGTTAATAAACCGAGTAAAGCTTTTGTCTTCCCGGATTTTTTCGCACCACGTTAGAATTGAGACCAAAAGCTCTCTTGGAATAACGAAGCACGGAGCAAGCCGTCGTAAGCCGAGCGCCGCCATGCTTCCATGGAGAAGAACTCAATCCATGGTCGAAAATCATGTGAGCTTCCTACCCTCTCCCTTGGTGCTAGATATTTATACCCCACCCCCTGTCGACTAGGCGACTTCCTGGGGAACTCGCATGGACTGGGCGAGTATCTCTTCTAGTCACCTACCTGACGAGTATGCGAGGGGAGCTCGCCATACTCGCTCAGGCCTTCGAGGGTCGGCTCAGCAACTTGGGCTTTAGCCCGCTATTTACCGCTCGGCTCCGCAAGCACCTGAAAGTAATAATCCACCGCACGGTGGCAAACAAAAGCAACAGTTAGCTATGCTGACCAAATTATAACGATCCCGCCCCCGAACTCGGGGCGGCGATGCTCCTTCCGTGCACTTTATTAGCATAACCAAGCAGTAATGTAACAACACTAAATCACAGGCGCAGGCACGCACGACCATACGCCCCGTGCTCTCAGGGCACATTCTCGGTGATCACGGTCAAAGTCCGCCGACTCACCACTGCCCCAAGAAGGCAATATCTCGTGATCAACTGGTCTTTCTGGCCACTGCCTAAGACCCTCCATCTACACCAACGGTAAGTGCCAAGTAACTTTAGGTCTCTTTAACCGAACGACATAGATCGGGTACGGTTCCACCTGAGCCGTTGCTCACACCGCAACATTAATTAAGTCATCTGCGCGGGTCAAGCTTCCCTGAGTCCGTATCTCCCACACATATCACATAACCCAGTTATGTTCAGGTTGGCTCCAAGGCCACCAAGTTGGCAGAATCACGCATCTGCCCAGTTTTCTGGGTGCACCTTGGGGTTAATCCTCAAGGCTCCCTGTTGCAATCTACCACGTAGAAAACCGAAAAACAACCATTCGCACGGAGTCTTCTCCGGCCATTCATGCAATACAACATCACCGATCCAGACCAACTTGTCCTGGTAGGCTTCACACATCATGCCTATATCCGTTCTCGATTACGGACTCTACATGTACACAACGGGGACTATTCATGTCTACCCGAAGGAACGCCTCAAATCACCGCAAACTCGCGAGAGCGGGCTTCCTATGCAAGGGAAAAGAAGAGCTTCACATGCTCAAGTAGAGAATCGTTACCCTAGCATTTTTCCTTGGCACCATGGAAAAGTATCTTACTTTGTTCAGATTCAAGAAACTTTGAAGAAGCTAAGACAGGTTGAATCTTAAGCAGTCAGATCTATCAAGAACTGATCAAGAAGCCTTCAGCCCTTTCTCTCTTTACCTTGGTGAAGGATTAATCTCTTTTATAATCAATTTTTCTGTAAGATCTTTTATAGATCTGAATGTAAGAGAGTTATCTTTCTGAGTTGTAAGCCTAAGTTTGTAAAGGCTGAGGTAGGGCTAATTTCCTGAGGTAGGGGATTGATTTCTCTGAGCTGTAGGCCTGGTGAAAGAGGCTGAGGTAGGGCTGGATTGCCTGAGTTGTAGGAGTGTGTACTCACTCTGAGGTAGGATTCTCTGGAAGAATCTGAGTTGTAGCACTTGGTGAAGTGTGAGCTGTAGGAACTATTATGGGTTCTGAGTTGTAAGATCTGAGGATCTGAGAAAAAAGAAGGGAGTTAGTGTACAACCCCATATTCGCTGAGCCAGTCGAGGAGGCACAATGGTCACAGGTGGGTTAGCCGAAGTGTTCCCGCCCTAAGGAGGATCTCGCCCAAAGAAGGCGGCACCAGCTCTCGCCGGATCGCTGAATGGGAAACCATAGGCCGAGAGCGTCGAGTGCGGTCTGAGCGGAAGCGCTCTCGCACAAACCAAGCCTCAGTCCCGGAGAGTTCTCGCTTGCGCTGGGCGAGAACGTTCGCGCCACGCCCTGGGCCGAAAGGTCTCGGCACCGGCTCTCGCCGAGTGGGGCCCAGGGTCTTTGGAAGAATGTCCTAATTGCCCTCAGGAGAAATTACTTCAGTACCCTCAGAGAGACAGCGGGATTTGGCTATTGGCAGACCAACCAGGGGCTTTTCAGTAATTCCAGGATAACCAAATGCTATAAATAGACCCATAAGGGCTCCTTAGAAAGCAAGCTATCATTGTCTCCGGAATTCTAGTGCTTTCTGAGGAGCTCCTAGCCCAGCTTTGGCTTTGGAGGGGAAGCTCTCAGAGATCTTCCGGGTGTGAGGTGGGACCTCCCTGCTGAGGCTTTTGGGTCAGTCTTAGGTCCTTAGAATCCAGTCAAGGGGTGAGACTTGAGAGAAGTAGGTTTTGGCTGCACCCCTTTTTTCTTCGAACTTCAGTTGAGGTCATATTTGGCTTCAACAGTTCTGGTGCGGCGAGCGTGGAGAGTGACCAGTACAGAAAAACTCAGTCAAACGTCGTGGCAATAGAAGAGGAAACAAGTGACGACCAGGGTCATGTGATGAAAGAAGTCCCCTCCCATCCCCCCTTGTCGCCAGGATGTTCGGTCCTGGAGATCAAACGTGCCTTAGGGAGAATATTATATGATCGACCCTCGTTCTCAGGAGGGTGTATGTAGCGGGTAGATGTGCCCCGTAGTGGGTAGAGATTGACCGGGTAGAGGTGCCCGAGCGCGGCTCGGCCCCAGGTAGACCCGCTGCCTGGCTCCTACTAGCTGGCAGGTCCGTAGGCTCGCCTGTGGGGGAGAGGTCCTGGTTCTTGGTTCTGCACTAACCCGAGCGCGGCTCGGCCCCAGGTAGACCCGCTGCCTGGCTCCTACTAGCTGGCAGGTCCGTAGGCTCGCCTGTGGGGGAGAGGTCCTGGTTCTTGGTTCTGCACTACCCCGAGCGCGGCTCGGCCCCAGGTAGACCCGCTGCCTGGCTCCTACTAGCTGGCAGGTCCGTAGGCTTTCCTGTGGGAGATAGGTTTGGTTTGTGGGTGATAGGTTAGGATAGGTTAGGATATGTTAGGATAGGTTAGGTTTTGGTTTGAGATCTTCATCGGCACCCCGAGCTCGACTCGGCCCCAGGTAGACCCGCTGCGCAGGCTCTCATCTAGCTGGCAGGTCCGTAGGCTCGCCTGTGGGGGATAGGTTTTGGTTTGAGATCGTCATCGGCACCCCGAGCTCGGCTCGGCCCCAGGTAGACCCGCTGCGCAGGCTCTCATCTAGCTGGCAGGTCCGAAGGCTCGCCTGTGGGGGATAGGTTTTGGTTTGAGATCGTCATCGGCACCCCGAGCTCGGCTCGGCCCCAGGTAGACCCGCTGCGCAGGCTCTCATCTAGCTGGCAGGTCCGTAGGCTCGCCTGTGGGGGATAGGTTTTGGTTTGAGATCGTCATCGGCACCCCGAGCTCGGCTCGGCCCCAGGTAGACCCGCTGCGCAGGCTCTCATCTAGCTGGCAGGTCCGTAGGCTCGCCTGTGGGGGATAGGTTTTGGTTTGAGATCGTCATCGGCACCCCGAGCTCGGCTCGGCCCCAGATAGACCCGCTGCGCAGGCTCTCATCTAGCTGGCAGGTCTGAAGGCTCGCCTGTGGGGGATAGGTTTTGGTTTGAGATCGTCATCGGCACCCCGAGCTCGGCTCGGCCCCAGGTAGACCCGCTGCGCAGGCTCTCATCTAGCTGGCAGGTCCGTAGGCTCGCCTGTGGGGGATAGGTTTTGGTTTGAGATCGTCATCGGCACCCCGAGCTCGGCTCGGCCCCAGGTAGACCCGCTGCGCAGGCTCTCATCTAGCTGGCAGGTCCGTAGGCTCGCCTCTGGGGGATAGGTTTTGGTTTGAGATCGTCATCGGCACCCCGAGCTCGGCTCGGCCCCAGGTAGACCCGCTGCGCAGGCTCTCATCTAGCTGGCAGGTCCGAAGGCTCGCATGTGGGGGATAGGTTTTGGTTTGAGATCGTCATCGGCACCCCGAGCTCAACTCGGCCCGAGGTAGACCCGCTGCGCAGGCTCTCATTTAGCTGGCAGGTCCGTAGGCTCGCCTGTGGGGGATAGGTTTTTGTTTGAGATCGTCATCGGCACACCCGAGCTCGGCTCGGTTTTGGTTTGAGATCTTCATCGGCACCCCGAGCTCGGCTCGGCCCCAGGTAGACCCGCTGCGCAGGCTCTCATCTAGCTGGCAGGTCCGTAGGCTCGCCTGTGGGGGATAGGTTTTGGTTTGAGATCGTCATCGGCACCCCGAGCTCGACTCGGCCCGAGGTAGACCCGCTGCGCAGGCTCTCATTTAGCTGGCAGGTCCGTAGGCTCGCCTGTGGGGGATAGGTTTTGGTTTGAGATCGTCATCGGCACCCCGAGCTCGGCTCGGTTTTGGTTTGAGATCTTCATCGGCACCCCGAGCTCGGCTCGGCCCCAGGTAGACCCGCTGCGCAGGCTCTCATCTAGCTGGCAGGTCCGTAGGCTCGCCTGTGGGGGATAGGTTTTGGTTTGAGATCTTCATCGGCACCCCGAGCTCGGCTCGGCCCCAGGTAGACCCGCTGCGCAGGCTCTCATCTAGCTGGCAGGGCTGTAGGCTCGCCTGTGGGGGTAAGGGACCCCGAGTACTGCTCGGCCCCGGGTAGACTCGCTGCTCAGGCTCTCATTAGCTGGGCAGGGCGGTAGGCACACCTGGGGGGAAAGGAGCTCCGCGTGCTCAAGAGATTGCAAAATATTTGGCTTCATTATTTCATAATATCTTGATAAATTATGTACTTATTGTAAGTAAAGGTATAAGGGCAATCCAATAGCAGTGAAAAAAATGTATCTAGTGGTTCAACAAGGTCAGAAGGGGCATGAAAAGATTAGTGGGCATAAGTGCATCAGTGCAATTTTCAGTTTCTCCCAAAATTTTTCTTTGGGTCGGCTCCCACTCGCCGGATACTTGGGGTTGGACATTTCTTTCCGAGCTTGTGCCAACCTCGAAAAGAGCGGGGATTGTGTACAACCCCATATCCGGCCGAGCGGGATCCTCCCCAAGCGGCGCGCTCGGGACGTACTATGAGCGGCGTTTTGGTGCAGCCCCGTTCGAGCTCATGCGAGCACCCGTGCGTGTGTGCGGAGGTTATATGTAAGTATTGTATTATATTAGTGGAATTTTATATATATATATCATTATATATCATAATATATATATATATATATATATATATATATATATATATATATATATATATATATATATATATATATATATATATATATATATATATATATATATATATATATATATATATATATATATATATATATATAATATATCATAATATATTATATCATATATATATATAAATATGTATTATATAGAGAGATAGGCAGGGAGAATGACGGAGGGGAGGCGGAGAAGAGACAGAAAAAAGAATAGGCGGGATTTTTTTGGGGGCCGGCTAGGGTTCGGCCTGGGGGGGAGAATCCCGCCCCCGCATCTCTTCCTCCGGCCGCCTGGAGCAGCGCCCGACCCCACCCCCTACCTCTCTCCCTCCGGCCGCCTACAGCAGCAGCCACGCCGCCCCCCTCTTCTCCTTCTCCGGCCGCCTACAGCAGCAGCCACGCCGCCCCCCTCTTCTCCTTCTCCGGCCGCCTACAGCAGCAGTCACGCCTCCCCCCTCTTCTCCTTCTCCGGCTGCCTACAGCAGCAGCCACGCCGCCCCCCTCTTCTCCTTCTCCGGCCGCCTACAGCAGCAGCAACGCCGCCCCCCTCTTCTCCTTCTCCGGCCGCCTACAGCAGCAGCCACGCCGCCCCCCTCTTCTCCTTCTCCGGCCGCCTACAGCAGCAGCCACGCCGCCCCCCTCTTCTCCTTCTCCGGCCGCCTACAGCAGCAGTCACGCCGCCCCCCTCTTCTCCTTCCCGTCGGCCAACAACAGCAGCAGCCCGAGCCGCTCCTGCTTCTGTCCAGGCCGCCGCCGGCAAACAGCAAGCCCGCCCCCTCTCTTTTTCTCTCTCTCTTCGTTACCGCCGCCTAGGGCAAAGCGAGGCCGGCCGGGAGCTCCTCTCCTGGCGCCGCCTACAGCGAGGCCGGCCGGGAGCTCCTCTCCCGGCGCCGCCTACAGCTAGGTCGACCGGGAGCTCCTCTCCCGGTGCCGTTTGGAGCTAGGCCAGTCGGGATCAGCTTCCCCGACGCCGCCTGAAGTCGTGGAGGCCGGGATTGACTTCCTCGGTGTCACGTGGAGCACAGTAGGCCTTGGAGAGGCTCGACCATGGAGGGGAAAAGTCATTCGGAGCTTTCAACAGTTAACGGTGGTCGGATCCGGGCACGGACAACCACTACGGACGCTAGACGTGGAGCCTCGGGCAATGAGCGCGGTTGCGGCCCCACCAAACACGCGTCAAGGGTAACGAAATTTCTACTTGGGCAGGTGAAGCCCTCAGTTTCCATATTTGCATGGAAGCCCCTCTCCACCAACAGGTGGAGGAAGGGAGCTCTCCGACGGGTTGACGTGTACGTCCCCGCAATTAACTGTGTTAGCACCCGGAAGCGTGAGTACGGGTTTAGGCATGCTGTGTGAAGCCCATCCGGACGTGTGAGCTGGATTGGTGATGTTCTGGGGATCCCGAAGAAGACTCCGAGGATGTTGTATATTTTCCATTTGCAGGGAATGCGCACCATAGCCCCGAAAAAGGGGTACGCGCAATATGTTCGGCCAGCTTTTGTTGACCAACTGGCGTTTAGCTGATCGCCACTTGTCGAGACGTTGGCGTACAGGTGTTGCAGTACCAGGCGGGGAGTAGCGGGCTTAAGCCCAAGCTTGTGCCGGCCCTCGAAGGCCTTTTTTATTTATATTGCCGGCCTGCGTGCCGAAGTATGGAATTCATATTCCTGTAATATTCTTTTAATATCTGTGATGCTCTGAGGATGTGTAGCTTTCTTCTTCGTATTAGGCGGGCGGTGTTCTCGAGAACCGCTCGCCCCGTGGGGGCCCCGAGGTATAGTTGCCGGGAGGCCCCTCATGGCATGTTGACAGCCAGTCAGAGTAGCGGAATTACGCTGTTAGTGGCCCAGTTTGGGCAGCGTGTCGTGGCATTGCTCGGCGAGTTTGCGCCATCATTAGGGCGGGTGAGCAGTATTTTGTGTAGACCCAAGGAGACACATCTGGATAGGAGAGAGTTGATCTTGAAATCCTCCTTAGATGTTCCGGTCGGCCAAAAGCGCCCTCCGAAGGTGTCTTAGCTCAGCCTTTGGCTTGGGAGGGGAAGAGTTTGTTAGTCTTCCGGGTATGCGGTGGGTCCTCCACGCTGAGACCTTGGGTCAGTCCCTTGTGTTCCTAATCTTGTGCCTAGATCGTTCGCTTGAGGGTAGTAGGTGCGCGGTCACCCCTCTTTTGAGACCCCGAACTCCACAGAGGTCAAATTTGGCTTCAACAGTTAGGACGAATCTAGTATACTGCTAGATAGGCGAAGGGGGAAAGTGGATGTACCCAGCTCTTGGGGAACCACTATAAATCTATGTGTATGCTGTGTTGACTGTGTTTGTTTTAATTTGTGCTGTGATAGATATTGCATAAGTGTTTGAATAGGGATATAATTGAACTGCCTAAGTAAAATAAGAATTGAACCTATTCACACCCCATCTAGGTGTTTAGGATATCTTGAAACCAATTCTTTCATCTTCCTTCCTAGCATTTAACTATATCTTATAGGAGATCAGCTTCCCAAAAAGTGTGTGGGGAGGAATATTGGTGAGGTTCCCCATCTCCCTGATTGCATAGATTTTATTGTCCCATTCGCTAGTTAGAGACCTAAGAAACTTGTCATTCAGCTTATAATCTGTTAAGGCTCTTCCATAAGTCTTCAGCTCATTCATAGTCTTGAAAAACATTTCATAGCACTCTACTATGCTATCCTTGCTTCCTTGCCTAAAGGCCTCATACTCCTGATTCAGAAGGGATTTTCTACCATCCTTAACTTGCTTAGTTCCTTCCATATACACAATGAGTGTGTTCCACATCTCTTTTGCAATTTGCAATGGATTAAGTTCTAGAAGGTGGAATCATCAATTGCGCTGACAATTATATTTTTGGATCTCTTATCTATTGTAGCCAACACAATCTCATCCTTAGTAATTTCAGCATATAGTTTTAGAACTTTGAGATTTGCATTAATGGAGTAGACCTTCATGGGGATGAATGGTCCCTCCTCAACAGTAATATAAATCTTAGGATCTGAAGCTTCCATAAATAGCTTGGCTCCTTATTTCTATATACCAAAGTTCTCTTTCCTTCATATGGGGAGCTTCATGGAGCTCATCTCCTTATGACTCTTACTTAAAGTCATGGTGATTGGATTGACTACCATTGTAGGAACTTAGTCATACTATTAAGCCCTTTTGACCAACCTAGCTTTAATACCACTTGAAAGATTGTAGGTAGTCTAAATCACCTAGAGGGGGGTGAAAAGTTGTCCTTGATAGATTTGGTCTCTTTTTAGACTTAATCAAGATAAACACAACAAACCAAACACATATCACATCGCACAAAATTTATAGTGCTTCCCCAGTATATAGGTATGTCCACATTCCCTCACCACCTATCTAGTAGTGTACTAGACTCGGTAACCTCCTCCAAAACTTAGCTCTTAGAGCATACAACACAGATTCCTCAGAATCTCTCATCGGGTATAAACCCGGACCCTACCTCAAGTTAATAGTAACCCTACCTTAGAGTTCTCCAACTCCTATAGATCAGAGACCCAGCTGGTCTCCTACCTCAGATCTTCACTAAGATCCAACGTAAGACTTATCAACAAGTCCTACCTTAGGCCTATCAACAAGCCCTACACTGAGGCTATGAGTTCAACCCTACAACTCAGATCTACCAAGATAACATATAGATAATTGATGTTTATCGGTGATTATAACAAATGACTCAATAAAATTTGACCTTGAACTTCTGAGTCTTCTAATGCTTCGTTGTGAAAACTTTCTTCTAGAATCAACACCTGAACAGAGCGTATCTTTTCTTTTAAATCAGGTCCAATGTTGTTCTTGATCTTCTTCTTCAACTAGAAGAAGTCCTAACTTGGAGTTTAGTAGAATGACTCCTTCTTGCTCTTTTAGAAAGCTTTAGAGAGAGCTTGCTTCATCTTTTTCAGATTACGTCGCTTCTTGACTTTTTATAGTTCAACAAATTCATGTAAGCTTCGATACTATTTGATTGCCCTAATTTATCCTTTTATACTCTTGATATTTTTCAATGATCGGTAGATTAGAAAATGTCCTTTCAGAGCATGGGCAAGAATAAAATTATCTGACATCTCTTTATGCATCACCGCCAATTTTGAAATCCAGCCAAACACTCACTCAACGGTAATAATAACCTTTCAAGATGATATCATTTTGAAAATACTCTTTCAAAATGATTTTACCCTTAAGCGCTAAAGAATGTTTCTTCGGAGGCTTCTAAACGATATTGTCTTGAAGCATCAAATGATCACGACGATATTGTCTTGATGCAACCAACATTCAAGACGATAATGCTGAGAACTATCTTAATATAAGACCGATACATCTTGAACTTCAGTACTTTTTCACTAAACCTGTTATAGAGACATAATATAATTCCTATATAGACTTAAACAGATATATCATCGAAGACAATATGCACTTATCATTGTAGGAGATGCTTCTTCAAATCCTAGAATATTTAGGGCAATATTCCCAACAATTCTAAAGGCTTTGGGATATATCTAGGAGGAGGACCATTTGGGTTGTTCATCCTATGAATTCTCCTCCTGCACTCCAAATATTCATATGTATTCCATTCTACTGAGTTGTAGTACTTGGATATGTTGATTCCATGCTTTTTAATGTTATTCCAAGTGTAGAGAATGATATTGCCTGAAATAGGACTCTAATTCTCATTTCCAGGCAAGTTTTAAATCTTTATCCTCCTCTGTCTGGCTTCCATAATTTCCTCTTGGACTTGATCAAACCTTCTCTTCCTTTAGGATGACTCACCTTGCTCTGCTGGTGATGGGGTAAGATCATATCCTCCCTAGGATACTTCATAGTCCTCTAGTGGGAGGTAATCATTGTCAACAGCTGGGTCAAACTCAGGAATGGGATGTTGAGGAGTGTAATCAATTGGATCCATTCCCAAGGTTGTTCTGATTGTATTTGTTGCCTAGATGGCCTATTGGCAGAGTGATGGTTAATGTATCTCTCCCCCTTTTTGATTTTTTCAATAGTATCATTGTAGATTACTTATTGTGCTTCACCAACACTTTTTCTCAGCATGTTGACACCAGCCACTACGGTATTATTTATTTGCAATAGGTGTCCATCCAGTAGCTGGTTGATAAGTAAAATTTCATTTTTGAGATAGGTTAAAATTGAAAATTAAGTTCGATGAAGAAATTATGCATTTGTGTGTTAAATCTCATGTTGTTTTTACTTATACACTGTGATTAAGGCAAGCGTACCTATCGAGAAACAATACAATATTTTTTAAAATATTAAGGTCGTATTTTTCCACGGATCTGTGTCGAGTACTCTACTTTAAGGAATAAAACTATTATTTTATCAAAAAAAGTTGATAAATTTAAAAGTGAAAACAAACGTAATAAGTAGGTTTTCAAAAATAAATGAGGTAAAGAGCCCTCGATTTTGACTTACTTTGGAACATAATTTTTAAACAAGAAAAACTCTACTTTTCTATTAATTTACTTGACCATGGAGGTTACATAAATATGAGTGTACCTCTATCGAGTATACATCCACCTGAGATTATGTACTTTGACTGAACTTTCGTATCTAATCAAAAATACCTTAATACACGCTTTACGTTGTGAACCCCGCTATTGACCTCCTACTGATCTTCGAAGGTTCAACTCGGGAGGGTCACGTTCATCTCTTTCGAGAGTGAGGCATAGTTTCTCTTTACCTCAGAGTGATCAATTCGTTGTAGATCTTAAGTTTTTATTATTTTCAAAAATAGGGTTTTAAATTGCATAATTAATATCCTTCCCAAAACTCATCTCAATCGAGTGCTAAAAAGATTTTAACTTCTCATTTGGGATGGGGGCGGTATAGGAAAATTAAAAGACATAAAATTCCAGAAATAATATCCATCCCAACCATCTTAATCAAGCGCTAAAAAGTTCTTAGCCTCTCATCTGGGATGGGGGTAGTAGTAAAAGAATTACGAAAAAAGAAAGGAAATACGCACACACCCTATCACAACAGAAATGAAAACTAATTTAAAAGCAATAAGAGTTAAAAAATTACAGAAAACAGAAATTTTATTACTAAAATAAGTATTACACACTAAGAAACCCAAACTAGGATTAGGAAAATGTCACTCAAAAACTGCTCCTAACTACTATATACAACTATGTGGAACCCTACCAGTTCTCTTCTAAACCTCAACCTTGCCCATCTATTTATAGCCGAAAATTTTGAAGTTCACCCCTAGGGCGTATCGCCTGGGTGTATTGCTGACGTGGCATCTGTGAATAGAATTTTTGAAGGCTTCTGGATCAATTTGAAAAGGTATATGGGCATGACATGAGGGTCACGGGCGTGTCAGTTGGGCATGTCTGTGGGTGTGACAGATAGACTTCGGTTGGGCGTGACATCTGGACTTCTGGCTTGTTCATGGTAGATGTCATAGGCATGACCATTGTAACATGGGCGTGTACCCTGGGCGTGACTTATTTTGCTGGTATCAAGACTTCAACATGGTGTGATAGCAAGCTCCTAGCTTGGTCACATCTTATGTCACTGCATGACCATTGGAACACGGGCGTGTATACCGGGCGCGACTTAGCTTGCTGACCAAAATCTACCGAAATGCTGGAATTACTGGTTTTAAAGTTACACGCCCCAGGTCACTGGCGTGACCTGAGGGCGTGACTTAGGAAATTTTGCTGAATTACCCCAAAATGTGCAAAAATACCTATATGGTACAAAAATAGGTTAAGTTAGAATTGAAAATAAAAAAGAAATGATTTTTTTAGGTATGTACATAATATAATTATATTTTTTATTAAAACAAAACCAAAATATAAACTAAAAATATGTATATTTTGTTACTCATCAAATACCCACATACTTAAGCTTTATTATTCCAGAGCAAAAGTAGGATCCGACGATACGAACAGTTACAAAAATTCTAATTTAACTATTAGTTTAGTAAATCAAGGGAAGATAGACGTAAAGATTCGGAGTATGAAGAGTTAAGTCCTACATTAAGCAATTGATTTAGCTAGAGTTAAATATATGTTTGTAGCCAAAAGACTTCTTGAGAAAGCCAAATAGCAAGCAACATTCCAAACATTAGTAACAAATTAGATTGGAATTATAAAAACTGTACCTTGAAAGAGATATGATGGAAAATAGACAACCTATTATTTATGCTCTCTCAAAATTTTAAGCAAAATTAGATAAATTTGTAGTGGTTTTATGGGGTACAAACTTGGTTTTCACCTATAAAGTAGGCTTTGATGTAGAAGGTGATGAATTTTATAATCTCACCTTATTCCATATTCTTGTTTTGTTACAACTACTTAAGAAATTATTTTCCAAAGCAAAAAAAAAACTTTGCATAACTGAATTTCATTTTAACCCAATGTATATGTTTAGGAGCACATACTGCATTTTATATAATCTTTTAATAATTATTGGATGTCTATGTTTACGAAACAAAATCTTATTCCCATTGACATATAATCTTTTCTTTCCTAGGAGCACATACTCCTAGATGCTTGCTTGCGTAAGAAAACATGCCAAGCAAAAAGTAGATATGAGTTTAAAAACAATATTCAAAATTTGATAAAATATTTTTAGAGCAACTGTAATAGCTTGAAAATTCCTATATTTCAATAAGAGTGAAGTTAAGATAATTGTAGTCTATAGATATTTAGCTAGCATAATACACGTGCCTCTTTTTATCATAAACCAAAAGTAGTGCTCAAAACAAATCCTCTAACTTTAAATAAAATACACAAGATATTCTTTAAAACTTAACCCCAGATCTTTAGATCTATTTATTTATGAAAAATCAATGACTTGCAAATTGAAAAACTAGATAACTGCTTATACATCAACTCAAAAAATATTTATTTGTTTAGGAAAAGAGACAAATGAAGTAGGGGTTTCAATTTTTTCGAATGATTGACAAAGCAAAATATATACACATGTGTTTTTTTTGTTTTTTAAGCAAATATATACATGGACATTGATAAGAAAATATTATGTATAAAAACAAGACTGGAATTTATTTTTGGAAAATACATATACATATAAATGCGGGTTTTTTTAGAAAGAAAAACGCCCTCATACTTATGTTGTGCATAAGTATGAAGAAAAAGATGATATATACAAAACTTAAAGTACAAAAGAGTAAAGAGCCTTTCCTGATTGGAGGTCAGGGAGGCCGTAAGAAAAAACCTATATATAAAAAAATAAGTATAAAAAGCAGATAACTATGAGGTACCTCCTGTTGGGTATTGTATCCACAATTACCTGGATTTGACGAAGCCATCTGTCAAGCTAAGATGAATTCACGATGTATTTGATAAAACCTTTTAAGTTGTGCTTGCAGTTATTCCACGCTAAGTGCACTCCAATGTCAGGGTGCAGTAGGTCAATATACACGGGTCTGCACGACGTAATTCCTCGTTGAGCAGATCAGTGTGTTGGCCTACGTGCACTCTCTCTATTGGAGTGTACTTATTTTCAAGTACAGGGCTGTGATCATGCAAGAGCAGACAAGGAGCAAGGATGGGTCAAAGAGCAGCTCATGGGTGGAAAGACGAAAAATCGTCTAAGTGTGAATCGTCGAGAATCACCGGCTGATTCTCGCCGTCTCTATCCGGCTACATCAAAGCATGCGACTCTGGCGCTAAGTCATAATCGACGAGAATCACCAAGTGATTCTCGCCGATTCGGCGAGAATCACTAGTGATTCTCGCCGAATCGTCGAGAATCACTGGCTGATTCTCGTCGTCTCTATCATGCTAAATCAGAGCGTGCAAACAAGTCAACATCGACGAGAATCACCTTTGATTCTCGCCGAATCGACAAGAATCACCTTTGATTCTCGCCGATTCGACGAGAATCACCTTCGATTCTCGCCGATTTTGACTTGGGCAATTTTCTGGATCCCACTGGACCGGATCAAATGTTAAGGCTCTATTTTGAACCGCTTTTAGGGTTTCTTCAGGTGGGACCCATAACGGTCATAAAAGATTATTTGACTGTATAAATACACGCGTATTTTTGAACAGTAAGAGAGCGAAGAAGATTTGAAAAAGCCGAGCCGTCGACGTGACCTAGATCACGATACCTCCGCCGCCGCCGTCGCCGCTCGTGATGGTCGATCGCCGGCTGCTAGATCATGGTTTCTTCCAGATCTCCCGGCGACAGAAGCTTAGCCAAGCTTAGATTCTCACGCGTCTAACCAGAGATCCTTTGTCTCTTAATTTGTTGATCGGGAAAACTTTTCCCGTCCGAATCGATCGAGACGATCGATCCTAGTGTGGCCGTTGGAAGACCTTGCTAGCTTTGCTACGAAGTTTGAATCTCCAAAGTACAGCAGCCGCACTCCGTTGTCGCCGCCGTTCCCGAGAATCTAGCCGCCGCCCTTCTTGCCGCCGCCGGTTCCGGGGAGATTCTCTCCAAGTGAGATCTAGGGTTGCGGACTCTTCGATTACTTCAAGAACACGTCATCGAACGAAGAGGGACACCTTAGTCTCCAAAAGTTGTTTGTATTTCTTGTACATTCTTGTTTCATATTTGTTGTAAAGGAACGTTGGTTTCTAGTTGTAAGGGTTGGGTGCAACCCGTGGTGTGGGAGTGTTGACTCCTACGTGTGGAAGGGTTCCTTCCGATAGTGCAAGGATTGGATTTCAATCCTGTTGGTGAAGTGACCGAGTCGTCCCTCGTTGGGAGATAGGTCGAAGGGGGAAAGTGGATGTACCCAACTCGGGGAACCGCTATAAATAGCTTGTGTACTTTCTTTGCTGTGCTGTTTTGTTTTCTTGTGCAGGTACAATTTTCAATTCCGCAAAAACGCTGCACGTCACCTATTCCCCCCCCCCCCATAGGTGAAGATAGTTGACACTAGGTGGACTTTCAAGTGGTATCAAAGTGAGGTTACTCATCAAAAAGGTTTACACCTTGAGTAGAATCCTGCCACCAGTGTCAGAAGCATGGAGCTGGATCATGAGATCTCTCCACTAAGACTTCCCACATGCACAAAGGAGTATTATCCCGTCTGGAAGATGAGAGTGTCGTATCACTTGGAGGCTATCGATCCTCGAGCATCTTTCATCCTGGAAGAGGGTCCTTTTATTCCTATGAAGAGCTCCGGCTCTGGAAAGAATATCCAAGTGCCCAAGTGTATTGCTGAGATGTCGGAGACGGAACTCTCATTATTTAATCTGGACAAGATGATTCGTCAGATTATCATGGATGTCTGGTCTGGACCTTCTCGCTCTAGATTGGAAAAATGTGGGACGGCCAAATCTATGTGGGTAATGATCTCAGAGCTGATGGGGGGATCAAAGAAAGCTGGGATCTGCTGTCAACTAGAGGATGCAGCCTATGTGGGGGTCCTCGCCTCTGAAGATGAAGGCAAGGATCAATCAGACAGCATCAGAGCTCCAGTGTCCTTGTCAGAGACTGAAGAAGAAATTGAGGAAAGCAGTTCTGATGAGGATGACACAACGGTCACTGGCGCTAGTGACAATAACACTGAAGAGCAGGTAACTTCTTCATCTTGCCCCGTCTCTCTTGAAGTTCCTGAAGACAGGAACTGTTTCCCTTCAGAAAATCCTGATTCCCTGAAGAGAGCCCTTTAGAAAAGCAATCTACTTGTTGAAGAGCAATCTCAGGAGATTGCTCGGCTGAAGATCTTATTGGTTCTCCAATTGGCATCCAACAAGGTCAAGGACTCTAAAATCTCAGATCTAGAGAGTAGTCTAGAGAATGAGAAAAGGATAGTATCTAACTTTTCCAAGGTTGATGCTATGAAGAGAAAGGAAGAAAATGGGTGGATCTCCCGAATTATCAATTCATGGAGAAATGGGGAAACGGTATTCCGACCCCCCACTCCAAGCAGGAAGGGTACTCATCATGCCTTCAGGTATGATCACAGGAATAATCGTGGTCACTGCAAGGGTGATCTGTCCTCATGTGGAGACACCCATAGTGCAAGGGCCGTCATGGCCACCCATGAGAGAATACCTAAGGCTCATTCTGAGCCCTTTGTATTCTCGGCCACTGCCCCTACTCGGCATGAATCTGCTGGTATCAGCTCTCAGAACTCTTCTCTCCACCCAAGGACACAGGAAAGGGAGGTTAGAAGTCATGCTGTAAGTTCTCATGGGGCCTCAGGAAGGGGGCTGACTGAAAGGAAGGCACCACCTCCCAGGCCTCGTGACGCTCGCTACATGCATTCCTTCCACCCTTCCACGTGTCACGGTGGAAGAGGCAATTTTGGGAGCGGATCCAGATCTATCCCGTTTGGACCTAGGCTCATGACTACCTCAGTCACTAGATCAGGTCAGAAACGGAGATACAACATTCACACGTGTTGGTGCTGTGGCAAGGTGGGACACTTTGCCATAGACTGTTGGCACAACCCCTCTGTGTCAAGGGCAAGGGCCTATCCAAATCTTCTGGGCAGAGGTAGTCTTCCTGACAGGATTTCTGAGGGAAGGCATTCGAGTGTTTATGCTAACAAGAACCTAGGACCCAATATGTATTGGGTTCCTAAGGTAAAGTAACTCTCTTTTGAAGGGTAGTCTAGGTTCCCGTAAATATGATGGGAACTAGACAGTAGATGTTTCAAGACTGAATTGGAACAAGCATCTGGAATAACAGAAGTGATATCTGCATGGGCATACTCACATTGAGCACCTGGTATGTTTTAACCAGAGGGGCTAAATGATAACTCTTATAATCCCAGGTATTTTTGATCAGCTCCAAGACTTGAGTCATATTGTCTCGACATTTACATATATATATATTTATATATATATACACATATATGTGTGTACACCTAAGGATAGGTTAACACGGTAAACTTAAACCTTAGATACATCAATGAAGATTTATCGGTAATTCCATAGGTAGATTCGAGAACTAACATCTACAGGCGTAAATCAGTTCACTGAAAACTAATGAAGATACGTCATTGGAAATCTCGACAACTTACAATTGACATCAAGAAATGTATGGAAAAGCCCGGTTCAAACCCTAAACAGATTGGCTTTAAGAAATATATATATATTTAGATGATTTTTAAATTGACTTGACATCAGAAGACTTCGAGAATCCTGCATGCCTCTTAACCCGTAGATTCCTATTAAAGAATCCCTTCGATTTCGACTTAGACAAATTCCCACCGATCCTTAGCATCTCGCTCTTCACACGGAAACCCCATTAAAACCCTGTTAAACCGATCGATATCGCAAAGGAATCCCGCCGACCCTTCATATTCCGCAGGAAACTTACCGAAGGAAACTCGCCGAAGGAAACTCGCCGAAGGAAACTCGCCGACTCTTCCCCTTCCGTCGACCACCGCAGGAATCCCGCTTTCTCTTCCATTGATATCAAGCAGGCAAATCGCCGATTCTTCCCTCCGTAGATCACTCCTCTCGTGTCCAGGGCGTTCGTCCAAGTCTCTGCGGGTTCGATCAACCAACGTCGCAATCGTCTTCCGGTTTCCCGTCGTTTCCGTCGATTCTCACCTTCTACGCTCTTGGGTAACCACTTTCTCACCCTTACAGTGACTTACTGTTAGTGTAGCTTCCCTCGTGATTCCTGATTAGGCATAGTCTTGGGATTTCAGTCTTGCAATGGCTCCAAGGACAACCGCCGGCCTGGTCACTGGTTGTGAGTTGGTTCGAACAAGGTTCTCTCATGCTTCTGATGAATTCAGAAACATCATTATCATGCTTGAAGAGGCTGTACTCTCATTCATACTGGAGCACCCCTGTAAAATCTTGGACAAGGAAGTGATGGAGTTCTTCACAACCGCCAAACTCCGGAATGAAGACTCGCTCATCAAGAGCAAGGTTGCAGGGGCAAAGATCAAGATGTCTGCAAGCAAGCTGACCCAATACTTGCAGCTCACTAGCTCTGCGCACGAGGATTATTTGGAGGAACAGGATAAAACTAGGACATTATTATTCTGTGGACTCGCTCGAGGAACTAGATCGATAAAGCGAAAGGATATGAATGAGGAGGGGAAACTTCTGTCAGACATCATTGGGAAAGTACTCATATGCAAACCGGGCTCTCATGACCACATCTCTGCGGACATGTTCAAGATCCTTGTGGTAATTATCTGCAGAAAAAGATTCAACTGGGGGGCATTGCTTTTTGAGAAGATAAAGGACACTCTCAGATCTCCTAGCTTTGGTCGAATCATCAGTCTATATCTCAATCAGTTAAACGGAGATAGGTATGACATGAGTAAAGGATTTCCACTGCATTACTTGAAGAAAATGGACTCGAGCGTATTTGACAGATGGGAGAGACGCATTGGGCAGGCTGCCGTGGTAGAACAACAAGAAGTATCTCCAGCTGAGGACGGAACTGTGGCTGATTCCTTAGTAATCCCCAGTGAAATTCCTGATGCACTGACTGCAGGAATTGAGGGGGAGCCTCTACCCGCTTCTGCTAATGTCATATCTGGCATCTGTCAGATAGCTAGAGAAGCAGTTGCAGATCTACAAGAAGAAAGTGAAGCTGTGATGGAAAATGAGGCAGCCCTGAATCTGAACAATCTAGGAGCCGGAGGTGATGTAGAGGAGATTGCTGAGGAAGGTTTGGAAGACGATGCAGCTGAGAATGATTTCATGGATGATGAGGATGAGGAAGAAGGAAATGTGGGACAGGGAGCATTGGAGCCTCAGGACATCACTGAAGTTCCATCTAACAAGCACGCTCCTGAGATCGTTCCTGAGAACATTGGTGCAACAGTGGAGGGGGAGCCCTCTCAGCAGAGACTGCTTAGTACTTCCGAGAAATCTACAGAGGCTGCAAGTATTCCCCCCTTAGAGACTGTGCTCGTGTCCAGCTCTACAAGTGCATCTGCTGAAGAGCAAGGCCAAGGAATGCCTCAGGATCATCCACTACGAGCTGATCTAGCCAATCACACCGTGAATGTTATTCAAGGTATCGTGGATGAGCTCAAAGCATCTTTTGAGAAAGCTCAAAATAAAATGTTAAAAAGAATTAAGAAATCTGAGAATCTCATGCTCAAGAACGTAGTGGAGATCAATCACAAACTGGACGTGATGGAAAAGAAGTTTGAAGACAAGTATACAGCGGCCGGCCAAGCTGTAACTCTTCTTATGGACGGATTAAAAAGGAACACCGATACTCTCGCAATAGTAAATCAGAATGCTCATGTCGTAGCAAATAACATTCAAAAGTTTGATGGCAATATGGTGACTCTTAACACCAATCAACAAGCCTTGGTTACCGAGTTCTCCAGGACTACAAAGCACATTGATGAGTCACTGCATTCTTATGCAAACTCCATTGCAGTCGAAGCCAAAAAGGGGGAGAAAGAATATACAGCTAAGATGGCCGAGCTTCAAGAAATCATAATCAAAAACTTTGAGCAGTCAAACACATATGTTTATGATAGTTGCTGGTGGATGCTCAAACAAGCGTTAGGTGCTAACATCCCTGAAAATCCTGAGGGTACTCCTGCTCCTGAAATTAATACTGCGGCTGATGAGGGACCAAGTGTTGAAGAAGTTCCATTAAGTGAAGCTGATGCTCATAGGGCTGCTAGGGCCACCTCCAAGGCAAAACTGATGGCAATGTTTGACCAAGGAGCCCTAGCAAAAGCTGGGGACAAGAGAAAATCTCAAGAAGGGACTTCTAAGGAAACGCAAGCTGAAAAGAGAATCAGATTGAAGGAGGATGAAGTAAGGAATGAAAGGTGAAGTCCGGTATCAAAGAGTATCATCTAGGACACATTCTGGCTACAAGAAAAAGGGGAAATCAATCGGAACGAAGTATACAGCCAACATGAGTGGGAGCTGCACAAGACATATGAAGCTAAACGGAACATCTTCTTCAGGACCAACACGGGGGCAGATAAAGCTCCTCCTCCAAGATACTATCCAAAGCCCAAGGAGTACGTTGAGAGGCAAAGAAAGAAGTTTTTGGCTCAAAAACATAAGGATGACCTAGCCAAAGAGCAATAGACAGAAATTTATAGCTTGTCATTGTCTCATGAACATTTTATCTTTTATTATTGTTATATGAACGATCTTGGGAATATCTATATATATATGTATATGAATTTATGATTGACTCAAGCTTTGACCTGTTTGCCTCGATTTCCTTGCGCCGTATCTTTAAATTATATATGATGTATATATTATCTGGATGGTGGTATTCATCTTAGCTAGTGGGATTTTGGCTCCGTCAAATAGGGGGAGATTGTTGGGTATTGTATCCACAATTACATGGATTTGACGAAGCCACCTGTCAAGCTAAGATGAATTCACAATGTATTTGATAAAACCTTTTAAGTTGTGCTTGCAGTTATTCCACGCTAAGTGCACTCCAATGTCAGGGTGCAGTAGGTCAATATACACGGGTCTGCACGACGTAATTCCTCGTTGAGCAGATCAGTGTGTTGGCCTACGTGCACTCTCTCTATTGGAGTGTACTTATTTTCAAGTACAGGGCTGTGATCATGCAAGAGCAGACAAGGAGCAAGGATGGGTCAAAGAGCAGCTCATGGGTGGAAAGACGAAAAATCGTCTAAGTGTGAATCGACGAGAATCACCAAGTGATTCTCGCCGATTCAGTGATTCTCGCCGAATCGTCGAGAATCACCGACTGATTCTCGCTGTCTCTATCCGGCTACATCAAAGCATGCGACTCTGGCGCTAAGTCATAATCGACGAGAATCACCAAGTGATTCTCGCCGATTCGGCGAGAATCACTGGCTGATTCTCGCCGTCTCTATCAGGCTAAATCAGAGCATGCAAACAAGTCAACATCGACGAGAATCACCTTTGATTCTCGCCGAATCGACGAGAATCACCTTTGATTCTCGCCGATTCGACGAGAATCACCTTCAATTCTTGTCGATTTTGACTCGGGCAATTTTCTGGATCCCACTGGACCGGATCAAATGTTAAGGCTCTATTTTGAACCGCTTTTAGGGTTTCTTCAGGTGGGACCCATAACGGTCATAAAAGAGTATTTGACTGTATAAATACACGCGTATTTTTGAATAGTAAGAGAGCGAAGAAGATTTGAAAAAGCCGAGCCGCGGACGTGACCTAGATCGCGATACCTCCGCCGCCATCGTCGCCGCTCGTGCTGGTCGATCGCCGGCTGCTAGATCGTGGTTTCTTCCAGATCTCCCAGCGACAGAAGCTTAGCCAAGCTTAGAGTCTCACACGGCTAACCAGAGATCCTTTGTCTCTTGATTTGTTGATCGGGAAAACTTTTCCCGTCCGAATCGATCGAGACGATCGATCCTAGTGTGGCCGTTGGAAGACCTTGCTAGCTTTGCTACGAAGTTTGAATCTCCAAAGTACAGCAGCCGCACTCCGTTGTCGCCGCCGTTCCCGAGAATCTAGCCGCCGCCCTTCTTGCCGCCGCCGGTTCCGGGGAGATTCTCTCCAAGTGAGATCTAGGGTTGTGGACTCTTCGATTACTTCAAGAACACGTCATCGAACGAAGAGGGACACCTTAGTCTCCAAAAGTTGTTTGTATTTCTTGTACATTCTTGTTTCATATTTGTTGTAAAGGAACGTTGGTTCCTAGTTGTAAGGGTTGGGTGCAACCCGTGGTGTGGGAGTGTTGACTCCTACGTGTGGAAGGGTTCCTTCCGATAGTGCAAGGATTGAATTTCAATCTTGTTGGTGAAGTGACCCAACTCGTTGGGAGATAGGTCGAAGGGGGAAAGTGGATGTACCCAACTCGGGGAACCACTATAAATAGCTTGTGTACTTTCTTTGCTGTGCTGTTTTGTTTTCTTGTGCAGGTGCAATTTTCAATTCCGCAAAAACGATGCACGTCACCTATTCCCCCCCATAGGTGAAGATAGTTGACACTAGGTGGACTTTCACCTCCCACAAGCACCTTGTTTACTGTCATGTAGCTTGACTTGCGGGTTCATTCTCCCGCAAATTTGGCTCTGTATTCCATAGCAAAGCTCCATGTTGGCTCTCCGATAGCATCCTTGAAATCCATCCAATTTGAGTTTCCAAATTTTTAATTGATCCGGTCAGGTTCTGGATATTGGACTCATTTGTAACCACATATTTTATAAAGATGTCCTCTATCAGGGCGGGTCGTAGTGGTTGTGATTGTGGTGGTGGTTTTGGCGTAAATCTAATTGGACTTGAATTAGGCAGGCACTGAACATTATTGGAGTTGCTCCATGATAAATTTGGATGGTTCCTAAACCCTAGATTATATGTATTATTATAAGAATTAATATTTGGGTTATAGGAAGGAGGTTGATATGGATTCCCCATATAATTGACGTGTTCTTCTATTATATTAGTTGTGGAATTCCTAGTAGGGGTGGCGGAGGAAGTCGATATTACCGCTACTTGCCTTGTTATATATTCTACTTGAAGTGCTAAATTGGAAGAAGCATCAAGCTCATAAAGCCCAGCGGGTTTATTAGGGCATGACCTAGGCACGTTTCATTGGTAGGCATTCATGGACATTTTCTCAAACAAGGCTTAAGCGGCCTCCGGGGTTTTATTATTTAACGTTCCCCCGACGGCAGCATCAATCATTTGTCTGGTCTAGAAATTCAAACGATTATAAAATGTCTGCACTTGGAGCCAAGCTGGCAGTGTGTGATGTGGACACCGTCATAAAAATTCTTTAAAACTTTCCCAAGTCTCATAGAGAGACTCGGACTTGCCTTGAACAAAGGAAGAAATATCCGAATGTAATTTACCGATTTTAGCAGGCGGAAAATACTTTGTTATAAACTTTTCAGTCATATCAGCCCAGGTAGTGATAGATCCTCTAGGTAGAAAACCTAACCACTGCCTGGCTTTTGTCCATAATGAAAGTGGAAATAAACGCAAATGAATGACATCATTTATGATGCTATTTATTTTAAAGGTATCACATATTTCTAAGAAATTTGACAGATGGGTGTTGGGATCTTCATTTGGCAATCCATCAAATTGTACTGAGTTTTGAATCATTTGGATTATGCAAGATTTGATTTCAAAATGATTATTAGCAATCGTTGGATGAACGATACTTGACCAAGTGTCGTCCAAGTTTGGCCGTGCATAATAAGACATAGTCCTTTGCGGGGTCGCGACTGGAATTTGTTCTAACATAGCTTCAATATGTGTGGTACCGATAGACTCTTCCTGATTTAATGCTATGCTTTGGTCATGAGATTGAAGGCGCCTGTGTAGGTGTTGTCGATTTCAGAATCAAAGTCAATATTATGATCAACATGAGAGTTTCGTCAGGTCATGCACTAAAAAACTATTATATAACAGTTTTAAAACACAAAATAAAAAGTAAACAAAAATAAAAGTTTGAAAATAGTTTTTTTATAAACTATTATATAAAACACTATTTTTTTGGTTTTTTTAGTCTTATCAAAATAATAGTTTTAAATAAATACTAACGAAGATAAAAGTAATAGTGATTCTTTTTTCTTCAAATATCAACACAAAATGGACCCCGACAACGGTGCCAAAAACTTGATAAGTAAAATTTCATTTTGAGATAGGTTAAAATTGAAAATTAAGTTGGATGAAGAAATTATGCATTTGTGTGTTCTATCTCGTGTTGTTTTTACTTATATACTGTGATTAAGGCAAGCGTACCTATTAAGTAATAGTACTTTTTTTTAAATATCATGGTCGTATTTTTCCACAGATCTGTGTCGAGTACTCTACTTTAAGGAATAGACCTATTATTTTATCGAAAAGAGTTGATGATTTTAAAAGTGAAAACAAAAGAAATAAGTATGTTTTCAAAAATAAATGAGGTAGAGAACCCTCGATTTTGACTTACTTTGGAACATAATTTTTAAACAATAAAAACTCTACTTTTCTATTAATTTACTTGATTGTGGAGGTTCCATAAATATGAGTGCACCTCTATCGAGGATACATCCACCTGAGATTATGTACTTTGACTGAACTTTCATATCTATTCAAAAATACCTTAATACACGCTTTATGTTGTGAACCTCGCTATTGACCTCCTATTGATCTTCGAAGGTTCAACTTGGGAGGTTTACGTTCATCTCTTTCGAGAGTGAGGTGTAGTTTCTCTTTACCTGAGAGTGATCAATTTGTGGTAAATCTTAAGTTTTTATTAATTTCGAAAATAGGGTTTTAAATTGCAGAATTAATATTCTTCCTAAAGCTCATCTCAATCGAGTGCTAAAAAGTTCTTAGCTTCTCATTTGGGATGGGGCCGTAGTAAGAAAATTAAAAGAAATATAAAATTGCAGAAAAAATTTCCGTCCCAACAATCTTAATCAAGCGCTAAAAAGTTCTTAGCATCTCATCCGGGATGGGGGTGGTAGTAAAAGAATTATGAAAAAAGAAAGGAAATATGCACACACCCTGTCTCAAAAGAAATGAAAACTAAGTTAAAAGTAATAAGTGTTGGAAAATTACTAAAACTGAAATTTTATTACTAAAAAAGTGTTACACACTAGGAAATCCAAACTAGAGTTAGGAAAATATCACTCAAAAACTACTCCTAACTATTATATACAACTATGTGGAGCCCTAGCAGTTCCCTTCTAAACCTCAGGCTTGCCCATCTATTTATAGCCAAAAATTTTGATGTAGACGCCCCCTAGGGCGTGTCGCCTAGGCGTATTACTGAAGTGGCATAAATGGATAGAATTTTCGGAGGCTTCTGGATCGATTTAGAAAGATACATGGGCGTGGCATGAGGGTCAAAGGTGTGTTAGCTGGGCGTGTCTGTGGGTGTGGCAGATAGACTTTGGCAGGGCGTGATAGCTGGACTTCTGGCTTGGTCACGGCTGATGTCACGGGCATGACCACTAGAATACGAGCGTGTACCCTGTGCGTGACTTGTTTTGATGGTATCAAGACTTCAGCACAACGTGATAGTGAGCTTCTGGCTTGGTCACGACTGATGTCACGGGCATGACCATTGGAACACCGGAGTGTAGCCCGAGCGTGACTGAGCTTGCTGACCAAAATCTGTCTAAATGCTGGAATTGCTGGTTTTAAAGTTACATGCCCCGGGTCACGGGCGTGACCTGAGGGTGTGACTTTGGAAATTTTGCTGAATTGCCCCAAATGTGTAGAAATACCTATAGGGCACAAAAATAGGTTAAGTTAGAACTGAAAATAAATAGAAATGATTTATTTAGGTATGTACATAATATAATTACATTTTTATTAAAACAAAACTAAAATATAAACTAAAATTATGTATATTTTGCTACTAATCACTGGTTGTAGTCATTCATTCTTTCTATGATAGTAATTTTGTTATCATCCATCCTAGAATTGGTTACTTGGAATGCCTGATGCAGGTTCTATCCAATGACATCCTAATTCTTTTATGATAGCTTGCATACCTTGATGTGTCATATCATTTTGAGTTGTAGTGAAGTTCACAACCTTGACAACTTTCATGAAGAACTAGAAGGATTGGGTATTCAGGTGATGTATTTCCCTCTCTACTTCTGAAATCCTCTCATTCATTTATGTTCTCAGTCCACGAACAGTCTTTTCCACAAAAGCTTTTATACACTTTCTTTGAGAATCCATCATTTTTTGCATCTGAGCCAGAAAGGAGTTTGAATCTTCAACTAAAGAGTAGTGTTGAAGTTGATGTTGTATCCAAAGCATTTGAGCACAGCAGCTTCCAGCTGAAATATACTTTGACTCTACTATGGATATGGCCACACTTGTCTGCTTCTTTGCTCCAAGAAATAAGCCTTCTTCCAAGGAACTAACATGTTCCTAAAGTGCTTTTCATTTCTTCATTGCATCCTGCAAAGTCTACATCTAAAAAACATGTTAGCTCAAAATCATTACTCCTAGGGTACTATAAGCCAAAATTAGGTGTACCATTAAGGTATCTTAGAATCCTCATGACAGAGGTGTAGTGAGATTCCTTAGGGTTCACTTGGTACCTAGCACAAATATATGTGGAGAACATGATGTCTGGTCTACTTGTAGTAAGGCAGAAAAGGGACCCAATCATACATTTATACATAGTGTCATTAAAGGGTTTCCCCTTTTCATCCTTATCTAGAGATATATTGGAGCTCATTGGAGTCTACATAGAAGTTACATTCTCCATTCTAAACTTCTTTATAAGCTTTTTTGTGAACTTGGTCTGTGAGATGAAAATTCCATCCTCAGATTGCTTCACTTGGAGCCTAGGAAGTATTTCAGCTATCCCATGCTCTTCTCATTTCAAACTTCCCTTGCATAATTTTGGCAAAATTTTGCAAATTTATCAACTATAGATCCAAAGATGATGCCATCAACATAGATTTGCACTAGCAAAATCTTGCCCTTAATTTTCCTTAGGAATAATGTATTGTCTATCTTTCTACTTGAAAATTTGTTTTCAATGAGGAAATTAGACAAGGTATCATACCAGGCTTTAGGTGCCTGCTTGAGACCATATAAATCCTTTCTCAAATTATAGACTTGAGTTAGATGAGATAAATTTACAAAACCTGAAGGTTGTTCTACATATACTTCCTCTTTTAGATCTCCATTGAGGAAGGCAGACTTCACATCCATTTAGTAAACTTTGAATCTTTTATGAGCTGCATATGCTAGAAACAACCTTATGGCTTCCAATCTTGCCACTGGTGCAAAGGTCTGGTCAAAGTTTATTCCTTCTTCTTGTCTGTACCCTTTTGCTACCAGTCTTACCTTATTCATGACAATTACTCCTTGCTCATCTAGCTTGTTCATGAACACCCACTTTATCCATATGACATTGTGGTTGAAAGGCTTATGGACTAGCTTTCAGACCTTGCATCTATTAAATTGTTCTAGCCCTTATTGCATAGATATGATCTAGGAAGGATCTGTGTCGGCCTCATCAAACATCTTTGGCTCTACCTGAGAGAGAAAGCTCAGGTGAAGCACTTCATTCATATCCCTTCTTCTGGACTGTACTCCAAGATACAGATCACCAATAATTTGAGTTTGAGGGTGGTCCCTTAGATGCCTTGTAGCAATTGGCACCAAATCTGTATTTTCCCATTCTTTAGGTTCAGGTTGGGTTGCAGGTAGCTCTGTCCTTTTAGTAGCTTCATTTTCATCTGCATTGGAGTTACTTCTATCCTTGATCAGTTCATTTAGTGAGGTTAGTTAAGCTTCTGTCCTTTATTTATTGATGGTTACTTTTTTCTAATCTTTTCTCTATACCTACAACACTAGAAGAGCTAGACCAGCCCTTATAGATCAGGCTGGTCTCATCAAATACAACATGAATGGACTCTTCTACTACTTTGGTCTTTTTGTTAAATATCATGTAGGCTCTACTGTGAGACATATATCCAACAAAAATTCCCTTATAAGCTTTCTCAGCAAACTTGGTCAGAAATTGCAAATCATTATTTAAAACATAACACTTAGTTATAAAGATTTTGAAGTAGGCCAAGGTTGGTTTCTATCATTCATAAGCTCATAAGGAGTCTTACTGTGAGCCTTATTGATTAAATCCCTATTCTGAACATGGCAACCTGTCTTAACAGCCTCAACCTAGAAGTTTTCTGGGAGTGAGGAGTCACTCAATATGGTTCTACAAGCTTCAATTAGGGTTTTATTCCTTCTCTCTGCAAATCTATTTTGTTGTGGAGTTCTGGGAGAGCAAAACTTCTGAAATATACCTAGGTTTTCACACAATTTGGTCATAGGACTAGATTGAAATTCAGTCCCATGATCACTCCTGATCTTGGCCATAGAACTACCTATTTCATTCTGAATTTGCTTGACAAAACTATTAAAGGTTTCCAGGGTATCTGACTTTTGTTTGAGGAAGAACACCCAAGTTAACCTAGAGTAATCATCAAAATTCAGAAAGGTGTAGACCTTTCCTCCCAGGCTATGAATTGGAATAGGACCAAACAAGTCCATATGTAGTAGGTATAAACATTGTTGAGTCCTTAACCCAATGGTTTTTAATGAGCCCTTGGTTTGTTTACCCATTTGGCATACATGATAAGGGATTTCTTGGACACATTTCTGAAAGATAATCCTATGGGTAGATAATCACCTAGAGGGGGGTGAATAAGTGTCTTTTAAAATACTTTGTCAATTCTTTGTCACTTAACTGTTCAGTAGATATTATACGCAGCAGATGATATACTTGAGAAAATAGCTTCAAAACAACTCAGCACAAATGAACCACAAAACAAGCTAATCTCAGAACACAGCACAAGCACAAACAAATCATAGCACACAGCACACAAAGGATTTATAGTGGTTCCCCTATTTAGGATACATCCACTTTCTCCCTTCTTCCTCACTAGCAATGTGCTAGATAAGCTTATAGCTCCTCTTCAACTCAGATCCAAAGATCTTACAGGCTCAGTTTCAATTAAGAAACCTACACTCAGACCAACAGGTCCTACCTCAGAGATTCACCCAATCTCCTACCTCAGGTCCCTCAAGAACCCTACCTCAGCCTTTTCAACACAGGCTTACACCTCAGTTATCCCACTCAAATAACCTACCTCAGGTCCCTCAAGAACCCTACCTCAGCCTTTATAAATTAGGATTACAACTCAGTGATTCCACTCAAATCACCTACCTCAGCCTTTATAAATCAGGCCTACAACTTAGAGATAAATTCTCCTACCCACTCAGATATCAAGGAGATCTTACAAAATAAAGAGGTAAATATATATAGAAACCAAATCTGAATTCTGACTTATCTGAATGAATTCAGATTCTTCAATTCAGTTGCACTTGATTAAATATTGATGAATAATCTGCCTGAATAGATTCTTCTCTGGATCTGCAATCTTCTTGATAATCGACTTGATTTCCTTGAAGAAATTATATAATAGACCCACTTGAATCTTCTGATCACTTGATGAAAGGATCTGAAGATCTTCTTGAAGACTTTCGTCTTCTTCCTTCTTCTCTGGATTGTCGCCCTCCTCTGACTTAGAAAAATCAGAATGAGAGAATAGAGTGATTTTTTTGATTGATCTATTTTCTCTGTAGACAACCCCTCTATTTATAGCCTTTGTGGAATGCTGATTTTTGATTGATGACATCAGCATGTGACATCATACTTCAAATTCTCCCTTAATCTGTTTCTATTAAGATATCACATTATTGTAGGTGATGTGACAGTTTTGACCAGTCTTGACACTTTTGTGTTGACTCTGCACATCTTCAGAAATATAAGTGTTGAGATGTCCAAAGTTTCTCAACACTTGTGTAGAGACATCTTAGCAGTCTCGACACATTTTCACTTATAAGAATTTTTATCTGATCTTGAAAGTGTCAAGACAGTTGACTTGTCTCGACATAGCTGTCATCTATATCGACATCTTTAATTCTGCACTATGTCAAGACAGTTGAATTATCTCGACACAACTGTCTGTCGGGTGTCGAAACTTCTATGCTTGTTTTATTTCTTCTCTGTGTCGAGACAGTTGAATTGTCTCGACACAACTATCTGCCAGTGTCGACACTTTTATACTTGCTTTATTTCTTCACAGTTCGAGACAGTTGAATTGTCTCGACACTCCTGTCTCCCGGTGTCGACACTTTAATCCTTCATTATGTAGAGACAGTTGATTTGTCTCGACACTATTTTACATAGTATAATTCTCAGTCTTTTTTTGTGTCGAGACAGTTGTATTCTCTCGACACTTGTTCTTTGAATCTTCTTTGTGTCGAGTTAGCTGACTTGTCTCGACACTGCTGACATAGACTTCAAAGTGTCGAGTAAACTGACTTGTCTCGACGCAACTGCTGCAAAGGTGCCGACACAGTTAAAGTGTGTCGACACTTCTATACTTAGCCATTTTTCTGGATTACAAGTTGCTAGATGTAGACTGTGCTTACTTCACTCAGTACTGTGCTGACTTCACTTGACGCTTTTGTACTTAGACAATTTCCCTCACTTTCTAGTCAACTTCTTTGAGTCCACCTGTGAATATGACTTGAACCACCGGTCCAATCAATATGAAATAGACAACCTGCATACATAAACTGAAACATACATCAAATACATACTTGTGTATGTCTTTAAGTTGAAAGAGCTTCTTCAAATCAAGTACATTGTGTCTGATGCACCCAACAATCTCCCCATATTTGGAGAAGTCATAACCTCAAATCAATGATATACACCACAATACCAAAATATAATAATTATGATGTATATTCAAAAGTGTTGAATAAAATATAAAGTATCACAAATGATAACACGGATAGAATACAGTGAAACCCAACTTTTTCATTATAATTTGTCAAAAGATTTTTCAGATTTGTTACACTGTTCTTTAAATAACAAGATTACATAATGCCTAGAAACAATAAAATTCTAAGAATCCTCTAGCTCTCTGATGACAATGCATTTTCCAGATTTAATTTTAGCTTTGACTTCTAGCACTTTGTCATTAGCCACTTTCTCCTTTCCCTTGGCATTCTTGGCTTTAGTAATTTCTTCTTGCTTGATTGTTTGTCTTTCATGATAATGATAGGGCTTGGGGAAATACTTGCTGGGCTCAATTGAGTTAGCTGGAATCTTCCCTGCCTTCAGATCTTCTCTGAATTTTTGGATGATCACTCGCTGCTTGGTGTGCTTGGCTCACTCGTGCTCTGAATACCATTTCCCCCTGTCAAATGCATTATTATTGACTGCTTTCCATGAAGTTAGTATAATTGATCTAGATTTTGGACTCCACTGCTCAAAGTCAGGCTTAGCTTTAGCTTGCTCCCTGAATCTTTTCTTTGACAGTTGAGATTCTTTTTCCTTTAATAATGCAGAATCAGTCATCTTCACCTCCTTACATACTACATTCTGAATTTGAGGTGGAGTACTGTACATGGTCTGGACAGTAGTTTGAATAGCTTTAAAAGGAGCTGGTTGGCAACCAGACTCAGCAGTTTGGTCTCCATTATACCATAGGGGAGGATAGCCTAGAGTGTCTCTGATGCTATTTGATATCCAAGTAGCATGCTCAGATCCTACCTTTATCATTACTCTCTCCTCCTTTATGACTTCTCTTTCTATATGATTCCTCAGGTCATTCTTATGAAATCTGACTTGACCATCCAGATGATTGATCCCTGAGGTTAAAGTATTCTTTACTTTTAGTAAATGTTCATCCAAATCTTTGTCAGAAGCCTTGATATTCTTAATCAAAGAGGCTGAATGAGTTGCCAGCTGAGTTTCAATATCTTTTGTGGCAGAAGTTATCTTAGTTTCCAAATCAATAGTCTGTTCAGCCATCTTGACCAATGAAGTATTATTCAGTTCAATCATGTTTTCATTCATCCTATTTTGATTTTCAAGGACATGACCTTGTTTTATAGCTATTTCATCTTCAGTTTTCTTTGACTCTTGTTGTTGTTTTGCAATGTATACCACAATATTTGCTCCATTCTCAAAGAAATCTGCCATATCTTTCTTTAGCAAATGTACTTCAAATCTTATAGATTTGATGTCCTGAGTCAGCTGAAACTGCAACTCTTTATTGCATTCATCTACATACTTTTCAAGTTGTGTTCTTTGTTGGTCAAGCATTATTTGCAGATGAACTATAATTGAGTTTAAATCCACTGTAGGAGCTGGAGTTGTGCCAGACTGAATAGTTTTCTTATAGGTTCTACTCCTCTTTTTGATTACAGTTAATTTCCTCTTCTTTATCTGAGAGGCTTCTTCCTCCTCAAATTCAGATGAACTAACCATTTCAACAGAAGTAGGCTCCTTAGCTGTTTCAGTAGTTGGGCCTGATCTTCTAACTCCCCCTCAACCATTGCACCTTCATCATCAATATTGATGTTTTCCAAGTTAGCCTCATTTTGTTGTTCTACAACATCAGGAACAAGATCCTGTGGAAGAGCAGTTATCTCCTCCTGGATATTTGTAACTGTATTCAGAAAGATTTCTACTTCTGTCATCTTGGAGACTACTTCCTCATTTTCTCTATCAGTCTTTTCCTGTTCAAGTTCTTGTACTACTTCCATTACTATTGCATGTACAATATTCATGTCAATATCTGGCAGTACATTGAGGTTCTCCTCCAAAATTTGATCCATCTCTTGCATTGTCTCCCCTTCCACCTAATCACTAGTTACAGGTGAGGGTCTTGGAGATTTCTCAGCTATTGTATCATCCATTTTTTCAGAGGTAGAACTTTCTTGTTTTTCAAAATCACTAGAAGATGTTTCTTCCACAACTACAGCTTCTTATTTTTCTCTTTCTTCTTCTTAACTACAGGTGTTTCTTTGGATAGAACTCTATCCCACCTTGCCAATATTCTCATATCCATTCTTCTCATATGATTTATTTTAGAGCCAATCTTTAGGTTGATACTATCAGGAATGGCTTGCACCAAGTATAGACCTATAATTCTGCCCATATTAGGCTTTTTGATGCTCTCAACAATTTTGTTAAAGACAACTTTGCTCCAGTTAGTCTTGATTTTGAAAATTATTCTAGTCATCAGCTCAAACATAAATGCTGAGATCCTGTCATGTGCCCCTGTCTTGCACTTCAGCACCTTTCCTACTATTTCTGACATGAATTTTCCTTGGGTATTCATACCCTTCCCATTCAATGTGCTTCCAATCTTTGTGGTTGGAGCCAATCCACACCACACCAAGGAATCTGCAGTCTTGGTAGAATCAAGGTCATCATCCTGATCAATTCTTGGTATTTTAAAAACCTTGCCCAATCTCCTGGTTGTTATCTTAACTTTTGCTCCATTCACTTTAGACTTGATTTTTTTTGAGTTTGAATCTAGTTTAGCATTAGAGAAGAACTCTGAAACTTCACGTTTCTAGATTTTTGGACTGCAAGTTGCTAGATGTAGACTGTGCTTAGCCATTAGGAACCTTGCCCAACCTCAACACTTTTGTACTTAGCCATTTTTTTGACTGCAAGTTGCTAGATGTAGACTGTGCAGACTTCACTCAGCATTGTGCTGACTTCACTCGAAGCTTTTGTACTTAGACAATTTTCCTCACTTTCTAGTCAGCTCTTTGAGTCCACCTGTCAATATGACTTGAACCACCTGTCCAATCAATATGAAATAGGCAACCTGCATATATAAACTGAAACATACATCAAATACATACTTGTGTATATCATTGAGTTGAAAGGGCTTCTTCAAATCAAGTACATTGTGTCCAATCTACCCAACAATTTCCATTATGGTCCATCTCTAACTAGATTTTCTGAGAGCAGCTTATTGATTATCTTGTAGTTGTGGTGAGCCAGCCTTTTGTGTCATTGTGCACAAAGTGATGCACTATTCTCAACTATGGGACATATAGAAGAGTCATAATTGACACAAAGAAATTTTTAAAAAAAGTATTTCCACTCCTAGTGCCTGTTTGTATGGTATCTTTAGACTTTTTAATCATGCACACATCCTTGTGGAAGAAAATGACATAGCCAAGATCACACAGTTGACTTATGCTCATTAGATTGTGTAGCAATCCTTCAACATAAGCTACCCTTGAGATGGTGACTATGACATTGGAAATCTTACCATATCCTTTTGTCTTCCTTCTATCAGAATCTCTAAAAATGACTTTGGGTCCATCTTCAACTGAATAGTAGTCTATCAGAAGACTTCTTGTTCCAATCATATCCCCGAAACATCCACTATCCAAGTACAAAATAGGAGTTTGGGTAGCCTTTGGACATTCGTACAAAAGAAATTACTTTTTCTTAGGTACCCAGATCTTATTGGGTCCTAGATACTTGTTAGCATTTGCACCTTGCCTTGTCTTTAGACATGGTAGAGGTGCATTGTAGAATTTTCCAAGCCTAAGTAATGGTCTGCCAGGTAATACTCTAGTGATAATTGGGTTGAACCAACAATCAATAGCAAAATGTCCAATCTTCCCACAACACCATCACTAAATTTGTTATACCTTCTCTTGGAGCTCACAATGAGATTTGGGTGAGTCTTTTGGGATCAAAGGGGTGTCTGCAAGAGATTGCATGCGAATCTTTGCATGGCTTATAGTGTTGTGTTGGTGGTGACTTGAGATACGCAGCCACAACCTTGCCCTTTAATGAATTTCTTCTTTCATAACCACTGCCCTTACCTTTGATGCTGGTGTTGATACTAATCACAAAGGGGACATGATCGCTCATATCAACTTTCTCATGAGCTGCCTTGAGGGCACTCTTCCTATAATGCACATCTTTAGTTTCACTAGTGGAACATCCATTTTTTCAGGGTCCATAAACACTTTCTAGGTTATAGCTATTTGAGACTAAGAGAACCTTTTTGAAATTAATGGGTTGCATGGGTGCCTTCCCTTTGGTATTGGTTCTCCTCCTATTCCTCTTCTTATATCCTACACTATTTTGTATGGTTCTGAGAAAGTGTCTATGATTGGGAGAACAGTCCGGGGCTTAGAGTATTTAGCCATAAATTCCCTTTCCTTGAGGAGATCATTCCCAAGCTTCTAAATGATTCTTTCATTTTGAACTTGAAGCTCAAATTGCTCGCCAATGATTTTCTTGAACTCAAATATTTTTGAGTTCATCTGATAGATTTTATCCATGTTTTTCTCAAGCTGAGCCTTTATAGGTCTGAGGAGCTCATGCTCTTTAGCTTGCCTTTTAGCAAGTTTCCTGCTTTATCCCAATACCTCAAGAAGGGCACCATACTTCTCCACTATTTCATCAAAGGTGTTCTCTGGTTCAGAATCCTCCTCATTTCCAAATTGTGAGCTGGCCTCTAACTCAGCACCAGTTTCATAATCTTAATTTGATAAGATGGGTTTAGGTTTTACCTCATCAGGATGAGAGTCATCTTGATCCTCCATAATATTCAGATCCATTAGTATATATCTATCTTCCTCTTCATCAACATCACTATTAGAAGATGATAATGGGGCCTTGATGCCTGCCTAGGTGACAACAGGTGCTGAATCTTCAGACAGTGCAATCAGCCCTACATAGGCTTCTTAATCTTCTGATTCAATGATGCTTGTGTCACGGTCACTCCAGGTTCTTCCCTTCTTGGCTAAGAGGCTCTTTTCAGCCTTCTTACCTTTCTAATGCTTATCTTCTGTATGCCTTTTTTTATCTTTTCTTTTGACTGGGCAGTCATCAATGACATGCCCAGGACTATTATAACAATATCAAACAATATCAGTATTGAACTATTTGTTCTATTTAGGAGCATACATGTCCTTCTTGGGGTCCTTTTTGAATTTGTCAAAGCTCTGATTGTGCCTTATGGATTTGGATGAGGAGGAGGATTTTGGATTGTTCCAATGCTTCCTCCTACTCAGCATCTTCTTGAATTTCCTAATGAACAAGGACAATTATGCATTAGACATCTCTTACCCAGAAGTGCTTGGTTCAAACTCTTTTGATACTACTACTTTGCTTGGGGAAGGTGAGGCCTTCTCCATGACTCTATTGGAGCTATCAGCTTTCAGAGCCATTGAACTTTCCTTGTTATGACCTTCGTCATTTTTCCTTGTGTTGAGGTGAAGCTCACGGGACAGCAATTTCCCAAACAGATTTTGGGGCACAAGATTCCCCAGGTTTCCCATCTCTCTGATGGAAACAATCTTAACATCTCATTCTTTGTGCAGAGATCTCAAAAACTTGTCATTTAATTCATAGTTTGAGAAAGTTCTTCTATAATTTCTCAGAACATTTACAATTCTAAAGAACTTCTCATAACATTCAAAAATGTTGTCCTTCTTCTCCAGTCTGAAGGCTTCATACTTTTGATTTAGAAGGGATTTTCTATCATCCATAACCTCTTCAGTTCCTTTCATGTAAACAATTAAGGTCTTCCACATTTCCTTGGCAGTCTTGTAGTGAATGAGATTTTGGAATGTAGAGTCATCAATGACACTAATAATGATGTTCTTTACTCTCGTGTCCATGATATCCAATATGACTTCATCTTTGTTCATCTCTGAAGGTTTCTTCGGTACTTTCAGGTTTGCATCTATTGCTGAGATATTCATTGGGACATAGGGTCCTTCTTCAATTGTAACAAAGATTCTAGGATCAGAATCCTTCATGAAGAGTTTAACTCTCTGCTTCCAAATTCCAAAGTTCTTTTTCCTACAGATAGGAAGTTTCACGGAGCTAAGTTCTTTGTAACTTTCTCCAGAGCCCATTGTGCTATCAATATTTCAACCCTTAAGGATCCTCCTCAACTATTAAGCTTTTTTGAACAACCTTCCTCTGATACCACTTGAAAGTTAAGGGCTGCTACTCTCCTAGAGGGTGGATGAATAGGTGATTTACTTACTTTTAAGATTTCTTGAGTTTTTTCCTTTTAGAGCGCAATGAGAAAATAGATCACAGTAATAAACACAACACAGCACACAATACAGAAAAATTTATAGTGATTTCTTAAGAATGGGTACATACACTTTCCCTCTACACATATCTAGCAGAGAGTTAGCTTAGGCTAAACTACTCCAAATTTTCTTCTCAGATCCTTAGATCTTACAATCTCAGGAACACAAGTTCCCTACCTCAGACCTTTACACAGATCCTAATCCTCAAGCTCAAACATAAGCCCTCCAGACTTAAGATTTCCTCAAGCCCTATAACCTCAAGCTTTCCTTAAGCCCTACAATCTCAGGCTTTCTTCAATCTCTACAAACTCAAATCTGCAAATAGATACTACACTTAGATTCACAAAGGAATCTTTCAAACTTAGATCCTTAAAGGATCCTGCAAAGTAATATAAAATAGAAGTTAACTCAACACCTTAGAGCTTGATTCTTCAAGTAGAACCACATAACATGCCTCTTCTTCCTTGTCTTCAGCACTTGAAATATCTTCTTGGAAAGGCTGGATTGATCAAGTGAATTTGTATCAGAAAAAGGATTCGTCAGAAAAGATATTGCTGAAGAATATGAAGAATCTTTCTCTGTACTTGCAGTGGTTGAAGATGAATTCTTATTGAAGGTTTACCACTGTTCAAATCTTTCGCAGAACTGAGAAGTATTAGGTGTGAAGGAGCTTCGTGAATACTGAGTGCTAAAGAATATTTTTCAAAGGCTAGAACTTCAGAAAAAACTTATTTTTAAATCTTTAAGTCCCTCTTTTATACTTGAATTGGCCAGCGGGAAGAACAAATATTGAATTACAATTCTCCAATGGCTAGTCAATACTCCTTAGGAAAATTCTAGATTAGGAAACCTCAAGCGACTATTTTAAATTAGCTTAAGGAAGATTTATAGAATACGAATTATTCTAGCTGGAAATTATCAAATAGCTAGCTGGTACTTTAGGAAATAATCTTGAAATAGAATATTCAACATCTGTCAAAATCTGACTAAGGAAAGATTTTGAAATCCTGACAATATTCTCCAATGAATGTGAATAATTCTCCTTATTGGCAATCCCTGACTTTATGCAGCAAATTTTGTTAGTCAATCTAATTTAAATTCTCTGCATAATTTGCTCCTTAAATCAAGGACCTAGCTGTTGTGCCACGTGTCCAACTGGAGAAAATGCATCTAAGTGACCATGACATGATGACATAGACGATGTCAAATGGCCCTCGTGAAAATGTATGGTTAATATAAAATACATATGAGATATATAAGGAAACTCCTGGCACTTAACCATTTCACCCTGCAGAAAACATTCTGTCACTGTGCAGTCAATGCGGTCGAACTTTTTCTCTTTGATGCAGTTGATGCAACTGAACTTTTCCATAGCTGTGAAGTTAATGCAGTCAAATTTTTCCATAGTAATAAACTCGATGCAGTCGAATTTTTTCTTGACCGTGAGGTCGATGCAGTCGAATTTTTCCTTAGTAATTTGTTTGTTTTTGCCTCTGATTCCGTTTGACCATGGTGACTTTTCCCATTAATATTGATATGTCTAATATATGATTAGTACAAAGATCAACATGATTTTTGCTCCTTGAGGGATTACAAGGGCAAAATCCTGTTTGGGTGACCTAGTGTCTAACCATATATTAGCCTTGCACTTAAGTTATACCTGTCACACCAAAACTTGAACAACCATCAAATATAAAATGTTTATTGTCATCTTGCGGCCTTCTTCAAATCAAAAATCTTGGGGACAATATTCCCAATATGGTTGCAATACAACATAATAAGCATAAGTCAACTATGTGATTTAGGCTATGCAGTTGAGTTCCACGGGGATAAGTGCCTCATTAAGAAATCTATTGATTCAAAAACTATATTAACTTGCACTATGGGTGGAAATGTTTATTGTTTAAATTTTTTATATTTAGATCCATTCACATCAATGTGTTTTGTTGTCAAAGATAGTACATCTCTTTGTGTTCAATCACAAAAGAGATTAGAATATATAAATTTTAAAACTATAAATAAATTACTTTCAAATAACTTGCTAAGAGATAGACCAAAGTTGAAGTGCAATAAAGAAGGGTCATGTTATGCATGTCAAATGGGCAAGCAGGCAAGGGTTTTCTTTAAGGACATTGATTCCAAAGATTCTATCAGATGTTTATGTTTATTAGATATAGACTTGTTCGGTACCATATCTATTAGTAGTTTAGGAGGTCAGTCTTATACATATGTGATTTTTGATGATTACTCATGTTTTGTATGGGATTTCTTTTTGAAAAAAGTCAGATAAATTGGAGACTTTCAGGTCTTTTGTCAAGCAAATCTAGAATGAAATGAATTGTTCTGTAGTTAAAAACGGAAGTGGTCATAGTACATAATTTCAGTCAGAGGCTATGACAGAATTCTGTGAAAGCCAAGGTATTTTTCAAGAATTTTCCACTCCCCAAACTCTATAACAAAATGAAGTAGCTGAGTAAAAGAATAGAACACACATAGAGATAAGTAGAATGAAGTTGAGTGACACTTCACTAACAGAATACTTTTGGCCTGAAACAGTCAGCATAGCCTGCCATGTGCAAAATAGAGCCTTAATAAGCAACATTCACAATAAGAGACCTTAAGAACTCATGAAGGGCATACAACCAACCTTCTCCTATTTTAGATTTTTTTAAAAGTAAATGCTACGTGTTGGAACCCTACTTGTGATTTGGGATAGGTTCACTATTAGGATTGTTAAGATGACCCAACATATATAGTCTAGGGTCATAAGTTAGTCCCAGGGTTAAGGTCAGTCACTTGAGGTTAGATAGTTGGAACCTACCTTCAGAAGACTTCAGAGACAGAAGACTTTAGATACAAGGCAGTTTAAAGAATGCAGAAAAGGTGTTCGACGATAGCTGAACTCAGCTCGAAGATCGTCAATCTCAGATCGACGAACTCAGAGTTCCTTCTCTGAGTTGAGCTCGACGAAAGTCTAGCTGAGGTCGACGAACTGCGATCTCATATCAGAAGTTGAGCTCGACGAAAGTCTAGCTGAGATCAACGAACTGTGATCTCATAACAGAAGTTCAGCTCGACGAAGTGCTATCTCAGTTTGACAAACTTGGAGCTCGGGTCGATGAAATCTTTGTTGAGTTCGACTAACTCTTTTCAGGTTCTGTTCGACTAAATTTCTCTGCAGTTTCTCAGTTTGACTAAGCAGTTTGATTTCAAATATTAAGACAGTAATACTCTGTTAATTAATGCTTAATATTCTCATAAATATAGTCGTTTCCCGGCAACATTAATTATGGATTTCACAGAGTTATTACTCTACCATATTTACTGAGACGGTTAGGGAAATACATTGAAGACCAAATTAGTCGTTCCAACTCCTAGAAATTATACAGAAGATTTCAAGAAATTTAAAATTCAAATGTCTTTGAATCTGTAATCAATATATAAAGAAAATTTTCAGAAGATTGCCCAGAACAAGCAGTAATCAATAAGGTGAAGAAGAAAGAGAAAATTTGTAATCACAGAACAGAGACAGAAACATCTTCATCTTCTCTTTCAAGTTTTTCTTCCAGCAACACATCTTCAATCTGAGACCAAAAAGTTAAATCTCTCAGAATCATTTACTGGAAGAAGTTCTCAAAGAAATCCTACACCATAAAGTAAAGCTTCCACTCCTAATCAGATTTATACAACTCAAGGGGGGCTTTGACAACATCAACAAATCCACTAGTCTTCTCAGAGATTTGAGACAGAGAAGACAATATCATTTTATTTTCTTTCACTGTGTACAGGGTTATAACTCCCTTCAAAAGTTAAACCTGTGGTGACAGGGTACCTGATCAAAAGCTCAAAGGGTTGCTAGATCTCTCTTAGAAAATAGATCTTGTGGTGACAGGGCACCTGATCAAAAACCTGTGGTGACAGGGTACCTAATCAAAAACCCGTGTTGGCAGGGCACCTGAGCAAAAACATGTAGTGGATTCCTACCAGGGTGGTAGAAGAGTGGATGTACCCAGGTTTATTGGGGAACCACTATAAATCACCTATTTTAATCTATTGTAAAAACAAATTAAAATTTTAATATGCTCTATTCACCCCCCCCCCCCCCCTCTAGAGTTAGTTAGATCTATCCCTCACTTTCAATTGGTATCAGAGGGATAGGTTACTTGGTTGCATCGGCTAACACCTGAACCAAAAGATCTGTGATTGATCTTACCTACTCTAGTTGTCCTTTATATCATGGCACAAAATAAGGAGTATTCAAGCACCAGACCTTCAGTGCGCAATCTTAATAAGTTTGCACTTTGAAAGGCAAGGATTAGGCTTTATATGAATTCCATTGATGAAGACATATATAATTCCATTTTGACAGATCCCCCACTACCAGTGGCAACTACAAGTACCAGTGTTTTTCCACCACCTGAGTGGACTGAAGCACAAAAGAAGGCAAAGATTGCTGATGCCAAAGCAATGAATATCCTGGCCCAAACTATGTCTGATGACATATTTCAGAAGGTTGTTGAATGTACTTCAGCAAAGGCCATTTGGGACTCTCTAAATGTTATGGTAGCAGGATCTGCTGATGAAAGGAAAGATAGGAGACCACACTTGATCTCTCAATATGAGAATTTCAAGAAGGAAGAGTCAGAATCAGTTGCAGACATGTATAATAGACTCAGCCTCATAATCAATGAGCTGAAATCTCTGGACAAGGATATCTCATTAATAGAGATAAATGACAAGATCCTTATGTGCTTCCCTAGCACAAGGGACTCTAGGATCTGTCCAATCAAGGAAGCCAGAAGCCTAAATGAGATCTCTACTGAAACCTTATTGGGAAAGCTCAAGTCTTATGAGGAACTCATCAAGACCAGAGAAGCTGAGCAAAGGACTTCCTCTTCAGCAACGAAAGAGCAAAGCATTGCTTTCAAAGCATGTGAAGAAGTAGAAGCCACTCCTGACAATGAAGATCTATTGAGTCTCTTGGCTAAGAGATTCTACAAGATTGCAAGGAAGGATTTCAGGAGAAGATCTTCCAGAAAATATGATAAGCCAAGGTATGATAAAACCCCTACTAAAGAAATAGTTTGCTATGGATGCAGTAAACCTGGACACATACTACCAGAGTGTCCAGAAACATAGAAGAAAGACAAAAGGAAGGAGAAAGACTCCAGGAAACATTACAGTAAGCCATCCTCCAGCAAATATAAAAAGAAGGAAAGAGGATTTGTTGCTGAGACTTGGAGTGAATCTGAGTCGGAATCTTCATCCAGCCCCAATAAAGATGAAGAAGAGGCCAAAGCCAGAGAGATATGCTTGATGGCAATCAATGCGTCTTGCAGCAACTCTGAAGATGTTGATTTAGAAGCTGACAACTCAGAAGATGAATATATATCAGAAGAAGATTAGTTAATTTATTCTTTTGATTTTACTTCTGATCAATTTAAAACTGATTTCAAATTATTATGTAAAGATTTAATTAAATCTGAGAAGAAAATCAAACTCCTCAAAGAAAAACTAATCGAATTTGACAATTTGTCTTCAGAAAACCTAAAACTTAAAGAAGATTTAAAAACTACTAATGAACATATAATATCTGTAGAAAATAAATTAAATGAGACTAAGCAATTTGAAGAATCTCTTAATGGGAGAAGTGTCAAATTGATGGATATCACAAGCACAGTAAATGTCAGGCTTAATGGCAAACTGGGCTTGGGAGATTCATCTAGTCTGCCTCCATTATTACAGAAAAATACTTTATCTACTCCTATAAAATCTATTTCTTCCAAAGGAAAAGAAAAAGTAGATGATATAGATACAGCTGCTAAAGTATCACAAAAGAATCAACCTAAGAAAATTATAAATTCACAAAAGAAAAAGAAAACTTTTAACAAAAATTATGTTCAACATATTTCGTCGAACCAAGCTCGACGAAATGAATATGGTTCGTTGAACTATGAACGCAAATTTTAGGTATAACTATTCGTCTAACTACACTCGACGAACTCAATATGGTTCGTCGAACCGCGATCGACGAACATGGGGTGCAGAGAATGAATACTTTCATTCTATGAATGGAGTTCGATGAACTCATCCCTATTCGTCGAACGCAGATCAACGAACATATTACAATTCGTCGAACCCAATTTCTTATAACAAAAACTTGAATTCTTTTCAAAATTTTAATAAAACTAAAACCTTTATTAATCCTTTTACTGAGTGGATCATTCCTTCTAGGAGATATCATCCACTTGGTTATAAGGACCAACCTGAATTTTCATATATTTCTAGTTATAAATTTGAAAGAAATCAAGGACCCAAGATTACCTGGGTCAAGAATAACTAATCTTGTTTTGTACAGGTGAAGAACTATCCTACCACAGAGGAACAATGGTACTTGGATAGTGGTTGTTCAAAACACATGATAGGAAGTAAAGACAACCTGACTAATTTCAAAGCATGGCTTGGAACAAAAGTGATATTTGGAGACACCAACTGTGGACAGACAAAATGATATGGAAATGTCAAAGTTGGAGTTGCTACCTTCAGGAAGGTAGCATATATAAGTGGTCTCGAGCATAACCTAATATCCATAAGCCAGTTATGTGATGAAGGTTATCAGGTATCATTCAATCAGTCTTCTTGTATTATTACTTCTGATAAAAACAAAAATATTTTAACTGGAATTAGACAAGGAAACATATATGTAGTTAATTTCAAATCTGTTAATTCAGAAATTTGCTTATTTAACCAAATTAGTTCAACTAATGATTTATGGCATAAGAGACTAGCTCATGTAAACTTTAGGAATATAGCTAAATTATTTAGAGATAACCTTGTTAGAGGACTGCCTTCTGGTTCTTACAAGAAGGAAGGACTCTACAGGGTTTATTAATTAAGCAAACAAATTAAAAATAGTTTCAAATCCATTAATAAAAGTGATTCACCCAAGATTTTTTACTTGCTACATATGGTCCTTTTTGGCCCTATAGCTGTACAAAGTTTGGGAGGAAAGTCATACACTCTAGTTATTGTTGATGACTTCTCTAAATTCACTTGGGTGTTTTTTCTGAGAAACAAGTCAGATAACTTTAAAGTTCTTACAGATTTTCTTAAGAGAATACAGATTGAGAACTCTACTTAGGTTGCATTGATTAGAAGTGATCATGACACCGAGTTTGAATTTCTTCTCATGCAAGAATTCTGTGAGAAGGAAAGTATCAGGCATTATTTTTCTGCTCCTAGAACTCCTCAACAAAATGGGGTAGCTGAAAGGAAAAATAGAACCCTTATTGAATCTGCTGGGACATTGCTTGAAGATGCTTATTTGCCCCTATCCTTTTGGGCAGAGCCTGAAAGCACAACAAATTATGTTCTGAATAGAAGTTTAATACATAAACTCAAGGGTAAGACCCCCTATGAATTACTTAAAGGAAAGCAACTTAAAGTAGATTACTTTAAAGTATTTGGATATAAGTGTTATATTCATAATAACAACAAGAAACACTTAAGAAAATTTGAAGCCAAGGTTACAGAAGGAATTTTCCTTGGATATTCCCAAGTCAGCAAGGCTTATAGGGTATTCAACAAATCAACATTTAAAATGGAATAATCTGTACATATATCCTTTGATGAAGCTAACATGTTTTACAAGGAGAAGAATTCTTCTACCATAGACACTTTGCAGGTACCCTATTTATGTGAGAAGCTGAATGATTTAAACCTTACCCAAAAGGTTACATTGCATCCTTCTCCACAGATTGATGAAGACAGTGAAGAAGAAATTGTTGAAGCAGTTGAACCCACAATAGCAAATATAATTCCACAAGAGGAATTAATTCCACAAGATGTTGATGAACCAACTCCACCTGCTGATCTTGTCACACTTAGAGATCATCCCATATCTCAAGTGATTGGATACATATCAGCTGGTGTGCAAGCAAGGCATCAACTCAACTAAGATCTGATGCATGCTTGCTTCATTTCTCAAATTGAGCCTCAATCCATAAAAGATGCAGAGCAATATCCCCACTGGAGTATTGCAATGCAAGAGGAACTCAATCAATTTTAGAGGTGTAGAGTTTGAGACTTAGTTCCAATACCCAAAGACTACCTAGTCATTTGAACTAAATGGGTCTTTAGGAACAGGCTGGATGCCCAAGAATATTCATAGGAAGAAGTCATTGATTACGATCAAATCTTTACTCCTGTTGCAAGACTTGAAGCCATCAGAATTTTTCTTGCATATGTAACATTCAAGAAGTTCAAGGTCTATCAGATGGATGTCAAAAGTACATTCCTAAATGGAGAACTAAAAGAGAAAGTTTATATTGAACAACCTCCAGGTTTTATCTCTTCAACTCATCCCTCTTATGTTTTTAAGCTTCATAAAGCTCTTTATGGTCTAAAGCAAGCTCCAAGAGCTTGGTATGAGACCTTAGCTAGCTTTCTTTTAGAGCATAAGTTCATTAGAGGCATTGTAGATAGAACCTTATTCAATAGACATCATAAATCAAAAAATTTGCTAGTCCAAATATATGTAGATGATATAATATTTGGCTCTACTAATTCCAAACTTTGCAAAAGGTTTTCTGACCTGATGCATTCAAAGTTTGAAATGAGTAGCATGGGTGAACTATCCTACTTCCTTGGTCTTCAAGTGAAGTAAACCGCTGATGGTATCTTTATATCCCAGTCAAAATATATTAAAGAGCTACTTAAAAGATTTGGGATGACTGATGCCTCAGCCAAGAAAACACCCATGCCATCCAATGTTGTAGTTGATTCTAATGAACAGGGCAAGACAATTGATCAGAAAACATATAGGGCTATTATTGGGTCCTTATTGTATCTTACAGCTAGTAGGCCTGATATTATGTTTGCTACTTGCATTTATGCTAGATTTCAAGTCAATCCTAAAGAATCACATCTTATTTTACTAAAAAGGATTTTAAGATATATAAAAGGTTGTCCTAATCTAGGACTCTGGTATCCTACTGAGTCAGAATTTGAATTATCTGGATTCTCAGATGCTGACTTTGCTGGATGTAGAGTTGACAGGAAAAGCACATCAGGAACTTGTCAGTTCCTTGATGATAGGCTTGTGTCTTGGTTTTGCAAAAAGAAAACTTCCGTGTCGACATCAACTGCTGAAGCTGAATACATAGCAGCAGGTAGTTGTTGTTCACAATTTTATGGATTCAAAATCAGCTGCTGGATTATGGTTTCAACTTAAATAATTCAACTATCTATTGTGATAATACCAGTACAATTTCTATTGAACAAAATCTAGTACATCATAATAGGACAAAGCATATAGAGATTAGACATCATTTCATTAGAGATTGTGTGGACAAAAATAAAATTAAACATGTCTTTATCTCTACTGATTTACAAAGAGCAGACATTTTCACCAAACCATTAGATGAAAAGAAACATCTGTTCTTCCTAAATTAGCTATGTATGATCAATGGAGAAGCTTTAATTTGATTTTTGTATGTGGTCGATGAACTGTTCATTTTTCATCGAACGAAGATCGACGAACTACGAACTCTTCGTGGAGTGTTCGTAGAACGAAGATCGACAAACCTTCCTTTGCAAAACTTTTTCGTCGAACGGAGATCGACAAATTTGTTTTAGAAAATTTTTCATCGAACAGAGATCGACGAAGTTTATTTCAGAAATTTTTTCGTCAAACGGAGAACAACGAATTGTTTTCCCCCTCTTCAAACTTAGAACGACGCTTTTATTTCTTTATGAGATTTTTCGTCAAACTTAGTTCGAAGTTTTTAATTTTTCATCAGGCGGAGTTCGTCTTTTAATCTTCTGAAAACTTATAATAGGGTATTCATCAAACTCCATCCCTTGCTTTCCAGTTCTTTTGCACTTGATCTCTTGTTTTTGCAGGCAATGGCGATTTCATTGGCGACCCTTTCAGGAATGAAATTTGATGCCGACTTCGACATCGACATGGATTCCTTCAGCCATTTCGATCAAGTCTTCAAAAATATCTTACAGTTGTTTGAGACACAGCAGTTAAGGAAGTTCATGGCAACAAGGATAAAGCTTCCAGTGCAGAAGATTAAAGAATGGGTTTATACAGCAAAGATTCAGGAAACTCCAGTTCTCATTGGATCTATCTCAGGACATCAGGTTCCTCTTTCACCAGAAATTTTATCTGAAATTTTTGAGTTTGTTAATGGTGAAGAAGATGATATAGAATTGTCCATTGCTGAATTTGATGATATGCTTGTTAAAATGGGTCTCTCCCAGGGAAACCCTAACAAAATGTTGAAAAAGAACTTGTCTACTGAATACAAGTTCTTAACAGATATTGTTGAAAAGATACTCTTGGGCAAGCACGCTGCCAATGACTATATAACTAGGTACCAATTTCTTATGATGTGTGCCCTGGTCAATCAAAAATCTGTAAACTGGGGAGTTATACTGTTTGACTCCATCATGAAGAAAATAAAAAAGAAAGATGTTGGGTATGGGAGAATACTTGGGCTTTTCTTGCAAACCAAGTGCCCAGAGTTATTGGTCTCCTAGACCACATTCATTAATGCTTCCAAGAGCCTCACAACAGCCCTCTTTGGAGGATGGGAGAGGGTTATCACCAAGCCCTCCAGGGCCTCATCCAGAGCTTCTGAGGACACTAGGTCTGTAATAGCCACTTCACCAACCCCAGCAGAAGCTCCTGCTCCTCACATTCCCTCTCCTCCTCCTCCATCTCCACATCATTCTATATTTCCTTCATCAACTCCATTTGTTGATGTTTCTCCACTTCAACAACCATACACTATCATTACAGACACACCTTCTACTTTCATCCCTCCTATCTCACCATCCAGACCACCATCTCCTCCACACTCACCAATTCCCATTTCTGAGGATACACCATCTCCACCTCCTCAATCACCTCTATCATTACATCTACCATCACATCCTGATGACAGACCATCCACTTCTCTTCATATAGATCAACTACTTTCATCTCCAACTTTTGATCTACTCTCATCTCCATCTCCACAACACACTCCACCTCTTTCACCTCAAATTCATACATCTCCACATCATTCTCATATTCAGGAAGATACTATCCTCCCTGATGTCTCAACCTCCAATATTCAAACACTTCCAACACCCTCTATTCCACAGGCATTCACCATCTGTCCAACCTGCTCCATGTCATCATCTTCTACTGCCAACCAACCTTCAACATCTAATAATCCAAATGACTACATGTATGTTGATTTTTCTTCTATATCAGCTAACATTCTTGAATTCATTACCCCCACATTGAAAAAGCTGATAGATGAGGCCATTGCTCCACTTGCTACTTCCATCATTCTTCATAGCTAGCTTCCTCCTCCACTGTCCCTTCTTCTGGGGGCCTGGGTTCAGGTATCTCTGAATCTAGGCAGGGGGAGATGTCCAATAAAGAAGCTCCAGCAATCAATGTAGAAACTCCAGCATCAACAACAACTCCAGCAGCAGATACAGAAATGCTTCCAGTTTGTATAGCAGAAGAAGCAGTAAATTTTTCAACTCCAGAAATCATCACTGTTGGTGATTTTATCATTAATCCCACAGTTGATATTTCTTCATTACTTTATTCTTTTAATACAGTTCATAGCAGCACCTTACCAGTTTATAGCAATTATTCTAAAGCAATAGTTAGTTATACATCTCCAATAAGTCCTATAGTTTTGGAACAACTAAAGACAAGTTTTACAGCTATTGAGAATATTACAGAACAAGTAAGTTATACAGAGCCAAAGGCTTTCTCACCTCCAACTTTTGGCTGGGCTGAATCCCCCATGCCCAATCTTGATGAATTCATGTTTCAAGATATGGAACCAGAGACTGACAGTGTTTAGGCTCAAGTTATTTCAAATATTGTACTCAAAGAGCCAGAAGTTCAAGCACAGCCTCAGACTGAAGAAGAAAATATAGCTGTACAGCCACATGCTGAGATAATAGATACAAATATACAGCCACAGGCTCATCCAGTATTCTCTGCTGAAATGCTTAAACAGATCAATGCTCTCTATGATAACCCTGCTGAAGAATCTGATGATGATTGTGATGATGATGATTCAGAAGATTTTGGTTCTAAAAAGAGAAAACTTAAGAAGAAGGTTCCATCCTGGTCTGCTCCTAAATCCTCTCCTACTGCAGACACCCCTTACTATATTCTGCACAACATTACTCTCACTCCAGATACTCCTCACTGGATGAGGTATTCAAAGAATGAGATGAAAGCTAGGAAGAAGAGTAGGAGGTACTCTCCACCTCCATAATTTAGGAGAGGTCCTCCTCCTCCTCCTGCAGCAGGATCAGCAGGAAGTATTTCTCAAGTTCAAAGGTCTACAACTTCTCATCATTCCATACCATCTCACAATAGTAGCAGACAACAGCACAGATCCCAAAGCAGCAAACATCAACAAAGAAATCGAAGCAGTCAATAGCAAACATCTGAAGATAATCAGTAAGAAAAATCAAGTCCAGAAAGGACAATGTCTCCAGTCTATGATCCAGAAATGGATCCTAATTTTAGAATTGCCAAATTCAAGGAAATTATAGCACTTTCACAGATAAGGAAAGCCAGGGAAGAAGGAAAAGATACTTCTCAATATTCAACAATGTCTTCCTACAGGAAGATAGAAATAGAAAGGTATGAAAAGAAAAATCTTTTTTATATTGATACTTATATGAGTCTTCATCCAGAAGAAGTAGTGCCTAGAGCTGCATTAGTGAAAATTCTTGGTGCTGAAGACATGAAGATGACTCAAAGAGAAGCAGAGGACCCCAAAATAATAATGGTTTTCTCAAAACCTGCTTCAGATGCTCCAAAGAAAAATTCATAATTTTCTGCTTATACATTTTTGAATTTTATTTTTTACTATATGTATACTCAAAAGGCACAATTGTGTATATCTGCTGAAGTTTTATAATTCTGTCAGATATTTTTTTCTTTGCGATTTTGTTTATTTTTATTTTTATAGTGACCTCACCCAAATAGGGGGAGATTGTTGGAACCCTACTTGTGATTTGGGCTAGGTTCACTATTAGAATTGTTAAGATGACCCAACATATATAGTCTAGGGTCATAAGTTAGTCTCATGGTTAAGGTCAGTAACTTGAGGTTGGATAGTTGGAACCTACCGTCAGAAGACTTCAGAGACTGAAGACTTTAGAGATAAGGCAGTTTAAAGAATGCAGAAAAGGTGTTCGACGATAGCTGAACTCAGCTTGATGATCGTCGATCTCAGATCGACGAACTCAGAGTTCCTTCTCTGAGTTGAGCTCGATGAAAGTTTAGCTGAGGTCGATGAACTGTGATCTCATATCAGAAGTTGAGCTCGACGAAAGTCTAGCTGAGATCGACGAACTGTGATCTCATAACAGAAGTTCAGCTCGACGAAGTGCTATCTCAGTTCGACAAACTTGAAGCTCAGGTCGATGAAATCTTTGCTAAGTTCTCCTAACTCTTTCCCGGTTCTGTTCGACTAAATTTCTCTGTAGTTTCTCAGTTCGACTAAGGCAGTTTGATTTCAAATATTAAGACAGTAATACTCTGATAATTAATGCTCAATATTCTCATGAATATAGTCGTTTCCCGACACATTAATTATGGGTTTCACAGAGTTATTACTCAACCATATTTACTGGGACAGTTAGGGAAATACATTGAAGACCAAATTAGTCGTTCCAACTCCCAGAAATTATGCAGAAGATTTCAAGGAATTTAAAATTCAAATGTATTTGAATCTTCAATCAATATATAAAGAAAATTTTCAGGAGATTGCCTAGAACAAGCAGTAATCAATAAGGAGAAGAAGAAAGAGAAAATCTGTAATCACAGAACAGAGACAGAAACAACTTCTTCTTCATCTTCTCTTTCAAGTTTTTCTTCCAGCAACACATCTTCAATCTGAGACCAAAAAGTTCAATCTCTCAGAATCATTTACTGGAAGAAGAAGTTCTCAAAGAAAGTCTACACCCTGAAGCAAAGCTTCCACTCCTGATCAGATTTATATAACTCAGGGGGAGCTTTGACAACATCAAAAAATCCACTAGTCTTCTCAGAGATTTGAGACAGAGAAGACAACATCATTTTATTTTCTTTCACTGTGTACAGGGTTATAACTCCCTTCAAAAGTTAAACCCTTTGGTTCTCAAGTCATCTGGTCAAAAAACTTGGTTTGTTTTGAGCACCTGATCAAAATCTCAAAGGGTTGCTAGATCTACCTTAGAAAATAGATCTTGTGGTGACAGGGCATCTGATCAAAAACCTGTGGTGACAGGGCACCTGATCAAAAACTTATGGTGGCAGGGCACCTGAGCAAAAACTTGTAGTGGATTCCTACCAGGGTGGTAGAAGAGTGGATGTACCCAGGTTTATTGGGGAACCACTATAAATTCCTTGTGTCGTCTGGTTGTACTTTACTTGTTTATTTTCTGTGTTGTGATCTATATATATATATATATATATATATATATATATATATATATATATATATATTACCTATTTTAATCCGCTGTAAAAACAAATTAAAATTTTAATATACTCTATTCACCCCCCCTAGAGTTAGTTAGATCTATGCCTCACTTTCACTACGTGTTAAATAATGGAAAGTCTTATCATACTAAGTTTGCCAAAAAATATTTTAAAGGTAATTTTGTAGGATATAGTAGCCATAATAAGGCAAATAGGATTCATAATAAGAAAAATCTAGTGATAGAAGAATCGATTAATGTTGTATTTGATGAAATGGGCATGATATATGAAGGCTCACCTAACTCTTTTATTGTAGGTTCAAAATCAAGATTCAAGGAGTTGACCATCATTGAGCATAGAGTTAAAGAGACAACCTCACCTGATGTTATCCCTAAAGATGAAATCCAAAATTAAAAGGATGTACTGGACCCAGTTGAAGCAGATCATCCTTGTTGGGTCCATTGATCACAATGTCCCATATTTGAAGAAGGCTCACAAGTCAATAGTATACACATGTTTGTATTTGATATATGTTCTATTTCAATGTATGTAAGGTGTCCACTGTTCATTGATTAAACAGGTTGTCAGGGTCAGAAGTTTGGTTGGACTCAAGACAGATACTATAGAGAGGCAAAATCTTGCCTAAGTCCACAAGCGTTGAGTGAGTACTCATCACTCAACGCTAGAGGCCTAAAAACATTGACAGAAACTCAGTCATTCAAAGCCTCAGTGGAGCTGGACTCAAATATGGCTAAGTCTAGAAGCATTGAGTGAAGGTCATTCACTCAATGCCTACTCAAAGAAAATCTATCCAAGTACAGAAGCATTAAGTGAAGAAGGCTCACTCAATTCCCTATCAAAGAATGCAGCCAAGTTTAAGAGCATTGAGTGATGAAGGTTCACACAATGCCTTCAACCAGATGAATTCTATTAAGTGCAAATGCGTTGAGTAATGAAGGTTCACTCAACGCCTCATCAGTTAAGATGTCAAGGACAAAAACATTAATGAGTGATAAAGGCTCACTCAACGTCTTAGAAGCTAGGAAGTTATTCATCTAAGTGATTTTGTGTTGAGTGAAGACTTACCACTCAATGCTTTAGCAGTTAACACTTAAAGTTCAAATGCGTTGAGTTTCAAGGCAACACTCAACTCCTTTATACGTTAAGTCACTAGACTTCACTTAATGCCTAAGCAGACAGTATGATGAAAGTTGCTAAGTCTACAAGTGCTGAGTCATGCTGACGTCATCCCAAATTCAAATGAAGCGAGTTTTGCACACTAAGGGACAAATGGCGTCGCATGCTTTCTGTAGTACAGTTAATGGTAAAGCTACTTTATAGCTGCCCTTACTCTTACCCATACTGATCAAAGAGCCGTTGCACTACGAGATATAAAAGTCGAAACAGAGAAATTAAAACAGGAGTTTTTGAGATTCGAGAGAGATTATCATTCTTGCTGGAAAAGGTGGTTGAAATTGAAAACTCTCAAAATACTTGAGCAAGAACTCAAACCCTAATTTTCTGGAAGGGTTAGTTAGCATAGCACTCAAAATAGTTGATGTTCTTCTTCAAGGCTGATGCATTCAACTTAGATATACTCAAGCTTGAAGGATCAGAGCTCTACAACAGATCTTCTCAGCACAAGCAGAACAACCTTGAAGATTTACCTTCTTGTTGTTGTGAAGAGTAAGGGTTGTTTCTATACAGTCCAGGAAGCTGACTCAGAGATTTATTTCTCTGGAGTCAATCACCACAAAATCTTATTCAAAATGTAGGATCACTGTGTGATCTGAGTTATAAGCCTGTATTATAAAGGCTAAGTGATGGGAGTTGTTGTCTCTGAGTGGGTAGGATCTAGGAGTGGATTTGTGGTAGGATCCTGAGGGATCTAAGGTAGCAGATTTGGTGTATCTCTAAGGTAGGGCTGTTGTGCTTGAGGTAGGAGTTGGTTAACTTTGAGTGTAGGGTTATTGTGCCTGAGGTAGGACTATATCCAGTCGGAATTGTAGGAGTGAGATTCACTCTAAGTTGTAAGATCTTGAGGGATCTGAGGTGTAACCTCGAGGAGCTAAGGAAATAGAAGAAGTTAACTGAATCTAGTTCACTACTAGATAGGTAGGGGGAGAAAGTGGATGTACCCTAGATAAGGGAACCACTCTAAAATTTGTGTGCTATTGTGCATCTTGAAAGCTAACAACAAACTCTAACACACACCAAGCTCATAATTTTAAAAACTCAAAGAGCCAAAACAAACCTATTCACACCCCCCCCCACACATCTAGTTGTTTAGTACCCTTGTACAAAGACTTTCAAGTGGTATCAGAGGGAGGTTGTTCAAAAAGGACTTAACAGTCTAAGGCAAGATCTCCAAGGGTATAAGGAGATTATCTCCATGGCTTTAGGTGAGAACCACAAGGAGTTGGGTTCTATGAAACTTCTTATTTGTAAGAAGGATAATTTTGGGATCTGGAAGGAGAGGGTAAGGCTGTTCATGGAAGCCTCATACCCTAGGATATATATAACTATTCAAGAGAGACCTTTCATTCCCATGAAGGTCTCAACTATAGATGCCAAAGTCCAGACTCCCAATAAATACACTCAGATGACCTAGGATGAAGTCATTCTGGACACTATGGACAAAAGGGCTCAGGATATTATTATAAGTGTCATAGATGACTCTATATTCTAGAACTTAGTCCACTGTTGAACTGCTAAAGAGATGTGGGATTCTCTAATTATGTATATGGAAGGGACAGAGGAGGTGAGGGATGATAGGAAATCCCTCATGAACCAGCAGTATAAGGCCTTCAAGAAAGGCAAGAAGGATTCCATAGTTGAATGCTATGAAAAGTTTTTCAATATTGTGAACAGTTTGTTCACCTATGGCAAATAGTTCACAAACTATTAGCTGAATTACAAGTTCTTGAGATCCCTCAACAAGGAATGGGATATCAAAATCTGTGCCATCAGGGAGGTTGGCAACCTGGCCAACACTCTACCGAAAAACCTATTTGGGAAGTTGTTGTCTCATGATCAGCAGCTGAACTCCAGAAGGGAAGAAGAAGATGCTGTCAGAACGATCAATGGAGAGAAGATTGTGGCCTTCAAAGCTGAAGCCACAAGGAAGTTCAGGTAAAAGACTCCTTCTCTGCCAAGGAGAGCTGCTGAGTCAGAGTGCTCAGATCCCAACATCTCATGCAATAAACTATCAAATGGAGAACTTACCTTATTCTCTAAATAGTTCAAGAGGATGTTGAGCAGGAGAAGATAGTGGAAGAACAAGGGCTCCCCTAGCTTTAGCTCAAGAAAGCCATATACCAACATGGAGAAGTTCAGAAAAGACCCCTTTGGGGAAAGGTATGATCCTAAATAGAATAAACATTTTAAGACTAATGTTGTTTGCTATTATTGCAACAGATCCGGACATGTCATTGCTAACTATCCAGAAAAGAGAAAGGAGAACAAGAAATCATATGACAAGAATCATTACAAGGACAAGAAGGCTGAAAAGAGCTTCTTGGGCAAGAAGAAAATCTGCTTGTCAGATAGTGATTCTGAGTCTTCAGAATTAGAAGAAAAAGAGGCATATATTTGTCTCATTTCTATTGAAGAGAAGGTCGATCTTCCTGATACCATAATAGGCATCAAAGCACCACTATCCTCTGTTGACAGTAATTGTGGAGATAATGAAGAATTCAGCCTCATGGCCCTAACTGAAGATAATCAGGACAATTCTGTTCCTGATGAGATACTCTCTTTTCCAAACTCTCCTTCTATCTATAAGATTGGCTCAGACTCTGAGGCATCCACTTCATCCAGTGAGGATGATGGATCAAAATCTGATGAGGTTGTCAATCAATTGATTGACAAGTGTGGTGTTATCCTGGAAGCTCTGAAGAAGAGCAAGAAGCTGGTCAAGAGATAAGCTGAAGAGATTGCCTCTCTACAACATTCTACTTCCTTGCAATCTAAGTCAGCTTTCATGCTAGCACAGATGAGGAGGGAAGTCAGCCACCTGAAGACAATCTCAATCATCCAAGTAGGCACTATTAGCAAGAAGAACAAGATCATTAAGGATCTTGAAGAGAAGCTCCTCAAAGATAGGATGCTAGTGGCTGAGTTTTCTAAGCCCAAGACAGTACTGCCACTAATTGACTCTTTCTCCTCTCAAAATAATAAGAGGGGATTGGGGTTCAAGTAGAATACTAAAGCTGCCCATTCCAAAGGGAAAGGCAAGGCTTCAGTTGTGCCTCAGACCACCTTTCGGAAGGTTATTCTCACTTCTAACAGGTATTACCATGACAGTATGTATGGTCACTGAAAAATGGAAATTCTTCCTCCAAGAGCTTTAATGCTACTTCTAATGGAAGAAGAAAGGGTATGGGATTGAGTACATTAAAGGCTCCCCATGAGGAAATTCAAAGGGCCCGTTATGGACCAATTGTGTTTGGTTCTCCAACACCCACTATTAAGGGTAAAGCAGTGGCCACCCCTCGTGTTCCCTCTACAAAGAGTAAGACTTTGAGAAATACTGTTAGCAAGCCTCACATGATAATTTTTGATGCCATCAATGCCATATCAACTGCAAAGAAGACATCTGTTGGTGTAAATCATAAAAAACCTAGTATACCTATTGGCAGACTTACCTTCAGTCAAATTCTTGCTGAAAGGAACAGGAAAAAGCCTGTTATCCTACCTTCTAAACAGATAAAGACTGATGGCTTACACACATCAAAGGTTGTTCAAATGAGGAGATACAATATCCATGAGTGTTTGTGTTGTGGCAAGGTGGGTCACTTTGGCATAGACTGTTGGCACAGCCCAAGTGTGCCTAGGGAAAGGGTGAGTCTTCTTGTCAGGGCTGTTGCAAGTAGATATAACCATTTTCAAGCTAACATGAACCAAGGACCCAAATCCTTTTGGGTTCCTAAGGTAAATTAACCTTGGGATTGCAGGTAGGTCCAAGTATGCCAATATGGTACTTGGACAGTGGTTGTTCTAGACACATGACTAGAACAAGGTGCCATAGTTTATACTCCAGTGAGGAATGGACCTAAATTCATCTTTGGAGATTCAGACAGAGGAGTTACCAAAGGCTATGGTATGATTACCAATGGCATAATCTCCAATACAAAAGTAGCTTATGTGGAAGGATTGCAACACAATCTGATTAGTATAAGCCAACTCTGTGATATTGGCTATATCATTGTCCTCCATAAGGATAAGTGTTTGATCAAAAGGCCAAGTGACCAAGAGATCATTTTGACAGACAGTAAGAGTGGAAATATTTATTATTTAAATTTCCTATGTTTAGATTTGGACTCTCCAGTGTGTCTTTGTTGGGTCCATTGATCACAATATCCTAGATTTGAAGAAGACCCACAAGTCAATAGTATACATATGGATGAATCTAATATATGCTCAAAGTTCATTGTATGAAGGTTGTATTCTGTTACATTTATTTGACAGGTTGTTAGGGTCATAATGACTATTATACCCAAGACAGGTTGCTGAATAGGCAGAAAATTATCTATGTCCAGAAGCATTGAGTGAACTCCCTTCACTCAATCCCAGAAGAGCAAAAGTGTTGACAGAACACACTGCAGTCAAAGCCTCAGTATTGCTGACTAGATTTCTAGCAAAGGAAAGAAGCATTGAGTGAAGACAGTTCACTCAGCGCCTACTCGATAGAAATTATGTCTATGTATAGAAGTGTTAAGTAAAGATTGGTCACTCAACGCCTCATCAAGAAGACAGGCAAAGTCAGAAGCGTTGAGTATAGAAGCTACACTCAACACCTTCATGATGGGAAATTACAACCAAGTCTAGAAGTATTGAGTGATGAAGGATCACTCAACGCCTTAACAGTTGGACTGCAAATGCAAAAAGAGTTGAGTGTTGAAGATTCACTTTGTTGGGTACATTGGTTTAAATGTACCTGATTTGAAGAAGCCTCACCCAACTCAATGATATACATCAAAATGTATTTGATGTGTTTTGAGTTTACTTGTGTAGGCTAAGTATTTGCAAGAAAGAAGAAAAAGCTTCTAAGTCCATGTGTCGACACCAAGGAGCAATGTATCGACACTTAAGAAGACTTGTGTCGACACCCAGGCAAGCAGTGTCGACACTTGGAGTCATTGTGTCGACACAGGGATGCTGAGTCGACACCAGACAGAATGTGTCGACACAAGGAGCTGTGTCGACACTTAATGAAGAAAAGCCAGTAAAGCTGTGTCGACACTTAACAGTTGTGTCGACACCCAGTGAAACTGTGTCTACATCAAAAAGTGTTGACACTGAAGACATGTGTCGACACTCAGCAAAAGTCAGCAGAGACTAAGTACAAGTGTCGACACCCAGAACAATGTGTCGACACACTGAAGAAGAGTCAACACTTGAGGAAAGTGTCGACACAAGAAAGTATGTGTCGACACTCAGCTGAAGACTCAACACTTGAAGAAAGTGTCGACACAAGGAGTTGTGTCGACACTTGGTAAAGATCAGCAAAGTACAACAAAAATATTCTAAGTACAAGTGTCGACACCCGGAACAATGTGTCGACACACAGCAGAAGAGTCAACACTTGAAGTAAGTATCGACACCCAGAACAATGTGTCGACACTTAGCTGAAGACTCAACACTTGAAGTAAGTGTCGACACCCAGAACAATGTGTCGACACTTAGCTGAAGACTCAACACTTGAAGAAAGTGTCGACACAAGGAGCTGTGTCGACACTTAGCAAAGTTCAGAAATTTCTAAGTACAAGTGTCGACACTAAGGAGATGTGTCGACACTCAGCCAGAGTCTTGACAGAAGAAGAATGTGTCGACACAAGGAGCTGTGTCGACACTCAGCAAGTATCAACACTGAAGACATGTGTCGACACCAAGAAGCAGTGTCGACACTTAACAGATTCAACACATGAAGATGTGTCGACACAAAGGTGTTGTGTCGACACTTAGAAGAATTCAGCAAAATACTGAAGTACAAGTACTTGTGTCGACACTCAATTTCAGTGTCGACACATGAAGAAGAAGCAGTGTCGAGATATAGAATCTACAACACAAGGAGTTGTGTCGACACCTTGTAGGCTAGTGTCGACACTTAGACAACATGTGTCGACACTTGGTCTATAAGTGTCGACACTTAAAGACAGATAGTCTCGACACTTCTAGACAGTTACAGAATTTTCAAGAACTGACTGGATGACTTGACAGCTGCCATTCCAGCCGGTCTACAGCCCCTGTCAGAGTTGTCAGAAATCAGTTATGGACCGGACCAGCCAGTTACCATGAAGAAGGCCTATAAATAGGCCTATGCTGTCTACAAAAAGTGATTGATAGAACACAAGTCCAAGTTCAGATTAAAAGAAGATCTAGCTATCAAGTGAAGATCTAAGAAGTTGGAGAGAGAGAGCTCCATCCAAGAAATCAGCCGTTGGAACCAGGTTGAGAAGAAGGGTTCAGATCTAGTCTGAATCTTAAGTAGCAGAGATCAAGGATCAACTGCAAAAGGAGTCAATCTTATTGAGTTCTACATTCAAGAAGCTTTGAAGAAAGCTAAGTCAGATTGATTTCAGTTGAGTTCTTCCAAGAACTCATCAAGAAACTCACAAATCTCCTCTCTTGTTTCTGAGTTGCTGAGTTAATATTATTGTATTCATATTTTCTTGTAGGATCCTTTGGATCTGAGTCTTGTAAGCCTGTAATTATAAAGGCTGAGTGTAGGGCTTGAGAGCCTGAGTGTAGGAGATTGAAATCTCTGAGTGTAGGCCTGTTGTGGCTGAGTGTAGGCCTTGGTGGCTGAGTGTAGGCCTTGGTGGCTGAGTGTAGGCCTTGGTGGCTGAGTGTAGGCTTTGTGAAGAAGCTGAGTTGTAGGGCCTTGGGCCTGAGGTGTAGGAGCCTGTTTTGGGTTCTGAGATAGTGGAGAAGTTGGGCCAAATCTAGTACACTGCTAGATAGGCGAAGGGGGAAAGTGGATGTACCCAAACCTTGGGGAACCACTATAAAACTGTGTGTCTACTGTGTGCTGTGATATACTGTGATTACAGTGTGATTGCTGTGATAAAGTAGCTAAAAATCTGTGTTAGAAATTGTTTGCTGCCATAAAAAGTTAAAAAGATTCAAGTCACCTATTCACCCCCCCCCCCTCTAGGTGTTTAGGTACAATATCTTTCAAGTGGTATCAGAGGGAGGTTACTCAAAAAGGGACATAACTGTCTGAGTAGATCCTGTTGGCAGATTCAGTCTAAGTCAAAGTACAGAATCAAGAAAATCAAGAACCATGGGTTCCACTGAAAATCACAAGGAATTGGGATCCATGAAGCTACCCATATGTAGGAAGGAGATCTTTGGAATCTGGAAGGAAAGGGTGAGACTGTTTATGGAAGCCTCAGACCCTAGGATTTATATCACAGTGAAGGAAGGGCCATATGTGCCCATGAAGGTTTCTGTATTAGATGCAAATCAGAGAACACCAAAGGATTTCTCTGAAATGACAAAGGATGAGATTGTTCTAGCCACCATGGACAAAAGGGCTCAGAACATCATAGTGAGTGCCATAGATGATGCAATTTTTCAGAATCTAATACACTGTAAGACAGCCAAAGAGATGTGGGATACTCTTATTGTGTACATGGAAGGTTCTGAAGAAGTAAGGCAAGACAGAAAATCCTTGCTAAATCAAGAATATGAAAGTTTTAGACAAGGAAAAGCTGATAGCATAACTGAATGCTATAAAAAGTTTTACAGAATTGTGAATGAGCTCATGTCCTATGGTAGAGAGTTCAGTAATTATGAACTCAATGATAAGTTTCTAAGGTCCCTAACTAAAGATTGGGACACCAAGATCTGTGCCATTAGGGAAATGGCAAAGTTGGGAGAAATTCCTCCACCAACACTGTTTGGCAAATTGATGTCCTATGAAATGCAGTTAATGGTGAGGAAAGAAGAGGAGAAATCAACAAGTGAACATAAAGAAAGGACAGTGGCCTTCAAAACAGAAGTCCCCAGAAAGTACAGGAGTAAGTCACCTTCTCCACCACCAAAAGTAGCTGAATCTGAGTCAGATGAGTCAGTCAGCAGAAAATCTGAAAGCAGTGAAAGTGATGAGTACTTTGCTGCCTTCACAAGACATTTTCAGAAATTCTTAAAGAAGAAACAGTGGAGGACAAGATCATCTACTTCATAGGGAAAGGAAGACTATAATCAGAATAAAAAGTCTTCAAAGAAAGACAGGAAAAAGTCCAAGTCTAGCAAAGCAACACTATCAAAAATAGTATGATATTGCTGTAATAGACAAGGGCATGTTGTTGCAGATTGTCCAGAGAAGAGAAAGGAGTCTAGTGACAAGAAAAGGACTCAATACAAGGGCAAGAAAGAAAAGTCTTTTGTTGCCAAAAAGGACAAGAGCCTGTCAGATATCTCTTCATCAGAAACTGAGTCAGATGCTGAGGCATATATAGGACTGTTTGCTGAGGAAGAAGAAGAAGATTTCATGCAAATTTTGAATTCTATATATGAACAAGAGGACAGTCAGTGACAAGGACTAATGGCATTGATAGCAGGTGACAAAATCCTGGAGCAGCCAGGACCTAGTAAGGTACAAAGTTCAACTTTAAGTTCAGTTTCTTGTGCCAGTACAGAATCAGATTCATCATCATCAAATGATGAGAGTGCATCTGAGTCTGAAGAAGATATTCATCAGTTGATAGATGAATATAAAGTTCTGTTGCAAGCTTATAAGAAGAGCAAGTCCCTAGCCAAAAGTCAGGCAAAGGAAATTGCTAATCTCAAAGCTGCTGCAACTGATTTTGAGAAGTTATATGATCAAAAGCTTAATGAGATAGCCAGACTGAAGCACATAACTGTGATTCAGATGGGAACTATATCATTTAAGAATGATCAAATCAAGAGTCTGGAGATTAATCTTCAGAAGGAGAAGGACTTAGTTGCTAGGTTTTCTAAACCTAAGTCAGTTCTACCCTTAATTGATGAATTTATTCATCACAAAGGTAAAGCTGGACTGGGATTTACTAGGCCTGCAAGGACTATTCAGTCCAAGTCTAAGTCCAAGAGCAAAGCCCCAACTCTCAACAAGTCTGCTGTAGATAAAACAGCAAAGACAGTACCTAAGCAAAGGTACAATAAGTTTGAGTGTTGGTGCTGTGGCAAGGTAGGCCACTATGCAATGGACTGTTGGCACAATGCTAGTGCCAAAGTGAGTAGCAAACTGCCTGTTAGAAAACCTGCAGGTAGCTTTGTTAGGATGCAAGCTAACCAGTACCAAGGACCCAAGAATTCTTTGGGTTCTAAGGTTCACTAATCTGTTTTGCAGGTAAGTCCAAGTGGTCATGCCCCAATATGGTACTTGGACAGTGGATGTTCCAGACATATGACTGGAACAAGGGAATTGCTAAAGGACTACACTCCAATCAAAGATGGTCCTAAAGTCATCTTTGGTGGTTCTGAAAAAGGAATCATCAAAGGGTTTGGTAACATTTCTAGTAACTTAGTTACCATTACTCAAGTGGCTTATGTTAAAGGTTTGAAACACAACCTAATTAGTATAAGTCAATTAAGTGATGTAGGATATGACATCTCATTTGTCAAAGATGGTTGTCATATCAGGAGGTCAAATGATCAAGAGATCATTTTGACAGGTTATAGAAAGAGGAATGTCTACTGCCTAGACATTATGTGTGAGACCAATGGTTCTCAAGTGTGTCTTGTAGCTGATGAGAAAGTCTCTCATTGTGTCAAATGGCATAAGAGGCTAGCCCATGTAAACTACAAGACAATTGGCAAACTCTTTAGTAAAGAGTTAGTGAGGAATGATCCTCAAGTTAAGTGTATTAAAGATGGTATTTGCTCATCTTGTCAAAAGGGCAAGCAGACTAGATCCACCTTTAGAAGCATTGAAAACAAAGATGCTGTGAGGTGTTTATACCTCTTGCATATGGATCTCTTTGGTCAAATGCCAGTTCACAGCCTGGGTAGGAAGGTCTATACCTTTGTAGTTGTAGATGACTACTCAAGGTTTTCCTGGGTGTTCTTTCTAAGACAGAAATCTGAAACACCTAGTGTCTTCTATAGCTTTGTCAAACAGATTCAGAATGAACTAGCTAGTACTGTGGTCAAAATAAGAAGTGACCATGGTACTGAATTTCAGTCTGATAGCATGACAAAACTATGTGAAGACTTTGGGATATTTCAAGAGTTTTCTTCACCAAGAACACCTCAGCAAAATGGCATTGCTGAGAGTAAGAACAGAACTTTGATTGAGGCTGGTAGGACCCTATTAAGTGATACATCACTACCAGAATATTTCTGGGCTGAGGTAGTGAATACTGCATGCCATGTTATTAATAGGGCTACCATTACTAAAAGCCTCAACAAGACCCCCTATGAGGTTGTGAAAGGCAGGAAACCAAATCTATCCTACTTCAAGATCTTTGGTTGTAAGTGCTTTATACTTAACAATGGAAAGTCTTACTTGACTAAGTTTGCTGCCAAGTCCCAAGAGGGAATTTTTGTTGGGTACAGCAATAATAGTAAGGCTTATAGAGTCTACAACCTGTCTACTCAAGTTGTAGAAGAGACTGTATATGTATTATTTGATGAAACTAGGTTTATTAATAATGAGTTGTCTAGTAGTGTATGCAGCCCCACAGGTTTAACAAAGAAGATGGACAAGCTCACTATAGAAGAAGAACCTACTGCAAGACAGCAAGTAGAAGACAGTGGCTGTTGTCCAGGGGGAGAACTACATGTACCAAATGCAGATGAAGTTCAAGGAGTACAGCATGATGAAGATGTTGATGAAGTTCAACCTGAAGTCAGGATGCCTCCAGCCAATAGGCATCTTAGAGATCATCCAGCTGAACAAATCATTGGTGATCCAAGACAAGGGGTACAGACAAGGAGCAGAAATCTGAATGCAGCAATCTACTCCAGTTTTCTATCCCAAGTTGAACCAAAGAAGTTTGAAGAAGCCATCCAAGACCCTCTTTGGATTGAGGCAATGCAAGAAGAGCTGAATCAGTTCAAGAGGTGCAAGGTATGGGAGCTTGTTCCTAAACCTAAAGACCATAATATAATTGGAACCAAGTGGATCTATAGGAACAAGATGGATGAACAAGGAGTCATCATTAAGAACAAAGCAAGATTGGTTGCTAAAGGATATATGCAGGAAGAAGGTATTGATTTTGATCAAACCTTTGCTCCAGTAGCCATACTGGAAGCCATAAGAATGTTCCTAGCCTATGCAACCTTTTAAGGATTCAAAGTTTACCAAATAGATGTCAAGTCAGCATTTCTAAATGGTAATCTTAAAGAGGAAGTCTATGTGGAACAGCCATCAGGTTTTGTTGATTCAACTCTACCCAATCATGTCTATAGACTTAGGAAAGCTTTTTATGGGTTAAAGCAAGCCCCTAGGGCTTGGTATGAAACCCTGTCTAGTTTCCTCATTGAGAATAAGTTCACAAGGGGGAAAATAGACAAGACTCTATTCCTTAGGGAATTCAGAGGCAAAGAAATTCTAGTCCAAATATATGTAGATGACATTATATTTGGGTCTACTGAAAGTAGCCTTTGCAAAAAGTTTGCAAAACTGATGCAAGGTCAATTTGAGATGAGTAGTATGGGAGAGCTAAAGTTCTTCTTGGGTCTCCAAGTAAGACAGACTGAGAGTGGTTTATTCATATGCCAGTCCAAGTTCACCCTAGAACTCATAAGGAAGTATGGTATGGATTCATCCAGTACCATGAAGACTCCTATAGGGTCAAGTATATCTCTTAGCAAGGATGATGCAGGGAAGCCTGTAGATGAAACCTTGTATAGAGGGATAGTTGGCTCCCTATTATACTTGACTGCAAGTAGACCAGATATCATGTATGCTACATGTGTATGTGCAAGGTATCAAGCCTGCCCTAAAGAGTCTCATTTGACAGCAGTCAAAAGAATATTGAGATATCTAAAGGGCACTCCTTATCTAGGCCTCTGGTACCCTAGGAATGGGGATTTTGAACTAACAGGTTATTCAGAAGCAGACTTTGCAGGATGCAAAGAAGACAGAAAAAGCACAACTGGAACCTGTCAATTCCTAGGTGGAAGACTGATTTCATGGAGTAGCAAAAAGCAAACAAGTGTGGTTATCTCCACTGTAGAATCAGAATATGTGGCTGCTGGAAGTTGCTGTGCTCAACTTCTGTGGATACAACATCAGCTTGAGGACTATGGAATTCAGGTAAGTAGAACTCCACTTTTTTGTGATTCTACAAGTGCTATATCAATTGCACATAATCCTGTTTCCCATAGTAGAACTAAATATATTGAGATAAAATATCATTTTCTTAGGGAGCATGTAGAGAAAGAAGATATTTTACTAGAATATGTTAAAACTCATAATCAAATAGCTGATATGTATACTAAGCCACTAGAAGAAACTAAGTTCAATAGGTTTAAAATTGAACTAGGAATGATAAACTTAGAATAAGTTCATAAAAATGGCTAAGTAAAAAGGTGTCGACACACAGAGATATCTGTGTCGACACAGAAAAGTGGTGTCAACACTTCAGTGAAAAGGTGTCGACACATCTAGGAAGTTGGTGTCGACACTTCAGAATATTAGTATCGACACATGACAAGTTGGTGTCGACACAACCAAGGTGGTGTCGACACATAGTGTTTACTCAGAATTATCTAAGTAAAGTCTCGCCTATGTGTCGAGATAAGTGGTGTCGACACATAAACAAGTGTCGACACATATAATCTGTTGACTAAACTTGTGTCGACACATATGTGTCGAGACATTATAAGTCAGTGTCGACACTTATCGACAGTGTCGACACAATTTAAGTTAGCTGCTCGCCTTTTCATCTTCAAACCTAGAAAGGTATAAATAGGATTTTGCCTTAGTCTGCCGACACGCTTTCAAAAGTTTCGAGACCAAAACTTGTGTGTCGACACCTCTCTTCTCTCAGTTCAAATTCTTCAAACCCTAATGGCGCCAAAGCTTGAGGAGAACGTCAACGAAGGGTATGAACTGGTGCGCGACGCGTTTGGTGATGCAGACCAAGAAATCAAGAATGTGATAACCCTAGTTACAGACTCAGGGTTGGAATTTCTTGTTTCTGAACCTACTAAAATATGGAAGAAAGAGGTACTGGAATTCCTAAATGGAGCTGAAGTGGACGAATCTGGATACAAGATCAAATCCAGAGTTCATGGTGCAAAGGTTAAGGTTTTACCAAAAAGTCTGAGAAAGGTACTTCAGTTGCCTAGAACTAAAGAAGAAGATGAGGTTACTGCTTCAAAGACCAGGGAAGCTCTAACTTGGTGTGGACTAGATTCTAAGATGAAGATTGGTTCAGTTTTCAATAGAAAAGGAATGAACAGTCAGGGGAAATTCCTGTCAGAAATTGTAGGCAAAGTAATCCTAAGCAAACCTGGAGGGCATGATAGGGTATCTGCCCATATGTTCAGCATTATGACCCGGATAATCTTCAATCTGACAACTGATTGGTCAGTAGTGATCTTTGAAAAGATCAAGGAAAGCCTGAAGAAGCCCAACTTGGGCAGGATCTTAAGCTTATACCTAGCTGGAAGCATACCAGAAGTTATGGGTCAGACTGCTGACACTAAAATAAATCATATGAGGAAAATGGATATTAGGATATTCTCCAGATGGGACAGGGTGTTATCTAAGGAGATGCCAACCCCTGAGAAGATCATTCCTGAGAAAGTATCACCTCAAAAGAAGAAGAGGAAAACTGCTCCAGTGGCTCAGGATCCAACTAGCAGCTCTGAAAGTGAAGAGCAAGTTGTTTTCTCACCTGATGACAATGAAGAAGGAACTGTTGTAAAGTCTCCAGCTCCTCAAGATGTTGCTGAAATCCAGGGGGAGCTACCTCAAGCTAGCCCCATACACAAGGATCACATCCAGTGGGAGCCACTAGTTGTGGAAGAGCCCACTCCTCTTGAGAGTGAGCAAGCAACAAACACAATTCTAGAGGTAATCACTGAGCTTAATGCTTTAGATTTTCCTTTAGAGGATACTGATTTGTCTGATGTTTATCAGCAATCATAGATTCATAGTCAAGTTCCAGATGTTGTCATGAAAGACACATCTATTGAGGTTGAAGTTGTATCTGATCCAGTGGTAGATGAGCCCAGAGTTTCTCCAGCTCATTCTCCACAAGAGTATACCATGGAAGATTTATTTCTAAATCTGGATCAAGAAGATTTTGACAAGGAACCTGCTGCTACTGAAAAGGAGAATGCTCCAGTTGAGGGGGAGCAAGTAGTATATGTTGAAGAGCCTGCAAGACAAGAGACTGAGAAGGCACCAGAAGTGCAGAAGGAGTTACCTCAAAGCCCTAAGGAGAGGGTAGAAATTGCTAGCTCCTCAGCTTCTGAAGATGAGGAGGCAGCAAGAGCTAAGAAGAAGAAATTTCAAGTTTTCAGAAGAAGGAGCCAAAGTTATAAAAAGGCTTTGCAAACTGTTGCTCCACAGCCTATATCACAACCAGCACCAACTGTTGATTATAGTGCACTGATGGTTGCTATGCAGATTAAACTGTATGAACATAGAAAAGCCATAGAAACTTATGTGGATGAGGGACACAAATCACAACAGTTTGTTCTTGCCCAGGACATTAAGTCCATAAGATTTGAGATGAATCTTAATAAGAAAGAAATGACAGACTGCTTCCACAAGGGAGGGAATGCAGTGGTGTACTTAGCTACACATCAAGAAAAGATTAAAGTTCAAGTAGATGACATTGCACAGAAGCAAGGGTATGTACTTGAAAATCAAATCAGAATGAATGATAACTTAACTGCTTCCCATAATGCAATTGTTACAGAGATGAAGAACATGGCTACTGGCTTTTCTTCTTCTACTACTACTGCTAAAGCAGAATTTGACAAAGTATTCCTAGAAGAAATCACTGCTGTTAAGACTGTCATTCAAGATTCTCAAAAGTTGATAACTGACAAACTCCAAAGGTTAAAACCTTTCTTTAAAGATGGAGTTAATTATTTGGATAATCAAGTGAGATTTCAGAAGGATGATGTCAGAGATCATATAGAAAGAGAAGTCATAAAGGAGGAGAGAGTGTTAGTCAAGGCCAGCTCTGATCATGCTAAGTGGAATATCTAATTCCATCAGAGCAACTCTTGGATATCCTCCTCTTTATGATGATGATAATGTTGCTGAATCTGGAATTAACCCTGCATATCTTGGAGGTGAGCAACCAGAAGTAGCTCAAGTGATCTATCCTCCACCAGATTTTGACATGATTCATGCTGACATACAGTCCATGTATAGCCCACTTGGGGGTAAGGATAATGTCATCATAGAGAAGGTAGTTCAGCCAATCTCTGAAGCTATGCAAGAAGCTATGCAGAAAGAAGAAGAAACTAGATTGTCAAAGAAGAGGTTCAGGGAGCAAGCTGAACAAATACCTGACTTTGAGCAGTGGAGCCCCACCTCTAGGACTATTATCTTGACTGCATGGAAAGCTGCAAAAGATAACATTCAAGATAGGAACAAGTGGTTTTCTGAGGCTGAATGGAGAAAGCATGAGTCAAGGTAGGAGGCTATAGTCCAATACAGGAGAAAGGCCAAGATGGGAAAGCTACCTCCTACTGCCCAGGAGCCTAGCAAGTACTTTCTCAAGCCTTATCATTATTTTAAAAGGCAAAAGATTAAGGCTGAGGAACTTAAGAAGAAAGATCTGAAAGGCAAGAAGCCTGCTGATGCTGAAGTTGCTGAAGCTCCTGTTCAAGCCAAAGTACAAGCTGGAAAAGGAATAGTGATCAAGGAGCCTGAACAGAAATAGAATTAGAATTTTCTTAAAGTTTACTATGTAATCTTTTGATGTAAAACATTCTGTAAACTTTTTGAAATATGAATATGACAAAGTATTGGAACAATGTGTTGTGTAATAAATTTGCTATGTGAAAAATTTATTTCATTGTTGTTCTGAGATTATGTCTTTGTATACATGTTTGATTGATACATGTTTTTGTTTGCCCTGCTATATATAATCCTGCTATACATCATGTTATAATTTTATTATGAATGGTGTATATCATTGACTAAGGGTTATGACTTCTCCAAATAGGGGGAGATTGTTGGGTACATTGGTTTAAATGTACCTGATTTGAAGAAGCCTCACCCAACTCAATGATATACATCAAAATGTATTTGATGTGTTTTTAGTTTACTTGTGCAGGCTAAGTATTTGCAGGAAAGAAGAAAAAGCTTCTAAGTCCATGTGTCGACACCAAGGAGCAATGTGTCGACACTTAAGAAGACTTGTGTTGACACCCAGGCAAGCAGTGTCGACACTTGGAGTCATTGTGTCGACACAGGGATGCTGAGTCGACACCAGACAGAATGTGTCGACACAAGGAGCTGTGTCGACACTTAATGAAGAAAAGCCAGTAAAGCTGTGTCGACACTTAACAGTTGTGTCGACACCCAGTGAAACTGTGTCTACATCAAAAAGTGTCGACACTGAAGACATGTGTCGACACTCAGCAAAAGTCAGCAGAGACTAAGTACAAGTGTCGACACCCAGAACAATGTGTCGACACACAGCAGAAGAGTCAACACTTGAAGTAAGTGTCGACACCCAGAATAATATGTCGACACTTAGCTGAAGACTCAACACTTGAAGTAAGTGTCGACACCCAGAATAATGTGTCGACACTTAGCTGAAGACTCAACACTTGAAGAAAGTGTCGACACAAGGAGCTGTGTCGACACTTAGCAAAGTTCAGAAATTTCTAAGTACAAGTGTCGACACTAAGGAGATGTGTCGACACTCAGCCAAAGTCTCGACATAAGAAGAATGTGTCGACACAAGGAGCTGTGTCGACACTCAGCAAGTATTAACACTGAAGACATGTGTCGACACCAAGAAGCAGTGTCGACACTTAACAGATTCAACACATGAAGATGTGTCGACACAAAGGTGTTGTGTCGACACTTAGAAGAATTCAGCAAAATACTGAAGTACAAGTACTTGTGTCGACACTCAATTTCAGTGTCGACACATGAAGAAGAAGCAGTGTCGAGATATAGAATCTACAACACAAGGAGTTGTGTCGACACCTTGTAGGCTAGTGTCGACACTTAGACAACATATGTCGACACTTGGTCTATAAGTGTCGACACTTAAAGACAGATAGTCTCGACACTTCTAGACAGTTACAGAATTTTCAAGAACTGACTGTATGACTTGACAGCTGCCATTCCAGCCGGTTTATAGCACCTGTCAGAGTTGTCAGAAATCAGTTATGCACCGGACCAGCCGGTTACCATAAAGAAGGCCTATAAATAGGCCTATGCTGTCTACAGAAAGTGATTGATAGAACACAAGTCCAAGTTCAGATTAAAAGAAGATCTAGTTATCAAGTGAAGATCTAAGAAGTTGGAGAGAGAGAGCTCCATCCAAGAAATCAGCCGTTGGAACCAGGCTGAGAAGAAGGGTTCAGATCTAGTCTGAATCTTAAGTAGCAGAGATCAAGGATCAACTGCAGAAGGAGTCAATCTTATTGAGTTCTACATTCAAGAAGCTTTGAAGAAAGCTAAGTCAGATTGATTTCAGCTGAGTTCTTCCAAGAACTCATCAAGAAACTCACAACTCTCCTCTCTTGTTTCTGAGTTGCTGAGTTAATATTATTATATTCATATTTTCTTGTAGGATCCTTTGGATCTGAGTCTTGTAAGCCTGTAATTATAAAGGCTGAGTGTAGAGCTTGAGAGCCTGAGTGTAGGAGATTGAAATCTCTGAGTGTAGGCCTGTTGTGGCTGAGTGTAGGCCTTGGTGGCTGAGTGTAGGCCTTGGTGGCTGAGTGTAGGCCTTGGTGGCTGAGTGTAGGCTTTGTGAAGAAGCTGAGTTGTAGGACCTTGGGCCTGAGGTGTAGGAGCCTGTTTTGGGTTCTGAGATAGTGGAGAAGTTGGGTCAAATCTAGTACACTGCTAGATAGGCGAAGGGGGAAAGTGGATGTACCCAAACCTTGGGGAACCACTATAAAACTGTGTGTCTACTGTGTGTTGTGATATACTGTGATTGCAGTGTGATTGCTGTGATAAAGTAGCTAAAAATCTGTGTTAGAAACTGTTTGCTGCCATAAAAAGTTAAAAAGATTCAAGTCACCTATTCACCCCCCCCCCCCCTCTAGGTGTTTAGGTATAATATCTTTCACACTTGATGCCTCAAGACGCAGAATTCTACTAAGTGTTTCTATGTTGAGTGCAAGGCTTCACTCAACGCATATGTAGATTGTTTGGAAATTACCAAGTCCACAAGCGTTGAGTCATGCTGACGTCATCAAGATTTCAAATGGCTCGAGATTTGCATGCTCAATGATAAAAGGCGCCACATGCCTTTAGTACAACATTTAATGCAAAAAAAGTGTTGTAGTTACCAAGTGTGGTTGGTCCATACTACAAAAAGAGTCGTTGGACGATAGGATACAAAAGCTTAGTCTCGAGAAAGAACAAAAGAGCTTTTTGGTCATCTTCTTCCTCTCGACTAAGTGGAAGATTGCAAAGAATTTGCTCTTATAGTAAGTATGTGATCAACAGACAGAAGTTAGCTGTTGAAGAAACAAAAGCATTGAAGAATTAATCTATCTTCAACAGCAAGATCAGAAATCTTGTCTTCTAAACAAGAACAAGTTGTAGAGCTACCTCAGGTTGTTGTTCATCTTCAAGGCCAACACATTCCACTATTACATCAAAGGCTTGACGGTATAGGGCTCTGTAGTGTCTTCTCCGCACAAGCTAAACTACTGAAGATCTAATACTTGGTGATGTGGAGAAGGTAGTGTTGGGTCCATTGATCCCAATGACCTGGATTTGAAGAAGGCCTAGAAAATAATATATACATATATCGTGATCTAACTTGTGCTCAAGTTTAATGATTGCGGGATGCCCTAGCAACATTGATGGGACAGATATCCTAAGAGTCTAAGTCAGGTAAACTCTTAACTAAGATGTGGATAGACAAAAATCTGTCCAAGTCCACAGGCGTTGAGTGAAGGTTACACACTCAATGCTAGATCGCTTATAACGCTAAGTGGAGCCTATACAGTCAAAGCCAAAGGAGTGGCAAGCTGAGAAAGTGGCTAAGTCCACAGGCATTGAGGGAAGTCAACTCACTCAATGCCATACAACAAAAGGTTATGAGATAAGCTAATGCAGTAAAAGCCTAAGAGGAAATGAGCAGAAAAATGGTTAAGTCCATAGGCGTTGAGTGAGTATCACTCACTCAATGCCATACTCTATATTCGTTGAGTAGTGTCTTATAAGTCAAAGCCACAGAAAATATGTGCTGATATTTGGCTAAGTCCAAATGCGTTGAGTAAGGAAAGCTCACTCAATGCCATATGATAAAGCATTGACTCTATCTCATCCAGTCAATATCTGTGGTTTCAAGACACGGAAATTTGGCTAAGTCCAAATGCATTGAGTGAAGCTTACTCACTCAATGACAAGGAGAAGAAAAATCTGACTAAGGCAGAAAGCGTTGAGCGAGGCATGCTCACTCAACGCTCTCAACGCCATGACTCAAAAAATCTGGCTAAAGCAAAAAGCGTTGAGTGAGGCGTGGTCACTCAACGCACTCAATGCTTAAGATGCTAAAGAAGCAGAAAATTGGTTAAGGCAGAAAGCATTGAGTGAGGCATGCTCACTCAACACTCTCTACGCCTAAATTATAGAAATCATGGCTAAGGCACAATGTTTTGAGTGAGGTGTGCTCACTCAATGCTCTCAACGCCAGACATGCAGAAAAGGCTGCAGAAATGGGTAAGACAAAAAGCGTTGAGTGAGGCTTGCTCACTCAATACTATCAACACCTAGATAGACAGAATTCTGTCTAAGTACTTTGGTGTTATGTGAAGCTCATTCACTCACCGCCTATTCTACTGATGCTTGATTTTTGACTAAGTCCACAGGTGCTGACGTCAGTAAGTCAACAAGTCAACCTTATTCAAATTATTAGCGGCAAAGCTACAGTACATGACAAAAGGCGTCGCAGACCTACCGTACGATAGTTAAGCGTTAAAGCAAGGATGCAGCTGACATTAAATGTGTGGGATCCACAGCTAAAAGAGCCATTGGGTTACAATCAATAAGAGGAGAAGTCCTTTATGAGAAATGAAGCTGTTGAGATAGTTCTTCTTCATCACCATTGTTGTAGTGAAGAAAAGAACAGAGAGCAAAAGACTGGAGGTCAAAAGGCTCAACAAGTTTGTTGTTTGTCTTCATCTTCGACTATAGCAAGATCAGAGCAAATCTCTGAAGAGGAAAAAGAAAGTTAGCTCGTGCCATTTTCCATCTGCACCTACAGGTTCTTCACAGATCCAACGACATAACACTGAAAAACATCTACTGGAGGCGGTGGAGAAGAAGTTAGGGCTAAACATCCTCAGCCCAGGAAAGAAAGAAGAAGCAGAACTGTTTTCTGCAAGTCACTTCCAGCACAAGCTAAAATAAGTTCTATATCCTTATTGATGTGAAGAAGTTGTGCTGAGAATCTTTTCAGCTCAAGTAGCAGCAAGTTTTGCTGCAGTTACTTCACAGATCTAGCAAGAAAAATCCTTGGTGCTATGAAGAAGAAGTTAGGACTGAGTTTATCTCAGTTCAGGTAAAAGTAAAAACATGAAATATTTTCCTTGTGTCATAGTGGGGCTGATTTTATCTCTGTCCTAAACCTTGGCACAGAGAAACATCTCTTGTATCAAGATCAACCATACAACCCACTTCCATATTGTAGGATCCAGTTGGATCTGAGTGGAATGGCAAATTTGCCTGAGCTGTAGGACTTGGGTTCGAGTCTGAGATAGGTGAGTCATTCTCAATGAGCTGTAGGGCACTTGTCCCTGAGGTAGGATTTGGGTGCAGATCTGAGTATAGGGCCTTTGTGCCTGAGATTGTAGGAGAGTCATTCTCTCTGAGCTGTAGGATCCCTGATGGATCTGAGGTAGGGATGTCCTCCCAGCCTGAGTGTAGGGCCTTTGGCCTGAGGTAGGTGATCAGCTGATCACTGATTTGTAGGCTCTTGTGACTGAGCTGTAAGTCTTAGAGGAGACAGATAGATCCTGAGAGATCTGAGGTGTAAGCTCTTTGGAGCAGTGTTTTGGATAAGTACCTAGTCTAACAGGAAGTTGGATAGGTGGGAGGGAAAGTGGATGTACCCTTGTTAGGGGAACCACTATAAATCTTGTGTGTGCTTTTCTGTGTTGGCTTTATTGCAGGTTGCATGTATTGAAAGAAGAATATAATCAACTAATAAAGCATCCAACTAAAGGAAAACAAAAGATAAGTCACAAAGGATTAATAAACCTATTCACCCCCCTCCCCCGCTAGGTGATTTAGCTATCCTTGAAATAAATACTTTCAAGTGGTATCAGAGGGATGTTGCTCAAAAAGGACCTAACAGTCTGAGTAGACCTCAAAGGATTTCTAAAAAGGTTTAAACTCATGTGTTCAAAAGTGAACCATAAGATGTGGAGATCAATGGAACTTCAAATCTGCAGAAAGGACAAGAACAGCATTGGACTGTTGGCAGCTCTTGCAGAAGACAAAGTCTATTCAGATACAAGAGCAAAGGTCAGGGCCCCTCTGTCACAGTCTGATAGTGACTCAGAGGTGGATGAAGCTGAGGAAGGTGAATGCAGATGTTGTGAGCTGACAGCTACAACAAAAGAAGAACCTTGCCTGGATCAACCTGGACAAAATCAGGTATATTTCCCATCTAGCTCATCCTCAAAGTCAGGATATGAATCCTGCTCAAATTCTGATGCATCCTCATCAGGTGATGATGAAAGTCCTCCCTCAGAAGATGATATCAATCAATTGATTGAAAATCATGGTGTGCTCCTGAAGGCTTTCAAGAAAAGCAAGATACTTGTTAAGAAACAAATAGAGGAAATTGCCTCCCTACAGCTGGCTGCTTCCCAGTAAGATGAAACTTCATCTTTGTTATATCTAAAAGCAGGGGAAGTAGTTCATTTGAAGATCATGGTAGAAATCCATGTTGAGTCCATCAAATATAAGGACTCTATTATCAAGGATCTTGAAGATAAATTTGAAAGGGAGAAGAGGATTGTGGCCAATTTCTCTAAGATAGATGCTATCAAGAGAAAATCTGAGTATGAGTGGATTTCTAAAGTTATCCAATCTCAGAGGAGAGGCCAAGCTCCTGTCAGGCCTTAGTCAACCTTTTACAAGGTAATTCTCCCATCCAATAGGTATGACCAAGACTGTAAGTGTGGTCACTGGAGGTGTGGGAATCTTCCTTGTAAGATTACAAAAATACCTTATAATGGAAGAAGAGAGGTCATGTGCTTGAGTGCTCAGAAAGCTCCCGATGTAAAAGTCCAAACGGCCCATCCTGGGCCTTTTGTATTTAGTGCCTCAGCCCCCTCATTCAAGGATAAGGCTGTTGCTCATTCTGAGGTTCTTCAAGCCAGAACTCAAACCTATAGTTCTTCAGTCAGTAAGGCTGACTTGACTACCTCTGAAACCATTAAGAACATGCCAACTGCAAAGAAGGTTGTTGTTAATGGAGTTCAGAGTAAGCCAAGTTCCTCTACTAACAGACTTACTTCTGGTCAAGCTCTTGCTAGAATAAACAAGAAGAAGTCCACAGTTCTCCCCACTAAACAGACAGCCAGAAATGGCTTGCACATTTCAAGGAGTGTTTAGAAAAGGAGATACAACATCCATGAATGTTGGTGTTGTGGGAAAGTGGGCCACTTTGTCATAGACTGTTGGCACAACCCCAGTGTACCAAAGGCAAGGTAGTGTCTTCCTGACAGGACTCCTGTAGGTAGACATATGCATTCTTATGCTAACAGAAACCTAGGACCCAAGTTTGCTTGGGTTCCTAAGGTAAGGTAAATGTTGTCTTGCAGGATAGTCCAAGTGGCCATGCCCAATTATAGTCCTTGGATAGAGATGTACCAGACCTAGAACCTGTGCAAGAAAGCTATCTTCGGAATAATTCACCTGAAGTTGGCAGTGGATGCGCTGACCATCAAGATCAAGTTGTCAAAGACATGTGAAATCAGAGAGGAACGTTTCTTACCCTCTAAGTGTAATTATTGAGGGGGGCTAGCCATGGAAAGCCAGATGCACATCAAAGGCTAAAGTTCAGGAGCAAGGATGTTGGTGTGCTCAGAGACTGTGAATCCAGCTTCTACTTCAAGTCTATAGGGCAAAGATAAGTAGAATTCATCTTGTTTATGAGTCTACTAAAAGTTCTCTCAATTGCTAAATCTATGCATCTTATAGATAAGACATTTGAAATTAAAGTCTGAGAAGAAGTGAGTCAATTGTCTAAAGACTCTTCTCAATAAATAAGTTAGTGGCTCACATGTTCACTATGCCACAAAATGTAACTAGATTCAACATCCTCAAAATTGACTTGGGCATGTTGAAGCTAGTTCAAATTACACTCCACTAGGACACATAATATAATGTGCATTGCAGGTCAGCTTAATCCCTACTGATTAGGCAAATTTAGAATTATTAAAGGAGTCAAAGGCAATGCTATTGCTAAAGAAGTGGTCAATCAATTAAGACCAAGAAGTCAAAGATAAAGGAAAATAAGCTTAATCAACAAAGTCTATCAATTAGTCGGCCTACGGCTAAGTAGCGGAAATTATCCCCAGCCGTTGATCAAAATTTGATCATCAAATTAGTAAGTGCCTTTCCGCCTTCTCCTGGAAAATAACTATAAATAGAAAAACTTGTGCATAAAGCAAAAGCACTATTCCTTGCCCTCTCCCGCCCGTATTTGCCGAATCGACGGAAAGTCGTTCTCGCTAGCCTTCATAAATTCTCCGGTGAAATGGCGCCTAAAGGACAAGATTTCCTCTTCGAAGGATCCGAAGTAGTTCTAAATGGATTCGCTAACAAGCCAGAGGAAGTGCAACAAGCTCTTCATCTTCTTCATATGTATGACCTAGGGTTTGTCTTGATGGAGCCCTGTTTACTATGGAAACGAGAAGTCTTGGAATTATTCTCTAATGTCAAAGCAGATGCATCTGCAGGCAAACTCAAGACTGTGGTCAATGGAAAGAAGATCAAAATCACTCCGCGGAGGTTAAGCAAGGCACTGCTGCTGCCCAAGTTTTCGAAAGATGATGAGGAAGATGACCTAATGCAGGAAGACATAAAGTCTGCAGTAAAATGGTGCGGATTGTCTAAGCACACCTCTGGATCCATTTTAAGAAAGGAACTGAATCTAAGGGGAAAGTTCTTGGCTGATGTGATCGTGAAGGCTTTGATGCAAAACTGGGTCCCATGACAAAATTTCGAAGAAGATGTTTGAAGTTGTGGCTAGAGTCATTCTGTCCAAAAGAACTGACTGGGGAAAAGTAGTATTTGATAGGATAGTGGGATGCCTTATTGAACCAAACTTAGGGAGAATTCTTTCCCTATTTCTGCGACAGACTGTCCCAGAAATCCTAAACTTGAAGCTTGGAGCAAGAATTCATCATATGCGACGAATGGACATTAAGATGCTGGATCGATGGGAAAGAGTGCTTCAGCCACATGCCCAGTCTTCTCCCAAAATGAAAAAGAAGGATGCTCCAGCTCCAGAGCCAAGTAGCTCAAGTAGTTCCACTAAATATGAAGAAGAGCATCAAGACTCAAGTACAGTTGGATCTGATGAAGAGATAAGGAAGGACATGAACACTCAGGTATCAGCTTCTTCAGAACTTTCCCCACAAATTCTTGTAAGCAGACCTGAGTTAGATAATGTCCCTAGGGATGATGTGCCTACTGTTGAGATGGCTGAAGCAGTGGCAAAGGAAGTTGTTGACAAGATCTCTGCAAGAATGGAGGAAGATGATTCTAGACTTGATAATACAGATGGGCATTTGCCTATACTTGATGATACTGATGTTCCCAGGCCTTAGAGTGAGGGGGAGATCAATCTATCATCTGATAGAGAGACTGCAATGTCTGAAGGTGAGCTACTCCTTGCTCAAGTTATGGATGCTACATTTGCTGAGGAAAAGAATGTGAAAGTGATCAGTTGTCTACCTAAATCACCTAGAGGAGGGTGAATAGGTGAGTTGTGCGTCTTTTAGCAGAATAAAAATTTAAGATCTATGCACACAATTATCTACCAAGCAATCACAGATGACAAAAGATTTATAGTGGTTCCCCAACCTTGGGTACATCTAGTTTCCCTCACCGATCTAGCAATGCACTAGACTCGGCTACTCCACTATCTCGGATTGAAAACCAATCCTACGCCTCAGAACAAAGTTCCTACAATCTCGATCCACAATACGGATCTACACTCGGAAGATAAAACTTCCGACAACTCGGAGACAAAAGCTCCTACACTCGGAGAGAATTCTCCTATAAGAATGAAATTGAAAGTATATGAAAATACAAACAGAAAATCTTTCTCAGATCTGAAAACAGTCGGCCCGAATCTTCTTCTTTGATCTTTGCGGCTCTATCAGAGAAGTTGAAGAAGAATCTTGGCAAAAGCTAGATCTGAAATTTCTTGGCTTCACACAATCAGATAGATGATGAAGAATTGAAAGACAATCTCGATCTGTGAATCTTCTTGATCTGAATCTTCTGGAATTGAAAACCGTAGTCGGATATGCGCGATGAAGGTCGGCGGCGGCGGCTTTCGTTTTTAGAGAGAGAATGAGATTCAGAAAATACTTAGAATAATCTTTACAGAACTTGTTAGGGTTTGTCGTTTTGACAAGACTTTATATAAGATCTTCCCTAACGGTCATAATTAGTCTTAATGATGTCCACGTGGACCAATCATGTCAAGACATTTGAAATTTCCGTCAAATCTGGACTTAGCGATTTTCTGAAAAGATTGACTGACATACTCGAGTGAAGATTAACCTACTCGAGTACTATATAAGATTACTCGAGAGAATAGAAGAGGACAATTCGAGTAGATGACTTGGAGAAAATTCAGAAATGATGAGCAGCTACTCGAGTACACAAAGTCTTACTCAAGTGCTAATATAGTTACTCGAGATGTGGAGTTGAACTACTCGAGTACAAGAAATACTACTCGAGAGAATAGAGATTAACTACTCGAGAGGTAGAGGAACAACTCGAGTCAAGGACTTAGAATATTTTCTGGAACAAAAATCTGGGTTACTCGAGTAGTGAAACTTGACTACTCGAGAGGATATAAACTACTCGAGTGTGTAGATATAGCTACTCGAGTAACGGACTTAGAAAAATTTTGAGGGATGAAAATCTTGTTACTCGAGAATTAAACCTGGGCTACTCGAGTAGTAGATAGACTACTCGAGTACATGAACTTGACTACTTGAGTGAGGTAAAATTACACGAAATCCAGTCTTCTGTAACTCGAGACAAAAGACTAAACTACTCGAGTACTTATGTGACTACTCGAGTAATTTACTTAGAAAACTTTCTCGAGAAAAAATTCTGTTAACTCCAGAATGAGAGAGGATCTACTCGAGTAGTTGACTTAGCTACTCGAGAGCTATAATTTGGCTACTCGAGAGCTAGTTCCTTTACTCGAGTACAGATAGTCTTACTCGAGTATTGACTAAGTATTTCACTCGAGTAAGTAAGTATCTACTCGAATAAAGTACTTAGCAAAAATTCCTTCAACAAAATTTTCTCTTCTTTAGTGAATTCAGCAACAAGCCTTTCTCCAATCAGTCCTAGTGCATGAGTAAGAAGTGTATCCCAATAAAGAGGCTACACATGAGTCAACACCATGGATGACACAATGAAGGACTACATTGTATGGTCCTGTGTTTGGTGACCCATTGTAGACTGACATTGGTCTACACTTGGCAATATAATCCTGCAAACACATAACTCAAACAAAACATCAAATACAACTTAATTCATCTTAGTTCAAGGGTGACTTCATCAAATCTGGGTTAATGTGGATACAATACCCAACAATCTCCCCCATATTTGTAGAAGTCAGAACCCTTTACACTAAGGTGAATTATATAGACATAAACATAGCAAAATATGCAAATAGAGAAAGCAGTGTAAGCAAGCATAAGAATATAATCAAAAGACAAATGATCTAAATTAAGAATTATATAAATATGAATGTCCAAAACATCATTTCTACAAGAATCAATTCCACACTGTCAAAATCCTTTATGCTTAAACTTGATGTTGTTGCTTGTCTTTCTTCTCTTGCTGTCTTCTTTGGTAGCTGAATGGCTTGGGATAATATTTTGGAGGCCTTGGAGGAGCAGCAAGGTTGTTCCTTCCAAATTCTCTGTCATATAGTCTCCTCTTTGTCATAGATTTTTCATACAATTCCCATTCCTGGGAGCTGTAATGAATATTCCTACTTTCATTGAAGTCCATGACAAGCTTGAGAGTATCCAAAATGAGAGACTTTGAAGTAGGAGACCAGATTTCTGCAAACTCTGGAGCTTTTCTCTTTTCTGAATCAGGAACTGGGATTGACCTGCTAGTTGAGGCACCATCACCATACTTTCTCTTCTTCTTAGAAGTGATGATCTCAGGAGGAGCTTGGAGAAATATATCTGCTGGGTCTGCCTCCCAAACTTGAGCATATGAATCTGGAGGAGGACCTTCATAGCTTTCAGATCTATGAGAGAAGGAAGGTTGTTGAGCTTGAATAGGAGCAATAGCAGCTATGGGGTTTAGGTGGTGAGGAATGATGTTTGGATCAGCTGGGAATTCTAGAAGAATCTGATTGTGCATCCAAACAGTTGTGTCATAGGTATGGAACTTGACACTCTGAATTTGTCCTAGCACATCATTATGGATCTCTTTCATCTTTGCTTCCCATTGAGTTTGCTTGAGTGCATTTGATTTCTCAAGATATTCTTTCACTAAACTCTCCCCCTTTCTGACTTCTATAGTCAGTGTATTGATGGCATCATCTTTGAAAGTTCCAACTTCTTCACAAATCTTCATCTTTATAGCTTCAGCTCTCTTATCTAATTCTATCTGATTATTTGCAAGAGTCACACCTTGCTCCATGACTTGACCAACACTAGTAATGGTGTGATCTAGAGCTTTTCCACCAATTTGAAAGAGATGTCTGAGCTGATCTGTATTGTGCTAGATCTCAGCAAATCCCCTGCTCATCGCAGTCTCTAGAGCAGTGACTTTCTCAGTAACAGCTTTGAGAGAAGCATTAAAATATGTCCTTTATTCTTGAAGCAGAAGTACAAATTGATTAATCAACTCACTGGTAGGAGCAGCAGCAGCAGGAGGAGCAACAGTAGAGGGAACTGGAGGAGGAGGAGCAACCCATGGAGCTATCTCTTCAATAGAGACTGAGCCCTTTACTCTGGAAGTATGAATCAGGGCATCCCCTTCATCAGTGACTGTGGGCATGGTGAATTCCAAGGTTCTCAGTGGAGCTTCAGTTGGTTCAGGAGATTGCTCATCAGAAATGAAGATGGTGTCATCCTATCTTTTATCTTGTCCAGAATCATCATCCCAAACTGAAATTTCTTCCTGCAGACTATAGCTTGCATGATATCAAAGAAGTGGAGAGAGATATCCCTGATGAAACTGGTCTTGCAGAGAAGAACTTTGCCTATGATATCCACTAACAACTTCCTTTCAGGATTCAAGTCAGATCTTTTGATGTATTCTACATCTAGAGAAAGTCCACAGAACATACAGGTCCTGTCAGATTCTTCTGGACCTAAATGATCTTCTTCGTCAACAATAGCCAGTCGAAGAAGTGTAGGAACAGAGGTTTTGGTGAGTTTGATTTTGATTCCTCTAACTCTGGACTTGAGAACTGTTCCATGTCTCTTGACTTTGACATTCTTGAAGAACTCTACAACTTCTGGAAACAAGATTTTACATGGCTCCTGTATAACGAAGGTGAGGCCGGCGGTGTCGAGAAGTATCAGAAGGTTTCAGAAATCATCTGAAATTTCGGCGATACCGGCGACAACTAGTTCTGAACCGATGCCAATCTTGGAGGAAGAGGCCATGATCTAGAAATTGGAGAAATATCTGCGGCGGGGAGGAAGATGGTGCGTGCTCTGCAATTTTCGGCGGAAGATGAAACGTCTAGTGGCTTACTCGAGAGAGGGAGTTTTGATTCGTGTAGAGAGTAAATTCCGGACATTTCGACTTATATAACCCTAATTTTTCTCTAATTAAGAAATAAATAAAGCTTACATACCTGGGAGAGGGCGGCATAAGGCTTGAGTTGAGAATAAAGAAATTTGAATCAAGGTAGAAAGTTTGTCTGTCAGATACTCGAGAGACTTGTCAGTACTTGAGTGAAGATATGCAGGTACTCGAGTGGAGACAGCTGGAAGTACTCGAGTGATGTCTGAAATTACTCGAGTAGATATATTGAAGTACTCGAGTGACGCTTTATTACTCGAGTAGGTCATTCTACTACTCGAGTAGGTTACTCGAGTGGCTGATAAGGTACTCGAGTAGGTCAAGTGGGTTACTTGAGTAGGTCATTTTCTTACTCGTGTAGTTTACTTCTTACTCGAGTCAAAAAGTTAGAAATTTGTAGAATTTCAACTTTTGACTGATTCTTGATCTCTGAGCCTTTTTGTGAGTCGACCTTCTCTAATCTTCTTTTTTGAGCATTCCAAGTTCTGTTTTGAAGAACGAGAACTTGGTCTCGTCCAGCGGCTTCGTGAAAATATCTACAATCTGCCTGTCTGTAGAAACATAATGTAGATCTATATCCTCATGCTCCACATGCTCCCGGATGAAGTGATACCTCAGCTCTATGTACTTTGTCCGGCTGTACGAGACTGGGTTGTTGGCTATTGCAATTGCACTGGAAGAGTCGCAAAACAATGGAATGTTCTGAAACTTCATGTTGTAATCTTCAAATTGATTCTTTATCCATAGTAGCTGTGCACAGCAACTGCCTGCAGAGATATACTCTGACTCAGCTGTTGAGATTGCAACACAGTTCTGCTTCTTGCTACTCCAGGAGATAAGCCTTCTTCCAAGGAATTGGCAAGTCCTGGAAGTGCTTTTCTTGTCGTCTTTGCTACCTGCAAAATCTGCATCTGAAAAACCAATTAGCTCGCTATCATTACTTCTTAGGGAACCATAAGCCAAGATTTGGTGTGCCTTTAAGGTATCTCAAAATCCGCTTTGCAGCAGCGTGGTGAGATTCCTTAGAGTTCACCTGAAATCTAGCACATACACATGTTGAAAACATTCTGTCAGGTCTACTGGCAGTAAGGTAGAGCATGGATCCAATTATGCTTCTGTACTTGGTTTCATCAAAAGGTTTCCCTTTTTCATCCTTGTCCAGAGACATAGTTGAACCCATTGGAGTCCTCATCGAGGTTGCGTTCTCCATTCCGAATTTCTTAATTAGCTCTTTGGTGAACTTGGTCTGTGAGATGAAAATTCCATCTTCAGATTGTTTCACCTGAAGCCCTAAGAAATACTTCATCTCTCTCATACTGCTCATTTCAAACTTCCCTTGCATAAGTTTTGAAAACTTCTTGCAGAGGTTGTCGTCAATAGAGCCAAAAATAATGTTGTCGACATAGATTTGCACTAGCAAAATCTTGCCTTTTATTTTCCTAAGAAATAATGTCTTATCTATCTTTCCCCTTGTGAACTTGTTCTCAAGAAAAAAGCTAGACAATGTCTCATACCAAGCTCGAGGAGCTTGTTTCAGACCATATAAAGCTTTATGCAATAAGTAAACATAATCGGGAAAGTTAGAATCAACGAAACCTGGAGGTTGTTCCACATACACCTCTTCCTTTATGTCGTCATTAAGGAAGGCAGACTTCACGTCCATCTGATAGACGGTGAAGCCTTTGAGTGCAACATATGCTAGGAATAACCTGATTGCCTCCAGCCTTGCCAGTAGAGCGTATGTCTGGTCGAAGTCGATTCCTTCTTCTTGACGATATCCTTTGGCGACGAGTCTGGCCTTGTTCTTTACGATTGTTCCATCCTCATCCATCTTGTTCCTGTAGACCCATTTTGTCCTGATGACGTTCTTACCTTTGGGTCTTGGAACAAGTTTCCATACTTGGCAGCGTTTGAACTGATTTAGTTCTTCTTCCATCGCCATTATCCAAGATGCATCTGAGTTATACCTCAAACTTCTTTGGTTCAACCTGTGAGAGAAAACTTAAATATAAATTCTCGTTAGTTGTACCTTTATGAATTCTGACACCATCCCGGGGATCTCCTATGATTTGGTCCATGGGGTGATCCTTCAGATATCTGAGCTCTAGGGACCTTGCATCTGGATTGTCTTCAATCACCGGAGTGACTTCATCAACTTGGACGATTTCTTCATCTTGATCATCAGCCTCTCCAATAGGGGTTGAAGTGGTGATCTTGATGAACTTTTCACCTTTGTCTTCAGACGGTTCATCCAAGCTAAGTTCTTTCAACTTTATACCCGCATCTTCAATGAGCACACTAGAAGAGTTGCCTTGCAGCAAGCTCGTCTCATCAAATACAATATGTATTGATTCTTCTACAACCAGAGTTTTTCTATTAAATATCATGTATGCCTTACTATAGCTACTATATCCTACAAAACTACCTTCAAAACTCTTTTTGCTAAACTTGGTAGTATGATACTTGTCATTGTTAAGCACGAAGCACTACAACCAAAAATTCTAAAATATGAGACAGTTGGTTTCCTGTCCATTAAAAGTTTGTAAGGTATCTTATCGTGGTTTTTGTTTATGAGTGCTCGATTTTGCACGTGGCATGCAGTGTTGACGGCTTCAGCCCAGAAGTATTCCGGAAGTGAGGCATCACTCAACATGGTCCCGCAGGCCTCTATTAGTGTTCTATTCCTTCTCTCAACCACTCCATTCTGTTGTGGAGTGCGAGGAGAGGAAAACTCATGAAAGATACCCAAGCTTTCACAGAATTCTGTCATGGCCCCAGACTTGAACTCCGTACCATTGTCACTTCTGATTTTGACTATGGAACAGTTGTATTCATTCTGGACTTGCCTGACAAAATTAGTAAAGATGTCGAAGGTATCTGACTTGTGTTTCAGAAAGAACACCCACGCAAAGTGCGAGTAATCATCAACAATTACTAATGTATAATCCTTACCTCCCAAACTTCTAATTTGCAGTGGACCAAACAAGTCCATATACAGTAGATGTAAACATCTATTGGAATCTTTGCCAATAACGCTTTTAAAGGTAGCCCTTGTTTGCTTGCCTTTTACACATGCATGACAAGGTCTTTATTTGACGTACTTGATATTTGGGGCATCACGTACTAAATTTAGTGAAAACAATTTATTAATAGTTTTGGAATTAATATGTGTTAGTCTCTTGTGTCATTGGTCACCAAGAGATGCACTATCTTTTGCTAAAAAGCACACTGGTGTAGAAGAGTCTATACAAATGAAATTTAAACAGAATATGTTTCTGCTTCGAGTGCCGGATAGAATCGTTTTCATATTGTCAACGGAATTTATCAAGCACTTATCAGCATGAAATTCAACTATGTATCCTTTATCGCAGAGTTGGCTTATGCTTATGAGATTATGTTCCAATCCTTCAACATAAGCTATATCTGAGAAGGATACACTACAATTAGTGATCATACCATAGCCTTTAGTGATTCCTCGGTCTGAACCTCCAAAGATGACCTTTGGTCCGTTCAAGACTAGAGAGTAATTCTGAAGTAGGCTTCTTGTCCCGGTCATGTGCCGAGAGCATCCACTTTCCAAATACCAGATAGGCATTTTGGTGGCCTTTGGACATACCTGCAATTATGAATCAGTTTGCCTTAGGAACCCAAACGCGTTTGGGTCCTTGGTCTCGTGTTAGAACACTCCCCCTATGAGTATTAGCATTATGAGTGGTCCTTCTCATACTGCCAACTTGAGGAGTTGCAAAATTTTTGGGATTAAACCAGCAGTCAATGGCAAAGTGACCAGTTCTGCCATAGCACCAACAGCCAAACCTGTTGTATCTTTGTCTTATGTTTTCCTGCTTGACCTTTTGAAGTTGTGGTCTAGCAGGACCAGCATTCTTGGAGGAAGAAGCTTCATGATGATGGCAATCACATGATTTCTTCTCCTTCATTGGCTTTTCCATAATGTGCTTTACCTTTGGTGCTTTCTTGAAGTTATGACCATGATTGTAAGGGCCATAGCTCTGAAGAATGACTTCTTCATAAGGTGCCTTAAAGACACTTTTACCAAAGTTTCTGGGGCGAGTCCATCCTTGGTAACGGGACTTTGGCTCTACATAGGTAGGACTGGTCATGTGACCGTAGGATGAGTCAAGATCAAACTCATTAGTTGGAAATATGACTTTCTTGAACGAAGTCTGATCTTGAGGGGGCTTTCCCTTTTTCTTTAGCCAAGGCCTTCTTGGCGGCCTTATTCTTTCTTTGAGCTTTGTTCCTCCTAGAAGATTTACTAGGAGCATCTACATAGCCTAGTCCAGCACCCTTGGTCTTAGCTGAGAATTCAGCAATGAATGAAAGAACAGTCTTAGGCTTCGAGAAACTTTCAACAATTTTTTTTCAGCAGCGAGTTGTTCTTCCAACTCTTTGATGATTTTCTCTTTTAAGTCAAGGTGCTCAAGAGCCCTGTTGTATTCTTCAATAGCATTATTGAAATTCTCTTTGAGTGAGTCAGTCTTAGCGACTTCCTCTCTCAAGATGCTCTCTTCATATTTTAGAGACTTTATCTCTTTAGCCTGAGTTTTCACGACTCGACGACATTTATCGTAAGCCATGATCAACTCCTTGTACTGGGCCATGAGTTCAGACTCATCGTCAGAAGAGCTGTCCTCATTATCATGCTCAGAAGCTTTAGATTCTGAAACAAGAGTGTGCGAGTTTACCTTCCCAGTGAACTGGGGCTCTTGTTCGGCATCAATCTGAGCCATAAGCCCAAAGTAGGCTTCTTCTTCTTCACTCGACTCAGATGAGTCGGAGTCACTAAGAGTTTTGCCCTTCTTGGCTATCAGGTTCTTCTCTGTCCTCTTCTTATTATACGATGACTTCTTTTCCTCTCTTCTTCCACCCTCCTTCTTCTTATGGGGGCAGTCAGCAATGACATGACCTGGCTTATTACAACAGTAACAAACGATGTTAGTAGAAATATGTTTGTTCTGTTTAGGAGTGTACCTGTCGTGGCTGCTTGAGCCTTTTCTTTGCCTTTCCACTACTTATTTCTGTTCAAGAATTTCTTGAACTATCGTGAGAGCAGAGAGAACTCTCCTTCAGATAGCTCAGAGCCTGAGGTACTTGGCTCCAAGGTTTCTTCTTCACTCACTTATTGTGCTGGGGCAGGAGAGGCAACCTTTGACTTCCTTGAGGTGTCTGCCTTTAAAGAAACAGACTTCTCTTTGGATGCAGACCTGTTCTTATCTTCTTCAGCCTTTCTGGAGTTAAGTTGAAGCTCATATGACATAAGCTTTCCAAAGAGATTCTGCGGGTCTATCTCAGCTAGCTTTCCAAATTCCCTGATGGCACAGACCTTATTATCTCATTCCTTGGTTAGGGATCTCAATAACTTATCATTTAATTCTTCGTTTGTGAAGACTCGGCCATAGATCCTTAGGTCATTGACTATCTTGAAGAAATTTTCAAAGGTGTCAGCAATGGTGTCCTCGTGTCCTTGTCGGAAGGCTTCATACTTTTGATTCAGAAGGGATCTTCTATCATCCCTAACTTCTTCTATACCTTCAATCAAAGTGACTAGGGACTGCCACATCTTCTTTACAGACTGGCAATGTATCAAGTTTTGCAGCATGGAGTCATCGACTGCACTTGCTATTATGTTCTTGGCCTTCTTATCTAAAGACACAAGTGCAATCTCGTCTTTTTCTAGATCCATCAATTTCTTTGGAACTTTCTTTGTTGGATCTATTGTGGAGACAGTCATGGGAATGTAAGGACCTTCTTCAACGATCATGAAGATCCTTGGATTCACAGCTTCCATGAAAAATCTGATTCTTTCTTTCCACATGGGAAAGTTATTCTTGGTGCACAAAGGAAGCTTGGCAAAATCTTTAGCCTTGTCTATACTTGGTAGATCTCAAAAGACAACTAGGAAGATCTGATCAAGGTGTTAACCTTTTAATGATCAACCTGGCTCTGATACCAATTGAAAGTGATCAGTTGTCTACCTAAATCACCTAGAGGGGGATGAATATGTGAGTTGTGCATCTTTTAGAGGAATAAAAATTTAAGATCTATACACACAATTATCTACCAAGAAATCACAGGCGACAAAAGATTTATAGTGGTTCCCCAACCTTGGGTACATCGACTTTCCCTCACCGATCTAGCAATACACTAGACTCGGCTACTCCACTATCTTGGATTGAAAACTAATCCTACGCCTTGGAACAAAGTTCCTACAATCTCGATCCACAACACGGATCTACACTCGGAATATAAAACTTCCTACAACTCGGAGACAAAATCTCCTACACTCGGAGAGAATTCTCCTACAAGAATGAAATTGAAAGTATATGAAAATACAAACTGTAAATCTTTCTCAGATCTGAAAACAGTCAGCCCGAATCTTCTTCTTTGATCTTTGCGGCTCTATCAGAGAAGTTGAAGAAGAATCTCGGCAAAAGCTAGATCTGAAATTTCTTGGCTTCACACGATCAGATAAATGATGAAGAATTGAAAGACAATCTCGATCTGTGAATCTTCTTGATCTGAATCTTCTGGAATTGAAAACCTTAGCCGGATATGCGCGATGAAGGTCGGCGGCGGCGGCTTTTATTTTTAGAGAGAGAGAATGAGATTCAGAAAATACTTAGAATAATCTTGACAGAACTTGTTAGGATTTGTTGGTTTTGACAAGACTTTATATAATATCTTCCCTAACAGTCATAATTAGTCTTAATCACGTCCATATGGACCAATCATGTCAAGACATTTGAAATTTCCGTCAAATCTGGACTTAGCGATTTTCTGAAAAGATTGACTGACATACTCGAGTGAAGATTAACCTACTCGAGTACTATATAAGATTACTCGAGAGAATAGAAGAGGACTACTCGAGTAGATGACTTGGAGAAAATTCAGAAATGATGAGTAGCTACTCGAGTACACAAAGTCTTACTCGAGTGCTAATATAGTTACTCGAGATGTGGAGTTGAACTACTCGAGTACAAGAAATACTACTTGAGAGAATAAAGATTAACTACTCGAGAGGTAGAGGAACTACTCGAGTCAAAGACTTAGAATATTTTCTGGAAGAAAAATCTAGGTTACTCGAGTAGTGAAACTGGACTACTCAAGAGGATATAAACTACTCGAGTATTTAGATATAACTACTCGAGTAACGGACTTAGAAAAATTTTGACGGATGAAAATCTTGTTACTCGAGAATTAAACCTGGACTACTCGAGTAGTAGATAGACTACTCGAGTAAGGTAAAATTACACGAAATTCAGTCTTCTGTAACTCGAGACAAAAGACTAAACTACTCGAGTACTTATATGACTACTCGAGTAATTTACTTAGAAAACTTTCTAGAGAAGAAATTCTATTAACTCGAGAATAAGAGAGGATCTACTCGAGTAGTTGACTTAGCTACTCGAGAGCTATAATTTGGCTACTCTAGAGTTATTTCCTTTACTCGAGTACAGATAGTCTTACTCGAGTATTGACTAAGTATTTCACTCGAGTAAGTAAGTATCTACTCGAGTAAAGTACTTAGCAAAAATTTCTTCAACAGAATTTTCTCTTCTTTACTGAATTCAGCAGCAAGCCTTTCTCCAATCAGTCCTGGTGCTTGAGTAAGAAGTGTATCCCAATAGAGAGGCTACACATGAGTCAACACCATGGATCACACAATGAAGGATTACATTTTATGGTCCTGTGTTTGGTGACCCATTGTAGACTGACATTGGTCTACACTTGTCAATATAATCATGCAAACACATAACTCAAACAAAACATCAAATACAACTTAATTCATCTTAGTTCAAGGGTGACTTCATCAAATCTAGGTTAATGTGGATACAATACCCAACAAAATGCATCAGTTGAGGGGGAGCAACTGACAGAAGAGATAATGCAAGAAGCAATAGTTGTAGGGGAGCAGCTATAGGTCCCTCCAAAAGTAGTTCAGACTGCTGCAAGTGATAAAGATGTTGTTACTGCTGCTTACCTGCATGCAAATGAAGGCATTGCAGCGGTTGAGGAGGAGATACCATCTAAACTCCCTGCTCATGAAGTGCATGATCTAGTCTCCTCGGAATCTGATAAAGATGAATCTAGTCATGAGAAAACACACTCCTCAGCACATACAAAGAATGGACAGTTCAAGAGTGACTCTGCTCAAGGAATAGGGAACAAGCTAGTATAGGAAGCTCTAGATTAAGGTACATCTGCCAGAATAGATCAGCTGCCACCATCATTCCTAGCCCAGCTAAAAGGGTTGTTGGATGAACAAAGGAGAGATTTAGAAAATTATGTGGATGAAGCCCTGAAAGATGTCAGGAATGATCTGGAAATAGAGATCAAATCTATAAGATTTGAAGTAAACCTGCTGAAAGGAGAAACTGTCAAGTTCTTTACAAGAGCTGATCCAACTGTAGACTATATCATGGAGAAGCTGGATGTGTCAAGACAGAATGTAGCCATTATCATAGAAAATCAACAGATTCTGGCTAAGAACGCAGTGACCATTCATGAAAATGATAAAGTTCTGAGGGATGAACAGAACACAACTATCTTTGCCAAAGTGGAAGCATGTACTAAACTACTTGATGACCATATGCTGGAAGTAAATAATCATGTTACTGGAGGAGATAATTACATAGAAACATAAAGAAGCAAGGCATGCACCTCCCAGACCATGAAATTAATTGAAGAAGTCAAAAAAGGGGAGAGTGAGGCTATAAGAACCAATACTGAAAACATGGTATGGGGAACCAATATGGTGAGAGGCTCATTGGGAATAGAGCCAGTGCAATATGATAACATCCCAATGATGTCTGCTCATGAGTTAGAGGTCTTGAACAAAGTGTCTGCTCAGCAAGATCATCAAAGTTTTCAGCATATAAAAGAAGGTGACAGTGATGCTGAAATTCCTTCCTTCAGCCCTACTATAGACCTAGCACTGCAAACAAAAGAAATGACTACAACTGCTGAAACTGAAGAAGAAATCAGGATGAGGAAGAGGAAATATAGAGAATAAATGGAGAAAAGGCCTGATTTCGAACAATGGAGAGCAGAGTCTAGATCTATCATTCTGCTTGCTTGGGATCAGGTCAAAAATAAGAGGTCAGACAGAGGAAAATGGTACAGCAAAATGGAATGGGACAAGATAGAGAAGATGGACACGGAAAGAAGAATTTACTAGAAGAACAGAAATGCCAACCTTCTAGCTCTTGATGACGTTGAACCCTCAAAATACTTCACCGAGCCCTTCAGTTATTTTCAAAGATAGAAAGACAAAGCTGAAGCTGAAGCTGAAAAATAAAAATGCAACCAAAGCAAAGGCAGCTGATAAAGCAGATAAGAAGGGAAAGAAGATAGTTGGACCAAAAGACAAACCTTCAAAGAAATCCAAGGGCAGTGGGATTGTGATAAGGGAACCTGAAACTTGAAAAGTTTCAGGTTCTGCTTATAAGGCTAAGGGATGTGACATTTTGTTTCATGCACAAACATTATAATTCCTTATATGTTAAATGAAATATCATTTGCTATGATTATGATTTTTCCGATTTATGTTGTGATAGTATTTTTTTATGTAGCATAAGTATGTTAGTGTATACATTGGCATAGGTTTTGACTTCTTCAAATAGGGAGAGATTGTTGGGTACATTGATCCCAATGACCTGGATTTGAAGAAGGCCAAGTAAACAATTTATACACATGTGATGAACTAACTTGTGCTCAAGTTTAATGATTGCAGGATGTCCTAGCAACATTGATGGGATAGATAGCCTAAGTGGATAAGTCAGGTAAACTCTTACCTAAGATGTGGATAGACAGAAATCTATCCAAGTCCACAGGCATTGAGTGAAGGTGACTCACTCAATGCCAGATGACTTATAGCGCTGAGTGGAGCCTATACAGTCAAAGCTAAAGGAGTGGCAAGATGAGAAAGTGGATAAGTCCACAGGCATTGAGTGAAGTCAACTCACTCAATGCCATATAGCAAAAGGCGGTGAGACTGGCTAATGCAGTAAAAGATTAAGAGGAAATGGGCAGAAAAATGGTTAAGTCCATAGGCGTTGAGTGAGTATCACTCACTCAACGTCATACTCTATATTCGTTGAGTAGTGTCATATAAGTCAAAGCCACAGAAAATCTATGCTGATATTTGGCTAATTCCAAATACGTTGAGTGAGGCAAGATCACTCAATGCCATATGATAAAGAGTTGATTGTATCTCATCCAGTCAATATATGTGGTTTCAAGACATGGAAATTTGGCTAAGTCCAAATACGTTGAGTGAAGCTTACTCACTCAACTCCAAGGAGCAGAAAAATATGACTAAGGCAGAAAGCATTGAGTGAGGCATGCTCACTAAACTCTCTTAATGCCATGACTCAGAAAATCTTGCTAAAGCAAAAGGCATTAAGTGAGGCGTGGTCACTCAACGCATAAGATGCTGAAGAAGCAAAAAATGGATTAAGGCAGAAAGCGTTGAGTGGGGCATGCTCACTCAACGCTCTCAACACATAAATTACAGAAAGCATGGCCAAGGCACAAGGCGTTGAGTGAGGTGTGCTCACTCAATGCTCTCAACATCAGGCATGCAAAAAAGGCTGCAGAAATGGGTAAGGCAAAAAGCATTGAGTGAGGCTTGCTCACTCAATGCTGTCAACGCCTAAATAGACAGAATTCTGTCTATGTACTTTGGCGTTGAGTGAAGCTCATTCACTCAATTACTATTCTACGGATGCTTGATTTTTGACTAAGTCCACAGGTGCTGACGTCAGTAAGTCAACAAGTCAGCCTTATTCAAATTATTAGCGGCAAAGTTATAGTACATGACAAAAGGCGCCACAGAACTACTGTACGGTAGTTAGGCGTTAAAACAAGGTTGCAGCTGACATTAAACGTATGGGACCCATGGCTAAAAGAGCCATTGGGTTGCAATCAATAAGTGGAGAAATCCTTTACGGGAAAAGAATCTGTTGAGATAGTTCTTCTTCATCACCATTATTGCATTGAAGAAAAGAACAGAAAGCAAAAGACTGGAGGTCAAAAGGCTCAACACGTTAGCTGTTTGTTTTCATCTTCGACTACAACAAGATCAGAGCAAATCTCTGAAGAGGAAAAAGAAAGTTAGATGGTGCCATTTTCAATCTGCACCTGCAGGTTCTTCACAAATCCAATGGCATAACACAGAAGAACATCTATTGGAGGATGTGGAGAAGAAGGTACGGCTGAGCATCCTCAGCCCATGAAAGAAAGAAGAAGTAGAATTATTTTCTACCAGTCACATCCAACACAAGTTAAAATAAGTTCTATATCCTTGATGATGTGAAGAAGTTGTGCTGAGAATATTTTTAGCTCAAGTAGCAGTAAGTTTTGCTGCAGTTACTTCACAGATCCAGCAAGAAAAATCCATGTTATTGTGAAGAAGAAGTTAGGACTGAGTTTATCTCATTTCAGGTAAAAGTAGACACAGGAAATATTTTCCTGGTGTCATAGTGGGGCTGAGTTTATCTCTGTCCTGAACCTTGGCACAGAGAAACATATCTTGTGTCAATATCAACCATACAACCCACTTCCATCTTGTAGGATCCAGTTGGATCTGAGTGGTAGGGCAAATTTTCTTGAGCTGTAGGACTTGGGTTCAAGTCTGAGGTCGGTGAGTCATTCTCACTGAGTTGTAGGGCACTTGTGCTTGAGGTAGGATCTAGGTGCAGATCTGAGTATAGGGCCTTTGTGCCTGAGATTGTAGGAGAGTCATTCTCTCTGGGACGTAGGATCCCTGGTGGATCTGAGTTAGGGTTGTCCTCCCATCCTAAGTGTAGGGCCTTTTGCCTGAGGTAGGTGATCAGCTGATCACTGGGTTGTAGGCCCTTGTGGCTGAGCTATAAGTCTTGGAGGAGACTGAGATATCCTGAGGGATCTGAGGTATAAGCTCTTTGGAGCAGAGTTTTGGAGAAGTACCTAGTCTAACAGGAAGTTGCATAGGTGAGATGGAACGTGGATGTACCCTTGTAAGGGGAACCACTATAAATCTTGTGTGTGCTTTTTTGTGTTGGCTTTATTGCAGGTTGCATGGCTTGAAAGCGAAATATAATCAACTAATAAAGCATTCAACTAAAGGAAAATAAAAGATAAGTTAGAAAGGACTAAGAAATCTATCCCCCCCCCCCCCTCTAGGTGATTTAGCTATCCTTGAAATAAAGACTTTCAGGTAGGGCTGAGTTCACTCGGTTCAGAAAGAAGGCTCAGAGGACAGTTTCTCTGAAGCAAATCATCAACAAAACTTCTACTCTTTCTGTAGGATCTTAATTGATCTGAGTTGTAAGCCTAGATTATAAAGACTGAGTAGTATGGTTTAGTTGTGAATCTAAGTGGGTAGGGTCTGTGTGCTGGAGGTAGGATCTGACTCAGATTTGAGCTGTAAGAGATATTATCTCTGAGTGCAGGGCAAGCCTTCTATCCTAAATTATAGGACATCTTGGGGTGCCTAAGGTAGGTGATCTGGAGGATTACTGAGCTGTAGGAGTAAAACTTACTCAGAGTTATAGGGTTGTGGCCTGAGGTAGGACTTGAAGGAAGTCTGAGAGATCCTGAGGGATCTGTGTTGTAAGCTCATTGAGCTGAGTTTGGTGAAGATTGCCTTATTTAACATACTGTTAAAAATGTGGGAGGGACAGTGGATGTACCCATACCTTGGGGAACCACTATAAATCCTAGTGTGTTGTGTCTCATTCTTGAAACCTAACTTAATAACTGAACACTCATCACACCTAAATCAAAAAAGTTGTTCAAAAAGACTAAGAAGAAATCTATTCAGCCCCTACCCCTCTAGGTGTATAATTACTCATGAAACAAATTCTTTCAGTCTTGTTGCAAATGAGAAAGACTCTTATTGTGTGCAATGGCACAAGAGGCTTACTCACTTGAATTACATGGCAATCAACAAGATCTTCAGTGAAGAGCTAGTCAGAAATGGACCCAATCTGAAATGCACCAAAGAGGGAATTTGCTCTGCATGCCAAAAGGGAAAAAAGACAAAGGCCTCCTTTAAGAGCATTGGTGCCAAGGATTCTTAGAGGTGTCTTTACCTCCTGCATATGGACTTGTTTGATCCTATGTCATTTCATAGTCTAGGTAGGAAGTCTACACTCTTATGATAGTTGATGACTTTTCCAGATTTGCATGGGTATTCTTTCTTAAGAAAAAGTCTGAAATCTTTGATAGCTTTGTGACTTTTGTTAGGCAAATTCAGAATGAAAAATATTATTTTGTGGTAAAAAATAGAAGTGACAATGACACAGAATTTTAATCCGAAGGCATGACAAGGTTATATGAAGAACAAGGTATATTTCAGGAGTTTTCTTCTCCAAGAACACCCCAGCAAAATGTGATAGCTGAGTTGAAAAATAGGACTCTCATAGAGGCTGGAAAGACATTGCTCAGTGACACTTCACTTTCAAAATATTTCTGGGCTGAGGAATTGAACACTGCTTGTCATGTCCTAAATAGAGCCAATATTAACAAGTACCACTGGAAGACTCTCTATGAGATTATGAAAGGCAGTAAACCAAATCTTGCCTATTTTAGAATCTTTGGAAGCAAATATTTTGTGCTTAACAATAGGATCTTCCTCAGCTTCACACTACACAATACAATAAATAGTAATAAAAAACTATAAGTTACCGACAGTGGCAGACAAGATGGATTACAAAAATCCTCTCCAAGATGCCTCTTCAAATGCTTGCCCAAATCTACTCCAAACCCAATCAGTGTAGGTGAAGTACTCCTCATCAATGTCGTACAACGACGTCTGAAAGCTCACTCAAACTAAGGTGATCACCACAAAGGCCTCTCTAGAAATCTTTCAATGCCTAAGTTTGGAGAGAAGTGGATGCATTACCCCTCCTCCTTTATCCCTATTTATAGGGCCAAAACCAAGGAGGTATAGGTGATAGATGACATGTGGATGAAGCTTTCATGAAATTTCCTTCGGTCAAAAAACACATGTCATTTGACATGAAGCTTCCTTTGGACAATTTCCTAGAAGCTTCCTTTAAGAGCATATGTTGATTTTCAGGTCAAATACGACTAATCTTTTTTCATACTTATCATGAAGCACATGATTGAAAAGCATGGTCAAAATTGGCTAGCCTCTTTCACACTTAGGGGAAACTATCTTAACAAATCTCTCCCTTTTCGAAAAAGTGAAGAAAACATGTCATTCTGACAATCTTACCCAAAGTCTTCAATCTGCCTCCCACCAGGTCCTCCATCAACATGTCTCCACATTCGATCAACAACACCATATTTGAGTTAATAAGACTCAAACTCAACAGTTTTCTCCACAAAGGACGAGAACTGTACCCAATAACTTATTTTCCACATTTACCTTTATATGGAGGGAACCGCCATAGTGGCGATCCTCACATAGTGCTCGAACTTCCCTATCGATATGGTCTTTGTAAGCATATCTGCTCCATTGTCATATATGTGCACCTTCTGCAAATCCAGCTCTTTCTGCTCTAGAGTATCTCGTATCCAATGATACCGCATGTCAATATGCTTGGACCTCGTGTGGAAGGTGGGGTTCTTCCCCAAGTGAATCGCACTCTAACTGTCGCATAGGAGTGTGTAGCGCTTCTTAGTGAAACCCAACTCCTTGATGATACACTTCATCTAAAGAAGCTCTTTCTCTGCCTCAGTGACTGCAATAAACTCTGCCTCCGTAGTCTACAGTACAACGCACTTTTGCAGTCTATACTGTCATGACACAGCTCCCCCTGCAAATAAGATAAGGTACCCAGAAGTAGATCTTCTGGAGTCCAAATCTCCAGCCATATCAGCATCAGTATATCCAGTAGCTCTGGCTCACTACCTCCAAACTTTAACATCAAGTTTGACGTCCCATGTAGGTACCTTAGAATCCACTTTACAGTATTCCAATGCTCTCTCCCGGGGTCGGAGAGAGACCTACTAACACTGCCAACCGCATGTACTATATCAGGGCAGGTGCATACCATCACGTACATAAGACTGACAACTGTAGAAGCATAGGGGACCTTCTACATCTCCTCTTTGTCCTCTGGTGTGCTTGGGCATTGGTCAGCAGTTAGTCTGAAGTGAGCTACAAGCGGCGTGCTCACCTTCTTCGCTTGATCCATACTGAATCTCTGCAGCACCATCCTGATATATCTCTCTTGTGATAACCAAAGTAACTTGGAGCCTTTATCTCTCCGAATATGCATCCCTAGGATGGTATTCACAGCTCCCAAGTCCTTCATCACAAATATGGAGCTCAACTGTTGCTTTAGCTTGGCAATGTGAGCAGTGCTCCTCCCAACAATCAACATGTCATCAACATAAAGGAGTAAGATGATGAAATCCTCTTGAGTATACTGCTTTATAAACACACAGTGATCAAGGGTGGTCTTCCTAAAGTCGATCTCCATTATAAAAGCATCTAACTTCTTATACCACTGTCATTGGGTCTGCTTTAGACCATACAAACTCTTCTTCAGGAAATAGATTAGGCTCTCCTTGCCTTTCACCCTAAAACCATCAGGCTGCTCCATAAAAAGCTCCTCCTCAAGATCACCATGCAGAAAGGCAGTCTTGACATCCATCTATTCGATCTCCAGGTCTAGCATCATAACAAGGCCAAGAATAACCCGAATAGATGACATCTTTATAACATGAGAGAAGATCTCATCGAAATCAACTCCTTATTTTTGGCTGAAACCCTTCTCCACTAATCTGTCCTTGTATCTAAGTGGTGTTGAGGGGTTTCACTGTTTTACTCTAAAAATCCACTGATTCTTCAGAGCTTTCATACCCTTAAGCAATTTCACCAAATCATAAGTGTGGTTCTCATGCAGAGATCGCATCTCCTCATGCATAACAACCATTCATTCCTTCTTCTTCGAGCTCTGCATCGCCTCTTCAAAGTACTCGTGCTCCCCCACATCAGTCAATAGAATATACTCATTAGTGGAGTATCTCAAAGATGGGTGTCTGACTCTATCAGACCTCCGTCGAGCGAGCTCAGCTACTGGTATAGGTGCATCATCAATGATGTCCTTTATAGGCTTGTCATCAATAACGTCCTCATGATATGAAAGTGGCTCAGTGCCCTGTATCGGCTCAGGCTCTGCAACCTCCTCAGTATCGTCACTTCCAATCATATAAGACTCTGTATCAGTGTGAGAGTCGGCCTTCTCCGTCTTCTTAGGATCAATAATAGCCTGATCCTCACAAAAATACAGCATCACGACTACGTACAAGTTTCTTCTCAACTAGATCAAAATCCTATAGCCAAACTCATTGTTACGTCCATATCCCAGAAAAATGCATTGTCTGGTCCTGGAATCCAACTTTAATCTTTCATCACGAGGGACGTGCACAAAGCTTCTACAACTAAAGACCCTCAGGTGATTATATGAAGGGTCCTTCTCATACAAGACCTTATCAGGAACATCCTCTTGTAATGCATAACTAGGAGATAGGTTGATGACGAGTGTAGCTATGTATAAAGCTTCACCCCAAAACATGTCATGTAGCTTTGACTCAGACAACAAGCACCTCATCCTCTCTGTTAATGTCCTATTCATTCTTTCAGCAATGTCATTCAGTTACGATGTCTTGGGCGGAGTCTTTTCATGTCTGATCCCTTGCTCTCTACAACATTCATCAAAGGGACCAATATACTCTCCCCCGTTATCAGACCTGATGCACTTCAGTTTCCTCACAGATTGTCTTTCCACTTCAGCGTGGAATCTCCGAAAGGTGTTGAGGACCTCATTTTTGGTCTTAATACCATAGACCAAAAGGTTTCTTGAATAATCATCAATGAACGTCACGAAGTAAGACCCTCCTCCTATTGTCTAGACCTTCAGTGGTCCGCAAACATCAGTGTGTACGAGCTCTAATGGCTCGAATCTCCTGGTGGAAGTGTGGCTATGAAAAGATACTTTATTCTACTTCCTAGTCATGTAGTGATCGCATCTCTCTAACTAATCCACATATAAATCAGATATCATCTTCTTCTTGGCGAGACATCCCAGGCTCTTTTGGCTAATGTGACTCAGTCTCCTATGTCATAGGTATGTGGATACACCATCTCTGATAGTGTTGGCCTGAGCAGCTTCAGGCCTCCCCTCCAAGTTGTATAGACCAGTCTCTCTATAGCTCCTAGTCACTACTAGCGACCCCTTGACAAGCTTCCAAAAATCTCCACCAAAAATACTTAAGTGTCCCTCATCACCTAGCTTTCCAACTAAAACAAAGTTGAAGCGGACGTCGAGTATTAAGCCAGAAATCAGTGATCCCTCCCAAGATAGCCAGCTTGCAAGTGCCGGCCTGCTCCAGATTCTCCCTAGAGGTCGCGACCACTCTAAGGATGGGCGGAAAGACTTCTCTGTCCGCTCAGGCCACGCGACATGGGCGGTCTCCCTGATCTAACCGCCTAGGTCTTGCAACATCCACTTGTTCTGCAGGGGCTGCAGACTACTTTCTCAGTCCACCCCTACAGGCCGCGAGATTAGATTAACTAACCGTACAACGGTTCTCTCCATTCCGAGAGGTGCGGACAGCTCTCCGGTACATCCCAGTCTGCCAAGAAGATGACGACCTGCCTCCACGTCGCCCAGAAGATGACGACATGCCTCCAGGTCGCCCAGAAGATGACGACCTGCATCTAGGTCGCCCAGAAGATGACGACCTACCTCGAGGTCACCCAGAAGATGACGAACTGCCTCTAGGTCTCCCAGAATATGACAACCTGCCTCCAGGTTGCCCAGAAGATGACGACCTGCCTCCAGTTCGCCCAGAAGATGGCGTCCTGCCTCCAGTTCGCCTAGAAGATGACGACCTGCCTCCAGGTCACCCAGAAGATGACGACCTGCCTCCAAGTCGCCCAGAAGATGACAACATGCCTCTAGGTCGCACAGAAGATGACGACCTGCCTCCAGGTCGTCCAGAAGATGACGACCAGTTCCAGGTCGCCCAGAAGATGACGACCTGCCTCCAGGTCGCCCAGAAGATGACGACCTGCCTCCAGGTTGCCTAGAAGATGACGACATGCCTCCAGGTCGCCCAGAAGATGACGACCTGCCTCTAGGTCACCCAGAAGATGACGACCTGCCTCCAAGTCACCCAGAAGATGACGACCTGCCTCCAGGTCGCCCAAAAGATGACGACCTCCCTCCAGGTCAACCAGAAGATGACGACCTGCCTCCTGGTCGCCCAGAAGATGACGACCTACCTCCAGGTCGCCCAGAAGATGACGACCTACCTCTAGGTCACCGAGAAGATGATGACCTGCCTCCAGATCGCCCAGAAGATGACGACCTGCCTCCAGGTCACCCAGAAGATAACGACCTGCCTCCAGGTCTCCCAGAAGATGACAACCTGTCTTCAGGTCGCCCAAAAGATGACGACCTGCCTCCAGGTCGCCAAGAAGATGACGACCCACCTCCAGGTCACTCAAAAGATGACGACCTGCCTCCAGGTACCCCAAACGATGACGACACACCTTCAGGTCGCCCAGAAGATGACGACCTACCTTCAGGTCGCCTAGAGGATGACTAACTGCCTCCTCAGCCTGCCAACAGCAGATCAGCTCCAGAAGATAAGTCCCTAACCGCACAGCATGGCGCGGACTCGGTGGACTCCTTGTTCTACTCGGATAAATCACCGACTCACCGAGGGTGACGTTACCAAAAGTCGTTACCTCCTCAAGTCTATAAATAGCCCCCCATACCTCTCATTTGGGGGGATACAGACATGAGGGCAACCTCCGGCAAGGTCAAGCACCAGACCTTGCAGTCCAATCTCTCAGTCCGCGCGACCTCACCTGTCCTCTCCGCCGACCTCACTTCTCAGTACGTGCGACGTCCTCTGGCAACTTCTTTTCTTAGCCGCCAGCTTCCACCTATGTACCCTTTATTTACTTTCTATGTAAAGGTGCAACTCAAGCTGTAATAACTGAATATTAATCAAAGGAAAGCCCGTCACAAGAGTGGTATTTAAGCCGAGGCGGGCGAAGTCTGGTGTTGTCACTGCTAGCGGCCCCCTCTTCTTCTCAACTCACTTCTCTCGGCATCAACTTGCAAGCACAACCATCAAAGTAACCGTCTGCTCGACAGATCCTGATCAACCTTCCCGGCCATCTCCGCACTCGGATCAACAACCTCCTTTCCTCTCCTCCATCCTCGCAACCTGTTGGATCCCTAGTTGGATTTGGGCTAGGTTCACTAATTAGGATATCTGACCCACAATGTATAGCCAGGGTCATGTTTTTGAGTTCTAGAGTTTAGGCTAAGTCTTTAGGTTCAACCTTACATGGACCAGCCAGCAGAAGACCTCAGATTGACTCAAGACTTAGAAGAAATCAAGTTCAGAATTTAAGTTCAACGTTCGTCGAAGTCAGCTCGACAATAGTCGTGCTCTACTCAACGAACTCAGAGTTAATTCTCTTAGTTGAGCTCGACGATATTCGAGCTCGAGTCGACGAAGTCTAGAGTTCAGCTTCAACACACTCTTTCCAAATTAATTTCACTGAACTCAGCTCGACGAAGACAGATTATCAGCTCGACGAACTTGGAGCGCAGAATAGGCAAGTTATCTCCAGAATGCAGTTCGCTGAGCTCAGGTCGACGAACAGGTTTTCTCGGGTCGACGAACAGGATTTCTCAGCTCGACGAACTTGGATCTCCGGTCGACGAAATCCGTTCAGAGGTCGACTAATTCTGTCCAGCCAGACTTAGAGTTGTTCCCTCATTTTCTGTCAATATTCCATATATTATTTAGCAATAATTTCCTGAGTAATTAATGCACATATTCTCTGAATATAACCGTTATTGGCAGCATTAATTATGGTCTTCATCAGGTTAATTACTTGCTTAATTTATTGGGACAGTTAGGGAAACTCATTAAAGACATTATTCTCCAGCCGATTTTCATTCTCCAGGCAATCATCAATTAATGCAGAGAATTCAAAATTCAAAGGAGAATTATGACAGAGAATATAAAAGAGATTTTTCTCTTTTCAGAAAAGAAGAAGCAACAAGATAACAGAACCAAAGAATACAGAAACAACATTCAAAAATTTTCTGTGCAGAAAACACTTTGTTTTCACCTTGATCTTTCTAAAGAAGAACAACAACAACAAACACAAAATCAAGAGTCTTCTTCAACTTCATCTCCAGGAGCTTTCAAGGACAACAATCATTCTATCAGTCAGAAGTTCCTGGATTACTTCAAGTCAAGGCTGAAGACCTACACCCTGTGGAAGGCTCTAAGTGATTCTGAAGGAGTCTTGACAACAGCAATCCACTAAGTCTTCTCAGTTGTTTGAGAAAGAGAAGACATCATCAAATCTCTCTCCCCCTCCTGTATAGAGGGTTTATTAACTCCCTTCAAAAGTTTATTTTGGTTTTTGGGCACCTGATGAAAAGCTCAAAGGGTTGTGAGATCTCCCTGGAAATAGATCTTGTGGTGGCAGTCACCTGATCAAAAACCTGCTAGTGGATTCCTACAAGGGTGGTAGAAGAGTGGATGTACCCAGGTTGGGGAACCACTATAAAATTCTTGTGTCGTCTGGTTGACTCTTTTCTTTGTGTTGTAATATATTTCTGTGCTGTGTTAGAGTAGATTAACTTAGACTATTTTTCCTTTCTGTTAATATTGGTATCACTTATTCATTACTCTCATAAAAATCTAAAATCAGCCAAAAAGTTTTATTACTCTATTCACCCCCCTAGAGTAAATCAGATCTAACCCCTATCTTTCAATTGGTATCAAAGCAGGTTTCTTTGGTTGTACAAGTTAACTCTTGAACCAAAAGATCCTTATTAGATCTGATCTTCATTTTAATAGTTTTTCTGATTATTTTCAAAGCATGGCACAGAACAAAGATTATGCAAGCACCAGACCTCCAGTCTGCAACTTGAATAAATTTGCAATCTGGAAGGCAAGAATTAGGCTGTATATGAATTTTATTGATGAGGACATATATAATTCTATTTTGACTGGTCCACCTCAACCTACAGCTGCTACATCTACCTCTACTTCAAGCACTCATGTTGTTCCACCACCTGAGTGGACAGATGCCCAGAAAAAGGCAAAGATAGCAGATGCTAAGGCCATGAATATATTGGCTCAGACTATGTCAGATGACATATTTCAGAATGTGGCTGAATGCACATCTGCAAAAGCCATCTAGGACTCTCTAAACCAGATGGTTGCTAGATCAGCTGATGAGAGGAAAGATAGAAGATCAACTCTCATCTCCCAGTATGAGAACTTAAAGAAGGAAGAATCAAAATCTGTTAGTGACATGTACAACAGATTAAGTTCAATTATCAGTGAGCTGAAGACCTTGGACAAAGACATCTCTCTCACTGAAGTCAATGACAAGATCCTCATGTGCTTCCCAAGCTCATGGGATTCCAGGATATGGCCAATTAAGGAGGCCAGAAGCTTAAATGAGATTTCCACAGAATCTCTCCTGGGAAAGCTCAAATCTTATGAGCAATTGATCAAGTCCAGAGAAGCTGCAGAACAGAAGACTCCTCCAACAACAAGAAAGGAGCAGAATATAGCCTTCAAAGCTTCAGAAGAGACGGAAGCCCCAACTGCCTATGATTAACTTCTGAGTCTCTTAGCTAAGAGATTCTACAAGTTGGCAAGGAAGGACTTCAGGAGAAAGTCATCCAGGCATGATGACAAACCCAGGTATGACAAGACACCCACTAAAGAAATTGTGTGTTTTGGGTGCAGGAAGCCAGGACACTTTATCTCAGAGTGTCCTGAGAATCAAAAGAAGGAGAAAAGAAGAGAAAAGGACTCCAAGAAGCATCACTACATCAAGTCTTCATCCAGCAAGCATAAGAGAAAAGAGAAGGGCTTTGTAGCTGAAATCTGGAGTGATACTGAAGATGAATCCTCATCTTCTAGCTCCAGTGAAGAGGAAGAAGAAGCTAAGGCAAGGGAAGTTTACCTTATGGCTATCAATGCCTCTTGCAACCCATCTGATGCTGAGGGACAAGCAGAACAGTCAGATAATGAAACTTCTGAATCAGAGGCAGATCATGTATTATCTTCCTTTGATTATAATTCAGATAGTTTCAAAATTGAATTTAAATCTTTATGTATAGATTTAATAAACTCTGAAAAAGAAATCAAAATACTTAGGGAAAAATTAACAGATCATGAAAACTTTATTTCTGAAAATATTAAATTAAAAGATGAATTAACTTTAGCTCAAGAACAGATTATATCACTAAAATCTGAGTTAGCTGAGGCCAGGCAACTTGAAGAATCCCTAAATGGGAGAAGCATCAAGCTGATGGACATCACAAGCACAGTAAATGCCAGGCTAAATGGCAAGCTGGGCTTAGGTGCTTCATCAAGCCAACCCCCACTAATTCAGAAGAATATATTATCAACTCCAATTAAATTTGTCTCAGAAAAGGAAAAAGAGAAGATAGAAAATGATAATAATGATAAACCAACTGAATTAAAACCAAAGAATAAGAAAAGGAAATAGAATAAGAAAAATCCTAACTACAACAATGTTCAACAGATTTCGTCGAACTCCGATCGACGAAATGTGTACAGTTCGTCGAACTCTAGTCGACGAACTCCGAATGCAAACTTTCACTATAACTATTCGTTGAACTACGATCGACGAAACCAGTATGGTTCGTCGAGCAGAGATCAACGATTTTGGGGCCCAGAGAATGACTACTTTCATTCTCTGAGTGGAGTTCGATGAACTCATCCCCATTCTTCGAACTCAGATCGACAAACTCACTTGAATTTGTCGAACCCAGTTCAAGTTAACAGAAACTTTAATTCTTCTAAAACTCGTAATCAACCAAGATCTTCTTTTAACCAATTTAATCAATGGATTATACCACCTAGAAGATATCACCCTTTAGGTTATAAATGTCAACCTGAATTCTCTTACATTTCCAGTTTTAGTTATGTAAAGAAAGAAGGACCCAAGGTAACCTAGGTCAAGAATAGTTAATTTGTTTCTTTGCAGGTGAAAGACTATCCCACCACAGAGCAATAGTGGTATCTGGATAGTGGTTGTTCTAAACACATGACTGGAAACAAGGATAATCTAATTAGCTTCAAGTCAAAGTTAGGACCCAAAGTAATATTTGGTGACTCCAATTGTGGCCAGACTGAAGGCTATGGAAAGGTCAAAATTGGAGCTGTCACCTTCAGGAAGGTAGCATATGTAAATCGACTAAAGCACAACCTCATCTCCATAAGTCAGTTATGTGATGAAAAGTTTCAGGTATCCTTTAATAAAACTTCCTGTATTATTACTTCTTTAGATAACCATGTAGTATTGACTGGCACTAGAGTAGGAAACATTTACATAGTTAACTTCCAGTCAGCTAAATCTGAAATTTGTTTGTTCATCAAACTAGTAACAATAATGACCTTTGGCATAAGAGATTAGGTTGTGTTAATCTGAAAAACATTGCCAAACTATCTAGGGACAACCTTGTTAGAGGATTGTCTTCTTGCCCCTACAAGAAGGAAAGCCTTTGCAGAGCTTGTCAATTAGGCAAGCAAACTAAAAATAGTTTCAAATCTATAAATAAAAGTGACTCACCTAGAATATTATACTTGCTATATATGGACCTTTTTGGTCATATTATTGTACAAAGTGTAGGAGGGAAATCTTATACTTTAGTGATTGTAGATGACTTCTCTAGATTCACTTGGGTATTCTTTCTGAGATCTAAGTCTAATAACTTCAAGGTTCTTACAAATTTTCTCAAGAACATACAGATTGAGTACTCTACTCCAGTTGCATTGATCAGAAGTGATCATGGTACTGAGTTTGAGTCTCTTCTTATGCAGGAGTTCTGTGAGAAGGAAGGTATCAGGAACTGTTTCTCAGCTCCTAGAACACCTCAACAGAATGGGGTTGCTGAAAAGAAGAATAGAACCCTAATTGAATCTGCAGGCACATTACTTGCAGATGCTCATTTGCCCCTATCCTTTTGGGCAGAGGCTGTGAGCACAACAAATTATGTACTGAATAGAAGTCTTATACACAAGCTTAAGAATAAGACTCCTTATGAGCTACTTAAAGGGAAGAAACCTAAAGTAGACTACTTTAAAATATTTGGTTGCTTGTGTTACATTCACAATAATAATAATAAACACATTAGAAAATTTGAAGCCAAGGCTGAAATGGGAATCTTTCTTGGATATTCCCAAGTAAGCAAGGTTTATAGGGTCTTTAATAAATCTACCATGAAAATTGAAGAATCTGTACATATTTCATTTAATGAAACTAACATGTTTTACAAGGAGAAAGAAATTTCTACCAGTAATTCTTCGCAGGAACCACACTTGTGTGAGAAGCTGAATGAATTAACCCTCACCAGTGAGGTTGTTAACCATCCTTCTCCACAAATTGATGAAGACAATGAAGATGAAGACAGTGAAGATGAAGACATTGAAATCAGTGAAGAGCTAACAACAACTACTATAATTCCACAAGAGGAATTAATTCCCCAAGCTATTGCTCAACCAACTCCACCTACTGAATTTGTCACACTTAGAGATCACCTTGTATCTCAAGTGATTGGAGACATTTCAGTTGGTGTGGAGACTAGGCATCAACTCAACCAAGACTTGATGCATGTCTGCTTCATATCTCAAATTGAGCCCCAATCCATCAAAGATGCTGAGCAAGATCCACACTGGATTATTGCAATGCAAGAGGAGCTCAACCAATTTGAGAGATGCAGAGTTTGGGATTTAGTTCTAAGACCAAAAGACTACCCAGTCATTGGAACTAAATGGGTATTCAGAAACAAGCTTGATGCCTAAGGTGTTATCATAAGGAACAAGGCAAGGTTGGTTGCTCAAGGCTATAGGCAAGAGGAAGGGATTGACTATGACCAGACATTTGCACCTGTTGCAAGGCTGGAAGCAATCAGGATCTTCCTTGCATATGTTGTCTACAAAAAGTTCAAAGTATACCAAATGGATGTCAAGAGTGCATTCTTGAATGGTGAACTTAAAGAAGAAGTTTATGTGGAGCAACCACTAGGTTTTATTTCTCCAACTCATCCCTCTTATGTCTTTAAATTGCATAAAGCTCTCTATAGTTTAAAGCAAGCTCCAAGATCTTGGTATGAAACCTTAGCTAGCTTTCTTTTAGAGCACAAATTTTCTAGGGGCATTGTAGATAGGACATTATTCACTAGACACCAAAAGGATCAAATCTTATTAGTACAAATCTATGTATATGACATTATATTTGGATCTACAGATTCCAAACTATGCAAGAGGTTCTCTGACCTCATGCATTCCAAGTTTGAGATGAGTAGCATGGGTGAGCTATCCTACTTCCTTGGTCTCCAAGTGAAGCAGCTACCTGTTGGCATCTTTATATCCCAATCTAAGTATGTTAAGGAGCTAATCAAAAAGTTTGGGATGTCAGATGCCTCAGCCAAGAAAACACATATGGCTTCAAATGTTGTAATTGATATTGATGAACATGGGAAACTTGTTGATCATAAATTATATAAGGCCATTATTGGGTCCCTATTATATCTTACAACAAGTAGACCAGACATAATGTTTGCTACATGTCTTTGTGCTAGGTTCCAGGTGAACCCTAAAAAATCTCACCTTATTTTCTTAAAAAGGATTTTAAGATAAATAAAGAGTTGTCCTAACCTAGGACTCTGGTATCCAACTGAGTTAGAGTTTGAGTTGACTGGATACTCAGATGCTTACTTTGCTGGATGTAGAGTAGACAGAAAAAGCACATCAGGGACATGCCAGTTCCTTGGTATGAGACTAGTGTCTTGGTTTTATAAAAAGCAGTCATCTGTGTCTACTTCAACTCCTAAAGCAGAATATATAGCTGCTGGCAGTTGTTGTTCGCAGATGTTGTGGATTCAGAACCAACTCCTAGACTATGGCTTCAACTTAAATAATTCAACCTTACTATGTGATAACACAAGTGTAATTTCCATTGCACAAAACCAGTGCATCATAGTAGAACTAAGCACATAGACATTAGGCATCATTTCATTAGAGAGTGTGTGGACAAAAATAAAATTAAGCTTGTCTACATCTACACTGATTTGCAAAGAGCAGACATCTTCACCAAATCCTTGGATGAAAGGAACCATCTGTTCTTTATAAATCAGCTAGGTATGATCAATGGAGAGGCCTTAATTTGAATTTCTGTCTGCGGTCGAAGAATTTGCCTCAGTTCGTCGAACGGAGATCGACGAACTCTCTGTGTGTGAAGTTCTATTCGTCGAACGGAGATCGACGATATTGCTTCAGAAAATTTTCGTCAAACTGAACTCAACGAAATATTTTCACTTCTTCTGACTGAGATCGACGAACTCTTTTGTCAATAAAATATTTCGTCGAACTGAGAACGAAGAATTTTTATTTTTCGTCGGACGGAGTCTGCCGCTTCATATTCTGAAAACCATATATCTAGGTTTTCTTTGAGCTCCGTCCCACGCTTTCTGTTCCCTTGCACTTGATCTCTTTGTTTTTTTGTTGCAAGCGAACGAATGGCGTTTCCGGCGAACAACCTTGCTGCAATGAAGTTCGACACAGGATTTGATGTTGATTTCAACTCATTCTCCCATACTGATCAAGTATTCATCAACATCCTCCAGTTGTGTGAGGAACAAAAACTGAAGAAGTTCATGACTACACGAATCAAGATATCAGCCATTGAAATAAGGGAATGAGTTTACTCTGCAACGTCTCCTTATGCAAACACCATGATAGGCACTATCAGCGGGACTCAGGTTATTTTGTCTCCTATAGTTCTTACTGAAATATTTGATTTATCTACCGGAGAAGATGATATAGAGATAGATACTGAAGAATATGAGAGTATGCTGAATACTATGGGGCACACAGAAGGAAACCCCAATAAACTGTTGAAAAAGAATCTGTCTGTCCAATATAAGTTTTTGGCAGACATAGTCAGCAAAGTGTTGTTGGGCAAACATACCGCACACAATTACATCACCAGGAACCAGTTCCTTGTGATGTATACTCTGGTTAACAAGAAACAGATAAACTGGGGACAGATATTGTTTGAGTTAATAAAGAAGAAAAACACAAAGAAGGAAGTGTGTTTTGGAAGGATTCTGGGAATCTTTCTTCAAGAAAAGGCTCCTGAACTACTGGTCTCCACGACAGTGTTCATTAATGCATTGAAGAGGCTTACCTCTGCCCTTTTCGGCAGATGGGAGAGGACCATCACAAAGCCATCTAGGGCTTCTACCTCCTCCAGGATTTTTGAGGGTACAAGAGCTGCACCAGCTAATCCCCTACCCCCCAGAAGTTATCCCCTCCACCAACATTCCAGCCATCCAAATTCCTACTCCTCCATCTCAACAACCATCTTCTTCTCCAGTTCATACTTCCACACCAATTCAATCCCTTGCACATCAATCAATTCCAACACCAACTTCATCTCCTCAACATCTGCCAACACCAATTCAATCTCCACAACACATCACACCACCTCCATCTCCACTTCCATCTCATCTGGATATCATCTCATCCATACCATCTTTTGATCTATTTTCATCTCCCATCCAATCTCCATCACCTCCTGATGAACCCATGTCAGACATCACCTGTAACGACTCCATCCGTTCATATAGCATATAATAGAAGGTCCGGCCGGGGCCCCACACCATATGCCACAAAATAGGCGGAAGCGTTCTAGGTTAATACCAAGTTATAAATGCATCCTAACACAGAGCATTCTAATGGAAGCTTTTAATAATAAAACTGAACCCCAACCATGAATGTCCACTATATATATATACAACCACATTTATATATAAACTCTCGAAGGAATGTACAGCAAATACAATATCGTTTGGCCTTATGGCCTTACAGTTACTCTTTACAAGTGTAGATTCAAACATCGGCGCGCAGGCCGGCCACACATGAACAAAACACAACATTATTTGCTTAGCCTTCAAGGGCTAGCAGCAGCAACAACAACAGCAAGGACTTTAGCCCTTATATGTCTCGCTCGGCTCTCCAGCACCTGCACAAGGACAGCCCACCAAGCGGTGGAAAACAAGGCAGCGGTCAGCATTCAGCTGACCAATTTATAACGACCCTACCCCTTTCCCGGGGCAGTGGTATTCCTTCCCTGCAGGCATAGCAATACATAGGCAGATATATATTACATTGTGCTCTCATGCACAAACAATACATCACAAACGTCAGCCACGCGACCCGATGATCCGTGCACTCAGGGCACATTCTTGGTGCGCCGGAAAACCAGGGACAACACCACCGTTCACGGTCCGAAACCCAATGGTATTGAGCATTTAGTCTTAACGGCGCATAGGCCTAAGACTCTCATTATGTGCTCCAACTGACCACGGGTCTCCAAGTCAGACGGACATAATGCAGGTACGGATCAGCCACCCCCTGTTGCTCAAGTCGCCTTGCCATCACAAATACCAACGTACTCGAGGCCAAATCTAAGGTGCGGGTCGGTTTCACCTTTCCTGTTCGGCACGAAGCCTTTTTAAGAGCTCACAGCTCACAATAGCCATACCGTCCACCAAGGACTGGCTGCATAATAGCCACAATGTCCACCAAGGACTGGCTTCATAATCAAAAAGGGGAGTTCATGCTAGCGTCCTTCACAATCGCTTAGTAGGTTCAGCAGAAACTCTCTTTCTGCACCCAACTCCGCCCAAACCCTGCAGCATCCTGCAGTGCCAGAAAACTGGTCTTGCCATAGCACACAGCACAAGCATCACAAGGGTATTTTCCTGGAATACCATTGCAGTACTTCCTCCTACTGCCCTTCACAGGTTCAACCCATCGACCCCACAAACTACACGTTTAACCGCAGAGTCTTCTCCAGTGTGCAAATGAAACATCACCAATCCAGACCAACCTGTCCAGATGGGCTTCACATAGCATGCCTATTCTGTACTACACATTTCCGGATCTATATGCAAGACTATTGGGAATTCCAAGAATCAACCCAAGGGAAATCCCTCCTCAATCCACCCTCTGGTGGGGGGGGGGGGGAATCCATGCACATGCCAAAAAGAAGGACTTCACATGTCCAAGAAGGAAGATCGTTACCCTTGACGACCACTTTGGAGCCATGGAAATCTAGCCAGTTGGAAAGCACCGCAGCGGCCTTGCCACCACAAATCTGGCCTCGGATCTCGATTCGGAACTCGGAAGCTCCACGGCGGTCGGATCCCTTTCTCCTCCTCCTCCTTGCTCTCCCTTCTCCCTGTCTCTTTTAGAAAGAGAATGGCCAAGACTAAATGACAGTTAATCTCTCATATCCTGGCCTTAAAGCAGCAGGGGAAAACCTGGATCATTAGATCATGTTTGGAGGGAATGAACGGCCACAAATTTCCCTAAACTCTCCAAATTTGGGCTGAACACGGCCTGTGACACGCCCGTGTCATAGGCCGTGTACCTTAAGCGGCACACAACTGACTTACCCCGAATAGGACACGACCATGTGACATGCCCGTATTACAGGTCGTGTGCCCTGACACGGCTTCAGACACGCCCGTGTCTAGCGGTCGTGTACCTCAGGCGGCACACAACCGACTCAACCCGAACAGGACACGGCCATGTGACACGCACGTGTCACAGACCGTGTGCCCAGAGACACGCCCGTGTCCCGCCCGTGTTCACCAGGTCTCATTGTCTTGGCCAAATCCAGAGAAGAACACGGCCATGTGATATGCCCGTGTCACAGGCCGTGTTCCGGTAAATAACTCTCTATTGTGTGAGACATGTGCAGAAGCACCCGAGTCCACAATCCAGCTCATATCATCAAACGAGAGTGTAACTGTGACATCATTGTTGGAGCATGCATTCCACGCTTCCTAGTTTGCTAATAACAAATCTATTGGTTGTATTTGATATTTGGATGTTATTGGTGTGCAGGTAACACAGGTTAGTATCTCATTTCTTTTTGATGATGAATCAGATCAGAATTGAGCTCGGGAGATATCGCCAGGCGATAGTCGGTATCGCCAACAGGCGATAGCGCCACTCGACACTCGACACTCGCCGCAATTCCGCTCGACGCTCGACGAAATCATGGCTTGGAGATATCGCCAGGCGATAGTGGGTATCGCCACAGGCGATAGCGCCACTCGATGCATTTCCGCTCGACGCTCGACGAAATCGTGGCCACCGTATTTCGCTATCGCCAGATGGCGATATCCGGTATCGCGCGGCGATAGTGCACGATTCAGCGCTCAACGTTTGTGCGATGCAAAAATGAGGAGTTCGTGGGACACGTGGCAGCGGTTACCGCTATCGCCAGATGGCGATACCCAGTATCGCCCGGCGATAGCGCCAGAATACAACATCCTCTCATTTTCTGAGAAAGTTACGAATTTCATTACCTAGAGTGCACTTACCTTCAGAGACGTTCCAGAGAGCTCCAGAACTCAGAGATACTCCATACTCCTTAGAAGGCCAAATAGCGCGGAAGATTGACGGCACGTGCGAAGCATTCAAAGCATCTCTTGCAAGGATTCATCGGCATCTTCAGCACTTTGTTTGAAGGGAGTGTCTAGCCTAAAGTGCTCAATTTATTTTTGTTATTTTTCATTTATTTTCTCATTGTAGTCGGAAGGGAAATCGCCGCCTTGTGCGTGGCGTCTAGGTCCTTGTGTGGCTTAGGGGAAAATCGCCGCCTTGTGAGTGGCATCCAAGTCCTTGTGTGGCTTAGGGAGAAATCGTTGCCTTGTGTGCAGCGTCTAGATCAGGGTTAGATCCAGGGGAGGCTAGTAGCAAGATCTAGGGAGAGATACGCTTTACCCTGCCGGTTCTTGGTAGAAGAACCGGCGAATACACCAGCAAATTATTTATTTCATGAGCCTTTGTCTCTAGCTCTATAGAGACACATTGTATTCATTTTAACTCTTTTGAAATATATCATTGTTGTTTCTAGCTTGTGTCCATTTGCTCTCTTCTATTATTTTGTTGTTATTCATCTTGTAAAGGTTGCTCAAATTGTTTAAGAAAATTTAGAAGAACCCTTATTCACCCCCCCCCCCTCTAAGGGAGCCGTAAGATCCAACACTTGGTATTAGAGGCAGGTTACTCCAAAAACGGTTTCACCACCGGGAGTAATGGCGCAAAACACGCACACGTTTTCTGAGGGGCAAGGTATTAGTAGACCTCCCTTATTCACGGGCATTGACTACAACTATTGGAAAGCTCGAATGCAATGCTTTCTAATAGCACTAGATATTGATGTTTGGGGCATGGTAGAAACATGTTATACTGTCCCTATTACTGTTGTAGGAAGTGTTTTTATGGAGAAACCCAAAGACAAATGGGACGAAGCTGATAAGCTTCGTTGTAAAAATAACGCTAAGGCAATGAACGCTTTATTTTGTGCGTTAGATAGGACTGAATTTAACCGTGTTTGTGCATGGGATACTGCATTTGATATTTGGAATCTTCTTGAAGTTACTCATGAAGGTACATCGCAGGTAAAGGACTCGAAGCTTTTCCAGCTAGAATCGGAGTTTGAGAAGTTCAAGATAGAGGTTGATGAAGATATAGACTCCATGTACACGAGGTTTAGCAAGATAGTAAACGACTCGAGGATTCTAGGGAAGAGTTTCTCAAATGGAGATTTGGTGAGGAAAATACTTAGATCGCTTCCCCCGAAGTTTAATCCTAAAGTGACTGCCATCTCGGAGTCACACGATCTAAAGTCTCTCCAAATTGAGAATCTCATAGGAAACTTGAAAACTCATGAAGTAGAGTTGAGGATTCAACAACAAGAATATAGCTTGGAGCCAAGAAAGAAAGCTTTGGCGTTGAAGTCCAAGAAGGAGAAGGAAAGTGAGTCTGATGAAAGTGATGATGAAGATGAAGAGAGTCTGTTTGTGAAGAAATTCAGGAGATTTATGAGAAATCCTGAAAGAAGAAATTCTTTCAAGAGATTTTTCAAGAAGAAAGAATATGGGAATATGAAAGGAAAATCCCAAGCTGAAGAAGAGGATGATGAAGATAGACCACCACCTGAATGCTATCATTGCAGGAAGATTGGTCACATAAAGAGCAAGTGCCCAAAGTATCTGAAAGAGCTGAAGGAGAAGCAGCACGGAAAGAAAGATATGAAGAAGGTTCTAAAGGCTGAAACATGGGATGAAGCCACTCTGAGGAGTCGAGCAGTTCAGGGTCAAAAACTGAAGAGGAGGTCAACATGTGCTTGATGGGAAAGAGCGCTTCATCTTATGATGAAGGAAGTAGTGTCCAGAGCGACACTGAGGTAACTCCTGAAACTTATGATGATTTATTTTCAGAATTTTTGAGTACTTGTGAGTATTTAGATAAAAAATTGCATGAAATTAAGTTGATCAAATCTGAAAATAAAGTTTAAAATAAAGAAAATAAAAAAACTAAAAAATGAAGTAAAAATTCTTGGAAAAGAGAAAGCGTTTTGTCCATCTTTGACAAAGATAGTGGAACTTGAGAAAGATCTCTCTAAGACTCAGACTCGGGTTGAAACTCTTACAAAAGAGAAAGAGGCCTTAGAGAGATCTCTAAAATTCTCTTAATCTCAAGTGGAAGGCAGCAAGAAGTCCTTCGCTAATCGTTGCGGCACCATAGTTGCCGAAAATAATGTACTAAGGGGACAAGTTTGAAATTTAGAAATGGTCACTAACAAATTTGGAGTTGGCCAAAAATCTCTAAATATGATTTTGGGAAACTAGTACTATGGTTCTGGAAAATTCGGACTTGGATACTGTTCAGTCAAATAAATCTGGGTGCCTAAGGCTTCCACCTATTCTATGGGAGGAACCGCTTGGGTAGCCGGATCTTTACTCTCATCCTCTTTCTAGGTGTGATGGCAGGCTAAGGACAAAGAAGACGTGTGGTACTTGGACTCAGGGTGTTCCAAGCACATGACAGGCGATAAATCAAAGTTCCTTAGCCTGGAGATGAAGAAAGGAGGAGTAGTTACTTTTGGCGACAACGGAAAGGGGAAAATCATCGGCATTGGAGTAGTAGAAGCTAATAATACAGATAAAAATGAAGAGCTCTCCCCTCTACAAAGGGTGGATGATGATGGAAACCTTGGAGACAAAGATGAAGACAAAGGAGTCGAAGAAGAAGAAGAAGAAGAAGAGCAAGGATATGTGCCTCCAAGCGAACTAAGATTTTCAAAAGATCATCCCCAAGATTTGGTTATTGGAGAACCATCAAGAGGGGTAAGTACTCGTTCATCCGTACGAGAATTATTTTCAAATATGTGCTTTATTTCCGATATAGAACCTAAAAGCATTGAAGCTACTTTAAATGATAATTCTTGGTTTTTAGCTATGAATGACGAGGTTAATCAATTTGAACGTAATAAAGTTTGGAAGTTAGTAGAAAGACCGTCAAATCATCCTGTTGTAGGGGTTAAATGGATTTTTAAAAATAAACTTGATAGTGAATCTAGGGTCACTAGGAACAAAGCTAGACTCGTAGTGAAAGGTTATTCACAAATAGAAGGAATAGATTTTGATGAAACTTTTGCACATGTAACACGTTTAGAAGCAGTTAGAATATTTCTTGCATTTGCTAGTTTTAAGAAGTTTAAATTATTTCAAATGGATGTTAAAACTGATTTTCTTAACAGGTATATTAAGGAGGAGGTTTATGTAGAATAACCTCCAGGCTTTGTTGATATTATATTTCTTGATCATGTTTATAAATTAGAAAAAGTCTTGTATGGTTTGAAACAAACACCCCGAGCATGGTATGATAGATTGACTATTTATTTATTAAAAAATGATTATAAAATGGGTAGTGCTTGTACTTTATTTGTTAAACATATCCATGATGATCTTATCATTTTACAAATATATGTTGATGATATTATTTTTGGATCCACAAATGAAAAATTATGTGATAGTGTTATTGAAATTATGAAGAATGAATTTGAAATGAGCATGGTAGGCGAACTCACTTATTTTCTTGGTTTTCAAATCACTCAAAAGCATGATGGAATTTTTGTTTGCCAATCTAAATATATCCATGATGTTTTAAAAAGATTTGGGTTTGAAAATCTAAAACAAGCAAATACCCCCATGAGTGTCTCATTAAAGTTAGGAAATGATGAGAGTGGAATATCCATAGATCAAACACTTTATAGAGGAATGATAGAATCACTATTATATTTGACTGCCTCTAGGCCTGATATTATGTTCGATGTATGTTTATTTGCTAGATTTCAAGCTAATCCCAAAGAATCTCACTTAAAAGCAGTTAAACGCATTTTTAGATATCTTATTGGCACATCTAAATTAGGATTATGGTATCCACATAACGATACATTTATATTACATGGCTTTTTTGATTCTGATTATGCTGGGTGTTCATTAGATCGTAAAAGCACCAGTGACACCTGTCATTTTCTTGGCCCTTCACTTATCTCTTGGTAGAGTAGGAAACAGAATTCTGTTGCCTTATCTACCACTGAGGCCGAGTACATAGCACTAGGCAGTTGTTGTGCACAAGCTTTATGGATGAAGCAAACATTAGAAGATTTTGGTATAGTTCATGAAACCATTGAATTGAAATGTGATAATAAAAGTGCAATTGACTTAACGTATAATCCAGTTCATCATTCTAGATCCAAACACATTGATGTACGTCACCATTTCATAAGAGATCACATAAAACAAAATACGATCAAAGTCAATTTTATAAGCATCAATTCACAGCTTGCGGATATTTTCACTAAACCACTTCCAGATTCCAGTTTTTCGTTCTTACGATTAGAACTAGGAATTCTAGACTTATCAAATTAATAAATTACCATCGCAAGCCACACAAAAAATTAACATAATTCCATTATTAACATCATGAACATTAAACCAAAATATGCATTCCATAAATCATAAGTGGAAACACCACAATTTTTAACATTCCATACTAAGTCTTACATTTTCCAGAAGAAATACCACATACCATTACAGAATAGATAATATTACAGCATGAAATCAAAATCTAAGGAAATTAACGAAATTTCACTATCGCCGGCGATAGTGACTGTCGCCCGGCGATAGTGGCAAAATGTCCAGCATTCCAGAAATCTTCAAAAATTTCTGCTGTCACCTCCACTGGTCTCTCCTTGATCATCTGCCAAATTGTACTCGCTGCTTCGCGTCCGACATGCTCGGCGGGTCGATGTACGGGGCAGCTCCATGACTGAATCTTCACATTCTGCTGTTTTAGCTGGAGTGGGCTTCAACTTCAAACTTTTGGTCAGAAATTTAAAGAATTTTTGAATTCCCAAAAAGTTTTTCTTTACATCTCTCTTATGTTCTTCGAACGACTCTCGCAAGTCGTCTAACCCTCTCGCAATGATCCACCTCTAGGAATTGGCGAGTTTCGGATAGTGGACATCGGTTCACTCCTCCTTGATGACCCTCCTCGTGTTGATCGGCCGATGGAAGGTGTTCCACTCGTCGAATATATCATTGGGATACAATCATTGAAGTACAATTCGGGGTCAATCCACGTATATTTCTTATATAAGATCCGTTGGATAACAGCTCTAAGTGGTAGGGTGTTCAACTTCTTCCAATTAGGACTTTTTGTTGAAATTTGTGAAGTGAAAGTGGGTGACGGGACAGGCCGCGCGGCCTGTGCAGACAGCTTTGGCGGACTGGGCGGACTGGGCGGACTGTGGGTTGCGGCCTGGTGAGAAGTCTGGTGGAAGTCGGCTGTGTTCTGAGCGGGTTGTTGCATGGTGTCCGCGGTTTGGTGCGGCCTCGTATCTGCGGATAGAGAGGCTTGCGGACTGGTGCTTTGCTCAGTGGTCGCGGGTGCAAGTTTGCGCTGTTGGCGGGTTGGTGTGTCCGCGGTTTGGGCTGTTGCGGACTGAGTCTTGAGCTTGGCTGAGGCCTTGTCGAGCTCAGGTGTTACAGCAGGTCTTGCTGTGGAGACCGGTTGGCGGACTGATGTTTGGAGTCCGGCTTGGTGCTGCTGCGTTGGACAAGTGCGAGGAGCTCGCGGACTGGTTGCGGTCTGTGCTAGGGTGTTTGGCGGACGGGACTTTGTGTCCGCCATGCTCGCACTGGCCCTTGATGGTTTTGGACTTGGTCACACTTGGTGTCAAGTTCATGGCGTCCGCCGTATCCGCCAAGTCCGCTGTGACCGGGCGGACTGTTGCTGTTTGCCTTTGGTCGTGGACCTGTGGCGGATTGAGGTGTGAGTCTTGCGGACTGCCTCGGGTTGGTGCGGACTGCCATTGAAGAGGGTGCTGTCCTGAAGCAGTTGGAGCTTTGCGGGCTGGTGCCTTGTCCGCTTAGCTTGGGCGGACTGGAGAGGGTTCGTCATTGGTTGCCTTGCTCCTGGCGGTTTCCCTTGGTGACTGGCTAAGTCCTCGCGGACTGAGCGGACAGTCTTTTTGTGTTCGCGCGGGCTGGGGCGGTGTCGCTATCTCATGGGCGGTGACCACACTCCTCACCTGGCCTATAAATAGGACCCCCCTGGCACATCTACAGTAACCTAAGTAACGTGAGTGAACAGTATTTTGGGTTGGGCGAGTGCTGCGGTCTGTGTTTTTCAGTCCGCGCGGATTGTTTCAGGCTGACGGTTTGCTGTGTGCAGGTCGCGCGGATAACTTCAAGGAGCCAGGAGTTTGGCTGTGACTTCGGTCAGTGCTTGGAAGTGTGCGGTCTCTGCGGACTCAGCAGGAGGTCGCTCTGCGGCTTGTCAGTTCTGTTTCAACTTTCCCAGCTTCAATAACCTGTCCGCCGGCTTCAGGCGGGTAGGGGAGTTCCTCAGTTCGGGTTCAGCAGGAGGCGAATAACGGTCTGTCCGCGCGGCCTCGCGGTCTCGGCGGACTCCGTGGTATTCGGCGGATTGCAACATAGCTTGGGCGAGCTCAGCGGTCTCGGCGGTCTCGGCGACCTCGCGGTCTCGGCGGACTGGAGTGCTGTCCGCCCGGCTTGTTTTTTGGTTCTTTCTGTTTACAGCTGTAATACTAGCGAAATCATGTCTCGCTATGTATGCCTCGGATTGTAAAGAAGTGAATGCATAATAAGATCTTCTTGTGCTTCCATTGTTTTGTTGGGTGCAACCTCTAGTCCTTGGGTTTCCGCAGGTTCAGCGTGCGAACTGGGTAGTTCCGAAGATATTAATTTGGCGTTTGGGCTATCTTGCTGACCACGTTGAGAAAATTTAACATGGTATCAAAGCGAGGTTCCTGAGGTTGCGGAGGTTCAGTTGCGTGAGCGGAGGTCAGCCAGTGTTGTTACTCAGTGATTGAGTGGTGTTCAACCTGTGTTGTTGCTCGGAGCTGCTGAAGGGTACCAACAGGTGGTTGCAATGGAAGGAAGCTTAGCAAGAGGTCTGGGCATTGAACTCTTAACGCCGACTAACTATAAAAAGTGGAAGTCGTGCATGAAGAGTTATCTTCTAGGCGAGGAGCTGTGGGAAGTTGTCGGTGGAGACGACAGACAGGAAGTTACTGCTGCTTTCGGTACTGCTGAACAGGTGAGGCTCTGGAGAAGAACTAATGCTAAGGCAGAGTTCGTTCTGAAAAGAGCTGTCTCTCCGGAACTGTTTGATCACATCATTGGATGTGAGTCGGCTGCTGATATTTGGACGACCATTGATGAGTTGTTCAATAGGAAGAATGTGGCGCGGCTTCAGTTCCTGGAGAATGAGTTGGCCAGGGCAACTCAGGGAGACCTTTCCATCTCCAGGTACTTCTTAAAGATGAAGAGCTTGTGTGCTGAGCTGTCGGCGCTGGATCCCGATGAGCCTATCTCTGAGGCAAAGATGAAAAGGCACATTTTCCGCGGCTTGCGGAAGGAGTATGTGGCCTTTGTTACGTCTGTTCAAGGGTGGGCTACTCAGCCGTCTCTGCTGGAGCTGGAGAATCTGCTTGCCTCGCAGGAGAGCTTAGCAAGGCAGATGGCTGGAGTGAATCTGAATCAGGAAGGCAGCGAGGCTCTCTTCTCAGGCAAGAAGAAGGGATGGGAAGGGAAGAAGAAGAAGAAGGTGCAGGCCGCTGTTGAGAAGGAGACTTCAACTTCATATCCGCCGGAGAGGAGCAATGCTCCTAAGGACTGGAAGAAGAATCTGAAGTGCTACCGGTGTCATCAGCGAGGGCACTTCAAGCGGGACTGCAAGGTCAAACTGCAGCCTGGGCATGCTGCGGGAAAGGAGGAAGCTTGCTCACGAAGTGAAGAAGCAGAATGGGGAGGTGCTTTCATGACGGGCACTTGTGTCCGGGCTTTATCTGCTGAGGACTTCAACAGCGAGTGGATCGTCGACTCCGGGTGTGGTCATCACCTCACCGGAGACAAGTCGAAGTTCACCTCCATGCAGGCTTACTCAGGTAATGAAGCTATTATCACTGCTGATAATACTGTTTATGCAGTAGAGAAGGAGGGGGTCGTGTCTTTGGGTAGTGATCAGGGGCCACTCACGTTAAGGAGTGTGTATCACGTGCCGGGCATGAAGAAGAACCTCTTCTCGGTGACCAACGCGGTGGACGCTGGGTATCACGTTCTGTTTGGGCCAACAGACGTGAGGTTCCTTCGCAACGTATCAGCGGTAAAGGCTGATGTTGCTCATGTTGGGAGGAGGGTGAAGAACTTGTTTGTTCTTTCCACCAGTGCCTATGTTGATAGGATGAGAGCCAATGATAGTGCGGCTATCTGGCATGAGAGGCTGGGGCATGTTGGCATGGACAAGCTAAAGGCAATGGCGAGTAGAAGTCTGGTGAGGGGGTTGTCGATGTTGTCCTCCTTTGGTGATGGGCATGTTTGTGCGGGCTGTCAATACGGTAAGGCACATCGCCTTCCGTTTGATAAATCTCAAACAAGGAGCAAGAAACCATTGGAGTGTATTCATGGCGACCTGATGGGACCGACTGTTACTGCCAGCCTTGGTGGAAGCAAATACATGCTTGTCTTGGTTGATGACTACTCAAGGTATACTTGGGTGTACTTCTTAAAGGAGAAGTCGGATGCCTTCCGTTTGTTCGTGGAGTTCAAGGAGTTGGTAGAAGGCCGGCTTGGCTTGCGGATTAAGAAGTTTAGAACTGATAACGGGGGGGAGTTTGTCTCTTCCGAGTTTTCTAACTTCTGCAGGAAGCACGGGATCCAACGGGAGCTTACATGTGCTCACACTCCACAACAAAATGGGGTAGCGGAGCGGAAGATCCGTCATTTGACGGAAACCTGCAAATGCTGGCTGCATGCGAAAGATATCCCGAGGTCTTTTGGGGCGGAGGGAATGTCTTGTGCTGCATATGTTATCAACCGGATGCCACTCAGCCCTATCAACATGAAGACTCCTATTGAGCTGTTGCTGGAGGAGAAGCCGAGTGTTGGACACCTTCGGGTGTTCGGTTCAACTTGCTACGTGCATGTCCCGGATGCTTCACGGACAAAGCTGGATGCGAAGGCAAGGAAACTTGTCTTTGTTGGCTATGATGAGCGGAAGAAGGGATGGAAGTGCATGGACCCTGTGACGAAGAAGTTCGTGGTGTCAAGAGACGTTGTCTTTGACGAGCTGACGTCATATGGAGGTGGCTCGGTGGAGCCTACCGGAAGTAGCAAAGTTGAGGAAGCACCGGTGGAGGCTGCTGAAAGCTTGGAAGAGGAGCTTGCTGTTTCACCAGCAGCTCCTGTTGCTTCGAACTCCGAGGCTGAGCCTTCTGGCTCAGGAAGCAGGGGGAGAACTGCTCAATGCTTGCCCCAGGTAGGAGTGGAGCCTGAAGAAGCAACGGAAGCCGTGAGCAAGGAGCCGTGTCTTCGGAGATCGAAGAGGGTGGTTAAGCCACCGGCTCGGTACTGTGATGGGAATGCAGTGAGCTTTGTCTCCTGTTTCTTTGCAGGTCCTCTGGATGAGCGAGAGCCTGCAAACTTCAACGAGGCCACTGGAGTGAAGGAGTGGGAAGGTGCCATGAAGGAAGAGATTGATGCTCTGAAAAAGAATGAAACCTGGGACCTTGTGCCCAAGGTTGATGGCGTTACTCCGGTTACTTGCAAGTGGGTGTATAAGTTGAAGAAGAAGGCTGATGGGAGCATTGATCGGTTCAAGGCTCGCCTGGTCGCTAGAGGATTCTCACAGCAGTATGGAGAAGACTATGAGGAGACATTCAGTCCAGTTGCGAAGATGACGTCTGTAAGAGTGGTGATCGCCTTGGCTGCCTGCAAGGGATGGAGGTTGTGGCAACTCGATGTGAAGAATGCCTTTCTTTACGGAGAGATTGACAAGGACATCTTCATGGATCAGCCGCTTGGTTTCGTCTCTGAGAAACATCCGGACTATGTCTGCAAACTCAGGAAGGCTCTCTATGGGTTGAAGCAAGCTCCTCGAGCGTGGTATGGGAAGATTGCAGAGTACCTGCAGTTCTGTGGATACCTGGCTTCTAACTCGGATTCAAGCTTGTTCGTCAAGAAGAAGGGAGAGCTAAGAGTCTTGGTCCTGCTGTATGTGGATGATATGATCATCACAGGGAACTCGGAGGAGGAAGTAGCAAGGCTCAGGGGAGAGCTTGCTATACGCTTCGAGATGAAAGACTTGGGAGAGTTGCATCACTTTCTTGGTCTGGAAGTGGAGAGGAAGGAGTGTGGGATTCTCATTAGCCAGAAAGGGTATGCTGATCGCATTGTGAAGCGGTTTGGCATGGGCGAAGGGAAGAAGTGCTCTACTCCACTGGAATCTGGGCTGAAGCTTCGACGAGATGAGGGAAGGGTGCTTAATGATCCCTTGGTGTTCAGGGCTCTTGTTGGGAGCTTGATCTATCTGACGATTACAAGGCCGGATATAGCTTATGCTGTTGGCCGAGTAAGTCGGTATATGGCTGAACCTAGGCATTCTCATCTAGTGGCGGCGAAGGGAATTCTGAAGTATGTCAAGGTGACTTCTGAGATGGGACTCCTCTATGGAAGGGATGCGGAGTTTGCGTTGCTCGGGTACACGGATGCTGACTATGGCGGTGATTCGGATGATCGAAGGTCTACTTCGGGTTATGTGTTCACTTGCGGTTCAGCTAGCATCTCGTGGTGTAGCAAGAAGCAGGACTCGGTGTCGGTTTCAACCACGGAGGCGGAGTATAAGGCTTCGGCCTTGGCTGCTTGGGAAGCCGTTTGGTTGAGGAGACTCATAGAGGATGTTCATGAAGAAGTGCAAGGGCCTACTTTACTCCGGGGTGACAATGAGAGTGCTCTCAAACTGGTAAACAATCCAGTGTGTCACGCCAGGACCAAGCATATAGAGATTGATCACCACTTCATCAGGGAGAAGGTGTTGGAGGGGTCTCTGCTGGTCGGGCATGTTCGGAGTGAAGATAATCTTGCTGACATCTTCACGAAGCCGCTGTCGAAGGGGCCCTTTGAACGCTTGCGCAGCTTGCTGGGCTTGGTCACCACTTCTCACTTCAAGGGGGAGTGTTGAAATTTGTGAAGTGAAAGTGGGTGACGGGACAGGCCGCGCGGCCTGTGCGGACAGCTTTGGCGGACTGGGCGGACTGGGCGGACTGTGGGTTGCGGCCTGGTGAGAAGTCTGGTGGAAGCCGGCTGTGTTCTGAGCGGGTTGTTGCATGGTGTCCGCGGTTTGGTGCGGCCTCGTATCTGCGGATAGAGAGGCTTGCGGACTGGTGCTTTGCTCAGTGGTCGCGGGTGCAAGTTTGCGCTGTTGGCGGGTTGGTGTGTCCGCGGTTTGGGCTGTTGCGGACTGAGTCTTGAGCTTGGCTGAGGCCTTGTCGAGCTCAGGTGTTACAGCAGGTCTTGCTGTGGAGACCGGTTGGCGGACTGATGTTTGGAGTCCGGCTTGGTGCTGCTGCGTTGGACAAGTGCGAGGAGCTCGCGGACTGGTTGCGGTCTGTGCTAGGGTGTTTGGCGGACGGGACTTTGTGTCCGCCATGCTCGCACTGGCCCTTGATGGTTTTGGACTTGGTCACACTTGGTGTCAAGTTCATGGCGTCCGCCGTATCCGCCAAGTCCGCTGTGACCGGGCGGACTGTTGCTGTTTGCCTTTGGTCGTGGACCTGTGGCGGATTGAGGTGTGAGTCTTGCGGACTGCCTCGGGTTGGTGCGGACTGCCATTGAAGAGGGTGCTGTCCTGAAGCAGTTGGAGCTTTGCGGGCTGGTGCCTTGTCCGCTTAGCTTGGGCGGACTGGAGAGGGTTCGTCATTGGTTGCCTTGCTCCTGGCGGTTTCCCTTGGTGACTGGCTAAGTCCTCGCGGACTGAGCGGACAGTCTTTTTGTGTTCGCGCGGGCTGGGGCGGTGTCGCTATCTCATGGGCGGTGACCACACTCCTCACCTGGCCTATAAATAGGACCCCCCTGGCACATCTACAGTAACCTAAGTAACGTGAGTGAACAGTATTTTGGGTTGGGCGAGTGCTGCGGTCTGTGTTTTTCAGTCCGCGCGGATTGTTTCAGGCTGACGGTTTGCTGTGTGCAGGTCGCGCGGATAACTTCAAGGAGCCAGGAGTTTGGCTGTGACTTCGGTCAGTGCTTGGAAGTGTGCGGTCTCTGCGGACTCAGCAGGAGGTCGCTCTGCGGCTTGTCAGTTCTGTTTCAACTTTCCCAGCTTCAATAACCTGTCCGCCGGCTTCAGGCGGGTAGGGGAGTTCCTCAGTTCGGGTTCAGCAGGAGGCGAATAACGGTCTGTCCGCGCGGCCTCGCGGTCTCGGCGGACTCCGTGGTATTCGGCGGATTGCAACATAGCTTGGGCGAGCTCAGCGGTCTCGGCGGTCTCGGCGACCTCGCGGTCTCGGCGGACTGGAGTGCTGTCCGCCCGGCTTGTTTTTTGGTTCTTTCTGTTTACAGCTGTAATACTAGCGAAATCATGTCTCGCTATGTATGCCTCGGATTGTAAAGAAGTGAATGCATAATAAGATCTTCTTGTGCTTCCATTGTTTTGTTGGGTGCAACCTCTAGTCCTTGGGTTTCCGCAGGTTCAGCGTGCGAACTGGGTAGTTCCGAAGATATTAATTTGGCGTTTGGGCTATCTTGCTGACCACGTTGAGAAAATTTAACACTTTTCAATCTAAATGAGTATCGTATTATCGAGAGGACAAAATCCGCCACATCAAACGACTCTCGCTCCAAAATCATATATGTCACATAACTAAGTTGAGCCGTTATTTTTTGTGTATCTCCGGATTTCAATAGGATGGTATGCCTTAGAATCTCTTGCACTAGTCGTGCATCCTCTATCAGGGTGGCCGCTGATTGGATTAGAGTTTTGATGGAATTTACATGCAAAACCATATTCAATAATGTCCAATCTCTCTCCTTCCGATTGTTCTCTACGACGTCTAGAGTGGTGTCATGCTCTATTAGTCCAAATTCATCTCTCAGGTCATAATGTGTTATTTGTACCGTTTGTCCCTGAATTTTTGATCAAACTCCGTCATTCAATTCCGTGAAACGCGGATCTTTAAGATAATTGTAAAATTCTCGGATGAGCACGGAGGAGAATGTGTCTGGAATAATAATTGACATTATTCCAGCCATTGCTAACAAGTCATGAATATGTGCATGCCGGGCCGGGTCGAATTCAATCACCCGTCCAATTCCTATGTTAGCGTTCTCTATTCCAGGGAATGTTTGATATGATGCATATGAGTCACTCCCTGTGCTTCTTCGTGCTTTGGAACTGGAAGCCATTTCTGCATATAAAAAAATTTTGTTTCAGGAATAGAAACGTTTTTTTTGCTATCGCCAGCCGGCGATACCCACTGTCGCCGGGCGATAGCGGAAAATCTTTTTTCTTCATTTCCGACTACAGATCTGGCTTCCCCCTTCATCCAAAATACCAGATCTGCAAGTTTGTGTTCTTCAAATCAGTTTTTCACAACTTAAATTCAAGGAAATCTTCACAAATTTCACTCATACAACCCTAGTAAATCAAGATTCTCAAACCAAATTTTAACACTTGAAAACCTTGAAATTTCTGCTCTAAACTAACATACTACACTATTCTTCCAATTAGATCCATAAAAAACCAAAGATTCAAATTTTCATACCTAGGTTTAGGGTTTCGCCGCGTTCCGCACTCAGTCTTCAGGACAAATGGTTCACTTTGCTGGCTTTGACTGAATGCGCCAGTTTTAACAAATTTTCCACTATCGCCGACCGGCGATACCCGGTATCGCCGGGCGTTAGTGCCATTTTCTTGTTTCTTCAAATTGTCTTGCTAACTCAGTCTAAGGCCAGGTGTAATGTTTTTTTAGTTTTATACTAACTTGGTTCTCTAGTTCACAACTCTTATATCTGTTATACATATTTCAGTACTAGTGTTCTTCACCTCGTGAAATTATTTTTGCATGCCTCTAAGTATGAGAAATCTTTTAGTTATGATAATGTTATTTCACTCACGGTTGTGCAAATCTTCGTATGCCTCCATCTTACAAATTGTGAATTGTGCATGTTTTTACCATAACCAATTGTGATGCATGTTTTCGGCTTCTGCTTTATTCGAGTTTAGTATCATGCACCATCATATTAAATTATTCTGTATGCTCTCACAAGTGAATTCAGACTCCTTTGTTCAGCTCAACAAATATATATATATATATATATATATATATATATATATATATATATATATATATATATATATATATATATATATATATATATGAGTACAAAAGTGTATCATCCCAAAAGTATAAACCTTTGGTGATAGTTTCACACAAAAACAAAAAAAAACACTCAAATAATAAAGGGCTGACAAGGAACCTCCACCAAGCACTACTTATCCTCCTGATAAGTCTTCATGAGCATTGTGAGGTTGAGCACCTTGGCAAGAATTGTAAAGTGTCTTGTGCGAACTTTACATGAATAATTTATTTCTTATGTGTGCTGACCTCTTGGGCACAAGTATAGCTCCACATGTAACCAGTATGTTATGTTGTTTTTTAACATTCACATGTTCATGTTTTTTGTAAGACTAAGCATCAGTTTCGCCACACCACCTCACATGTACACAACATTATCGTCTTTAAACGTTCTTCTTATGAGAATTGGACTGAAAACTGTTTCACCACCACCTTTTCACTAGAACATGTGTTTATGATATAGTTTGTTGAACATTGCCGTAGTTACTATTTACTCATTTTATTTATACTACATTGCTCACCTACCCTCTCTGAGTCTCTCTTTTATTTACACTACATGTTTTTTTCTTCTTTTGCTTCCGTCGTACTCTTCGATCTCTTTTGACAATACCAAAGGGGGAGAAACTTTACAAAAGCAATCATTCACCGAAGTCTGTTCTTATCTCTTTTGTGCACACTTGGAAAAACCATTATTTGTTTGAATTATTTCTCACCTTGTTTAATTAAACTACATGACTTTTAATATGCTTCCATTTAGGGGGAGATCACATGTAGGGGGAGTGTTTCATCCAAGAGCAATTTGTGCACATACACTTGTTTCGTCTTGATACTCAAATAGGGTGGACCTTTTTAACATTCATGATTTCTTTCTTAATGGATTTATTATTATCAAAAGGGGGAGACTGTTGGAGCATGCATTCCACGCTTCCTAGTTTGCTAATAACAAATCTTGTTTGTATTTGATATTTGGATGTTATTGGTGTGCAGGTAACACAGGTTAATATCTCATATCTTTTTGATGATGAATCGGATCAGAATTGAGCTCGGGAGATATCGTCAGGCGATAGTAGGTATCGCCAACAGGCGATAGCGCCACTCGACACTCGACACTCGCCGCAATTCCGCTCAATGCTCGACGAAATCATGGATTGGAGATATCGCCAGGCGATAGTGGGTATCACCACAGGCGATAGCGCCACTCGACGCATTTCCGCTCGACGCTCGACGAAATCGTGGCCACTGTATTTCGCTATCGCCAGATGGCGATATCCGGTATCGCGCGACGATAGTGCACGATTCAGCGCTCAATGTTTGTGCAATGCGAAAATGAGGAGTTCGTGGGACACGTGGCAGCGGTTACCGCTATCGCCAGATGGCGATACCCAGTATCGCCCGGCGATAGCGCCAGAATATAAAAGCCTCTCATTTTCTGAAAAAGTTACGAATTTCATTACCTGGAGTGCACTGACCTTCAGAGACGTTCCAGAGAGCTCCAGAACTCAGAGATACTTCATACTCCTTAGAAGGACAAATAGTGCGGAAGATTGACGACACGTGCGAAGCATTCAAAGCATCTCTTGCAAGGATTCATCGGCATCTTCAGCGCTTTGTTTGAAGGGAGTGTCTAGCCTAAAGTGCTCAATTTGTTTTTGTTATTTTTCATTTATTTTCTCATTATAGTCGGAAGGGAAATCGCCGCCTTGTGCGTGGCGTCTAGGTTCTTGTGTGGCTTAGGGGAAAATCGCCGCCTTGTGAGTGGCGTCCAAGTCCTTGTGTGGCTTAGGGAGAAATTGTTGCCTTGTGTGCAGCGTCTAGATCGGGGTTAGATCTAGGGGAGGCTAGTAGCAAGATCTAGTGAGAGATACGCTTTAGCCTGCCGGTTCTTGGTAGAAGAATCGACGAATACACCAGCAAATTATTTATTTCATGAGCCTTTGTCTCTAGCTCTATAGAGACACATTGTATTCATTTTAACTCTTTTGAAATATATCATTGTTGTTTCTAGCTTGTGTCCATTTGCTCTCTTCTATTATTTTGTTGTTATTCATCTTGTAAAGGTTGCTCAAATTGTTTAAGAAAATTTAGAAGAACCCTTATTCACCCCCCCTCTAAGGGCGCCGTAAGATCCAACAGTCATCTCCAACAATGGTGATATCGTCCTCCTCTGTATAGACATTGACAGCTGTATGCGTATCTGTCTTCTAATTTGAGGACTCTCCCTTCTTCTTCTGGTCATTTTCATATTATAACAAAACTTCTGAATATGACCCTTCTTGTGGCAGTAGTGACACTCCACATTCTGGTAGCTTGACCTTGACTTCCCTCTTCTTTGACTCCTCTCATTATTCCTTTCCCTGCTCTTACTCCTGCCTCTCTCCCTGGGCCCAATAAAGAGGATATAAGCTCGTGAAGAAGAGTTTGATATTCCTTGAGACTTCCTTCTCACCTCTTCGTTCAGGATGCCACTCTTAGCAATCTCCATAGTAATGATGCCTCCGAGAGAGGAGTTGATTAAAGAAACTGTAACCATCTCTCAAGAGTTTGGAAGAGACTTCAGCAGCTACAGAGCATTGACCTCGTCCTCGAATGTCACTTTCATAGCAGTAAGTTGATCAATAATACCATGTAACTCGTTCACATGATCCAAGATTGGCGAGCCATCTATATACTTAAACTCTCCATGTTTCTTCAGTAGATATAGCTTGTTGATGTCAGTACTCTTGGTATACAATGTCTCGAGAGTCTTCCAAAGTATCTTTGCATCAATGATACTTGCAACATCATTGTAGACGTTTGGTTGTACGTACCGTCTAATTAATCCACAAAGTTTTCGGTGCTCCACCTTCCACTTATTTGGATTTGTGTCTTTAGGCATCTCCTCAAAGATAGTATCATGTCAGCCCTTGACGTAGATGAGATCTTCCATCAGTAAGTGCCACTGGTGGTAGTTCGCACAGTTCAATTTAATCATTTGTTCGAAGCCTGAATTTGATGTAGACTCCATCGTGCTCTGTCACTGATCAGACTGACCTCAGTTCTTTGAGCCGACTATTTCAAAGAAAGGAATCAAAGAGGATAGGGAGAGGACCAATGACCGTCACCTACCGCACCCGATCACTAACCCGAAATATCTGATTGGCTTGTCTCGAATCTCAAACAGGTCAACCCGATAATTGCTCTGATAATGAACCTGACTCTAATACCACTTGTTGGGCTAGAGAGCACACAAGCCCGTCCAGAACACCTGCAAATTAGTTCGAGCAAGTACCTGCACAACCGCTTAGCGGTATGCCGCTACACAAACATAGCACATAACAAGAATAATAAAAGTGTGCATGGATTTAACGTGGAAATCCAATATGGTGAAAACCACGGGACGATCGGAGTCCAACCTGAAAAGCTGCCACTAAAATGTATGAAACAATAGACAATTACAAGACTTTCCCTCCTCGATCCTTATAGGATCTTCACTAGCTTCACAATACACAGTACAATAAATAGTAACAGAAAAACTGCAAGTCACCGACAACGACAGATGAGATGAATTACACAAATCCTCTCCAAGATGCCTCTTCCAATGCTTGCCCAAATCTGCTCCAGACCCAATTCCTGTAGGCGAATTACTCCTCGTCAACGTCGTACAACGACGTCCGAAAGCTCTCCCAAACTAAGGCAATCGACGCAAAAGCCTCTCTAAAAATCTTTTAATGCTCGAGTTTGGAGAGAAGTGAATGCCTTACCCCTCATCCTTCATCCCTATTTATAAGGCCAAAACTAAGGAGGTAGAACTGGTAGATGACTTGTAGATGAAGCTTTCTTCGGTCAAAAAACACGTCATTTGACATGAAGTTTTATTTGGACAATTTCCTAGAAACTTCCTTTAAGAGCAAATGTTGATTTCTAGGTCAAAGACGACTAATCCTTTTCATACTTGTCATGAAACACATGCTTGAAAAACGTGGTCAAAATTGACTAGCCTCTTTCACAATTAGAAGAAAATTATCTTAACATTTTTGATGTGCGTATATCGGTTTATGATGCGAGGGTAACAATTCCCTTTCCTAAATCCTAAATGGTAAAAGGAGAAAGACCACGAAATGAAAGATGAGACCCACAAAAATGAGACTCCGGGTGCAAGCGAGCCGTGCTTGAGTTGAGCTTGACAAAATTTTCATGCACAAGCTAATCATTTCGAGCTCGAGCTCGAGCTCAAAGAGCTCATTTTGAGCTTGAGCTCAATGCTTACTTATCGAGCTCGAGTCAATCTGCTCACAAATTTTTTTAACTCATGAGTATTTTTTTCTTTATATTTTAAATTTTTTGATTCATGAATAATAATGGGTCTGTTTGGCGCAGCTCTGGCGGCTGGAAAATCTCTATTCCAGCCGCCAGAGCTGCTTTATATGTGTTTGAGACAGCTCCTTGTGAAGAGCTTTTCAAAAATCTGGAGCTGTTTTGCAGCTTTTCAGAAATCTCCCCCCAGCTTCTGCTCCTGCAAAATAGCTTTCTCTCTCACAGGTTTTGGAAATCTAATGGTTTCTTCAGTTGGAACATGCTTAGAGGCCGGACGGCCTTCCTCCGGCGATTCCGAGCCCCGGACGGCCTTCCTCCGGCGATTCCGAGCCCCCGACGTCCTTCCTCCGGCGATTCCGAGCGCACTTCTGCACAGAACACCCAAACACTCTGCAACTTTTCAAAACTGCTCCCCAGAGATCTATTTTAAAACAGCTCTATCCGGACAGCAGCTTTTCAATCCGCCAGAGCTGTCCCAAACAGAGCTAATATCTGAGCAGGAACTCCACTCATAATCTAGCTGGAACTTGAGCTCCACAAAGTCGAACTTGAATCGAGTTTTTTTCGAGCAGGTCAGGGGTGATTAAGGCTCTGTTTGGGACAGCTCTGGCGGATTGAAAAGCTGCTGTCCGGATAGAGCTGTTTTAAAATAGATTTCTGGGGAGCAGTTTTGAAAAGCTGCAGAGTGTTTGTGTATTCTGTGCAGAAGTGCGCTCGGAATCGCCCGAGGAAGGACGTCGGGGGCTCGGAATCGCCGGAGGAAGGCCGTCAGGGGCTCGGAATCGCCGGAGGAAGGCCGTCCGACCTCTAAGCATGTTCCATCTGAAGAAACCATTAGATTTCCAAAACCTGTGAGAGAGAAAGCTATTTTGCAAGAGCAGAAGCTGGGGGGAGAGAGATTTCTGAAAAGCTGCAAAACAGCTCTGGCGGATTGAAAAGCTCTTCACAGGGAGCTGTCCCAAACACATATAAAACAGCTCTGGCGGCTGGAATAGAGATTTTCCAGCCGCCAGAGCGCCAAACAGACCCTAAACATGTAGAATAAGGTGAGTTGACCCCGCTAAAAATTACCCATCAAACAAATCTTAAATCATGCATCCCCTTTAGATTTCTAGAATTTTTACCCTTTAAAAATACCAGTTTCCCGTGCATCTGGTTTCTCCGTTCATCTTGCTTCCGGCATCTGCTTCTCCAAGATCCTCGAGCACCTCCCGATTTTACTTCTCACAGTGGAGTTGCTTCCATCGTCTCGACACAACACCCGCCGGCTTCCCGACGGCATCGATCTGCTAGGGCATCGATCAACCTAGGCCATCGATCAACCTAGGCCATCGATCAACCTAGGCCATCTATCTGTTTCCACCATCCACACAACAACCGTCGGATCTATCTGCTTCCATCGCCCTTCGTACATCTGCTTCCTCATTCCTCAAGCCCTCATCCCCTGTGGAACGTACCCTTCTGCCTTATCACGAAGATTCATCACTCTTCGTCTTTTTCTTCTTTCTTCTCGACCCTCGACGACTAGATGTCACACGGAGACACAATACCCCTGCACCCATCCTCCCAGTCGGACATCGACGAGATTGAGAACCTCATTTACGACAGTGTCCCGTCCGGCCCAGCTACTGTCCTCCCGGCGCGGCCGCGGAGCCCTCCACGTTCTGCGATTCCCGTTTCCTCCTCCCCTTTCATCAATTCCAATATTCCCCCACCCTCTTATCAGACAGCCACAACCTCTGCTCCTCCAAAACTGCCGGTTCCTGCTGTGGTACCGGTATCATCCGCCGATTTCTCCGCTCCCACTGGAGGGGACAAACGCCAGGTCATCTCCTCGGATGCGTTTGGATCGCCGGCGAACACGCTGACGGAGCCTGTTTGGGACACTGTGAAGAGAGATTTGTCTCGGATCGTGAGCAATCTGAAGCTGGTCGTGTTCCCTAACCCCTATCGCGAGGATCCGGGAAAGGCTTTGAGAGATTGGGATCTTTGGGGACCCTTCTTTTTTATTGTGTTTCTCGGGCTTACACTTTCTTGGTCCGCCTCCGTCAAGAAGGTAAATCTGTTTCTTTCATGCTCTACGAGGAATACCAAGTTATAGCTTAGGCGTGGCATGCAATACTGATTTCTTTTGCGTCTTAGCATTCCATTTGTTCTTCTCAATTTCATCATTTTTTCCCTTAACTTATTTCTTGCACTGCCAAAATTATTATTATTACATTTTCCCTTTTACACCATAAACATGTTAAACAACCGAAATGAGTTTTGGGTTTTTATTTTGTGTGTAAAACTGATGTACAGTGGAACATGATAAACATTTTAAGTAACAAGTGTTGAGATCAATTTAAAATGTGGCAGTAGCAAAAATTTTCAAGAAAAATACCTAAGGCTTTGAGCGATAACCTACCTAAGGCTGCAAACACGCAATAAAATCTGATAGTCGAACATTGAATTAGTATTAATTAACATTCCATTGGCATGCACTTACAGAAATGAAAGTGCTAGAACAAGCAAGAATTCTAATTAATGAAAAACAGACAAGTGATAGTTTTGGCAAACTTTGAAATTGAAAGACCAAGTAAAATTAAGCATGAAGTTAAAATTAACATGATTAGAGCTTGAGAGAAATACGGGGTATACCATAAGCCCATAAGCACGTCTTCAAATCCAATTTCAATCGAAAATGACCGCAGATGGAGGTTTAAGTGAGTAACATACTGCATATGGTAAAAAATAAAGGTTGTGGTGGTGGATTCGAAACGGGAAGCCTCAAATCTAGCGAGAAATGGAGGAGGAAAGGGTGTTGATGACAAGATCGTACAATGTAAGGGGTTTTGGCAGGTCCATCGTCTAGCATTAATATTCAAATCGTGCATCCGGAAAGGGGGTTAGACAAGTCAGGAAGAAAAGACCGTGGCTGTTGGAAACAAGAAAATTGAGATATGACGATGGGTGTGTCGATCCCGTCGGAGGTTAGGAGATGAATTGTCGCCTGCCCCTTGGATGGACTTCGACGTCAGCGGCGACGATAAACGAGCAGTAGGAAAACGATGCCGAGCAAACCTGCGTCGACTGAGTAGGTCGAGGAACTCTTGCTGGGAAACTGAAGAACAAAGAATAAATCTCGTTCTTCTATTTATTCGCAGTATGAGATTACCTTGGAGGGGTCTACTTTAATAGGGGATTGTTTTTAATCTAGGCATAATAATATTATATTAAAGAGGAGATTTCAATGATACTCTAAAAGGATAGCTGTTGATGAAAATTGAAAGGAGTTTCTTTTTTTTTGGGGGGGGGGGGTTTCTAATTGAAGATATCAATTCTAATTAAGAGGCGAGTTCAAAAGAGCATTTATTTGGTATTCCTTTCATTTAAAAATCTCCGTTAATTTGGAATTTTTAAATTAATTTTAATTCCAAAAATTTAAATAATTATTTTTAATTATACCTTTTGAAATTAAAATTAGATATGCAAATTAAAATTCTTTATAATTCAAAGTCCGCCCTAATTATCATCTAACCTAATTTGACTGACCTTTTTCATTTCATGGTCTTTTTGGTCGGTCATGCCAATAAACTGTACAACATGCACAAAACAAAATACATGAGCGTCAATAACATGTGCGGAAGTCACATACACAAAATATACAAGAAAAAACGCGCGCGAAGACCTGCGCTGCCCAAATGAAAAACAGGCAGTTCAATAAAAATAATTGTGCGACCTAGATTGCATTAAAAACTTAGCTTAATCTTGTTGTTCTCCATAAGACTATAGTGGGTAGACGACTATAAGCAGTTTTCATGAATATTTTTCATTCTTTACAGTTTGGTACATTTTACCGCTTCCATAATAGAACATCAATTGGCTTTGAATTAGTGGTTGCATCAATGGAATCAAAGTTCAGTTATCCAGAAGCCGCGGCTTATGGCGTTGTTAACCTAATTAGGCACTTTTAGACTTGAACGATCCTTTCATTAGTTTTTTAACTTTACATACTGCATTTCATTAACTTTGTTTATGGGCCATCATAATAATTAGACCTTCCTTATCTAATTTGGGTTAATCTTGTGAATTTTCATCTTCGATTCATTTTTCTAGCCCTTCACATGTTCTTAAATTGTATTTTTCATAAAATACTTTCATACAACCTTTTCATCTTAAACCTTTCACATTAAAATATCCACCAATATCATTAATGCATCTTTTACACAATCCAGAACAGCTTAGGATTTAGAATTTCCACATACAATTTGTGTTGAAATGCACCTTACCAAACATAATTTTCCCAATTTTTGAGAGAGAGAATCCTGATTAGTTTTATATAGTGAAAAGTAATAGAGAAAATTTTGTAGTAGGAAAATCCATGTTAGATAGACCCCTTGAGAGAATCCTAGTGATATTTCTAGAAGAAATTCTAATGAAATTTCTAGAGAAAAGTCCTAGTGATCTTTAAGGTATTTATGAGTGACTCTTGTTATTAATTTATTTTATTATTAGCGTAATCAATTCCATTTTGCATATTCAACATTTCAACTTTTTTATTTTGTTGAACATTAGAATTGTAGGTAGGCCAAATATAATTCTGGCAGGAAGTGAATTCCAAATTTCATTCCACCCAACCAAACTTACATTAATGGATTGAGTAAAATAAGGAATTTGTTCTAAATGTTAAGTTGAACCAATTATGTTCGGTAGAATGAAAAATCATTGGAGAAATCTTATCATACAATTAAATTAATGTTGATTTTTGTTTTTTTGCTTACATCTAAGAGCTTGATCTCAACTAAACAATCAAGAGAAGATACCAATTCATCAAATATATAAGACAAGGTGGCCAAAAGATAATGAGCTTAATGGTCATAAGAGCATCCTTATTAATTATATATGTTTAGTTACATATAATGAGCTTAATTTTTATATGGACATGTATATTCGGAGCATTGATTATTCGATGATTACTTAAACAATAGAAAAATATTCTTTAATTCCCAAATAATAGTTTGCTTACATCATGTTAGTTCATAGCTTTTTTCTGCATTTGGTTATTTACTTGTAGTTTCATAATCCTGACATTTTTGCATTTACTACTTGTTGAGAAACCTCAAAGCTTGTATGGATTTCTTGTGTATCTAAATACAAGGAGAGAATACAAATATATAGGAGGAAGAGAGAGAGAATAAATCTTATACAAGATGTGGGACTAAAGAGGAGAGAACAAAACATGGGCCCAAAAACATGGGCCTAATACATGGGCTATTCTAACACTCCCCCGCAAGCTGGAGCGTACAAATCGTATGCACCAAGCTTGGACAAGCATTGATAGAAGAGTGCCTTGGGAAGAGCCTTTGTGAGGACATCTGCAACTTGTTCCGTCCATGGGACATGCTTTAGATTGAGCTTTTTCATTTGAACTTTTTCCCGAATGAAGTGACAATCGACCTCAATGTGCTTCGTTCTTTCGTGGAAGACTGAGTTCTTGGCAATATGTATAGCCGCTTGACTGTCGCAAAGGAGAACAGCCGGAGATGGTAATTTTACACCCAGATCAGTGAGAAGACTCTCAAGCCACGTCAGTTCCGAAACAACAGCTGCCATTGCCCGGTATTCTGCCTCAGCCGATGATCGAGCAACGACCGCTTGTTTCTTGCTTCGCCATGTAACCAAATGTCCTCCAAAGTATGTGCAAAAGCCACTAGTAGATCGCTGGTCATCAAGAGAACCAGCATAATCAGCATCTGAGTATGCCACCAAAGTTGGAGTAGAAGAAGAGGTCTGGTAAACAAGTCCTTGACCATGAGCTGTTTTAAGATACCTAAGAATACGTTCAATAGCCTGAAGATCAGATCTTCGAGGAGAGTGCATATATCAACTGACAAGACCAACAACAAAAGAAATATCTTGTCTGGTAACCGTGAGATAGATCAATTTTCCAACGAGTCGACGATAATATTCAGGATTCTGCAGAAGTAGATCCGAGTCAGATTCCTGGGCGCACAACCTGTGGTTTACATCCATAGGGGTATTACTTGGCTTACATCCTGAATATCCAGCATCATGAAGAAGGTCAAGACAGTACTTCCGTTGAGATAAAATAAGCCCATCCGGTCGTCTGGCAACCTCAAGACCCAAAAAATATCTTAGAGGTCCCAGATCCTTAGTCTGAAAGACGGAGTTTAGATGTACTTTGACTGCCTGTATCCCTTGTGAGTCATCTCCTGTAATGATATATCGTCAACATAAACTAGCAGAAGGACCGTCCCTGTTGGTCGGTGACGAGTAAACAGCGAGAAGTCGGCCGAGCTTCGAGTAAAACCGATATCACGAAGGACCTTACTGAATTTGTCAAACCATGCCCGTGGAGATTGTTTGAGACCATAGAGAGCCTTTAGAAGGCGACAAACATGAGACTCCCCCGTGGTCTCAAACCCGGGTGGTTGTTGCATGTAGACCGTCTCTTGGAGATCCCCATTCAAGAAAGCATTCTTGATATCCAGCTGAAAGAGGGGCCATTGGCGATGAACAGCGACAGAGATGAGGACACGAACGGTATTGAGCTTGACGACCAGAGAGAAGGTTTCCTCATAGTCGAGTCCCTGTTGTCGGGTGAAACCACGAGCCACGAGACGAGCTTTTAGACGGTCAATGGTACCATCAGCAGCATGTTTGATGACAAAGACCCACTTACACCCAACCGGTTGCTGACCCGGAGGAAGGGGCACGACGGTCCAAGTCTGGTTAGCCCAGAGAGCAGACATTTCTTCCTCTATGGCGGCCTGCCAGCCTGGATGTGCAAGCGCCTCCTGTACATAGTTAGGAACAGCAACCGAAGAGAGAGAGGTATCAAATGTGCGCAAAAGGGGAGAGAGACGATGAAGAGAGACGTAATTCGCCAAAGGATGAGCAGTGGAAGGCGGTACCTGATCAGCAGGACGCAGAGTATCCGTGGTAGAGGGTGTCTGCAGAGGGGCATCAGAACGGAGAGGGCGACGAGTGTAGACACGGACAACATGAGGTTTGGAGGGAGCAGGAGTCGGTGCAAGAGAGACCGGCGAAGGTGGTGGAGTAGCGGGAATAACTGGGCGTGGGAGGGATGGCGGGAGAGGAGTTGGGGGTGGAGTAGCGGGCAAAGGAGCAGGAAAAAAAGGTTGTTCTTCCCGGAAGGTAACGTCAGCAGAAACAGAGATCTTTCGAGTAGCTGGAGAGTAACATACATAGCCCTTCTGGGTGCGCGAATAGCCTACAAAAATGTGTGGAGCCGTCCGGGGATCCAACTTATCCGAGGATGACCCCAGACGGTGGACATAGCAGAGGCTGCCAAAGACACGAGGCGGGAGAGGAAAAGCCGGAGTTGAGGGAAACAATAGACTAAACGGAGTAGCATAGTTGAGGACGGAGGAAGGGAGACGGTTGATGAGAAAGCAGACAATCGAGACCGCAAAGTTCCAATTAGGCTTGGGAACATGCATTTGAAGCATGAGGGAGCGGGAAACATCTAGTAAGTGACGGTTCTTCCTCTCGACAACACAGTTTTGCTGGGGCGTGTAAGCACAAGAGGTTTGATGAAGAATCCCGAGTTTAGAGCATAAAGCGGTAAAATCATGGCTGGTGTACTCACTAGCATTGTCGGTGCGGAGTATTTTGAGTGTGGTGTGGAATTGTGTACGGGTCTCGAGGACAAATGCCCGAAAACCTGGGGAAGCTCGGAGCGATCACGAAGTAAGTATAGTCCCGTAGTTCGAGAGTGATCATCAATAAATGTGATAAAATAGCGAAATTCAGAGATACTGGGAATCTTAAAAGGACCATATACATCAGAATGTACTAAATCAAAGGGAGCAGCGCTCCGAGTACAATGCAAAGGAAAAGAAGAACGCGACTGTTTGCCGAGGATACATGAATCACACTGAAAAGGAGTAAAAGGGATATCTGGAAGAGCCCGCTGGAGGACCGGCAGAGGGGCATGACCAAGTCGACGATGCCATGCAATGGAAGAGACAGAAGACAGAATGGTGGGAGATTCGTCGAGAAGGTAGAGCCCGTTACGCAGCTGGCCTTTACCAATGGTAGTCCGCGTCCGCCGATCCTGTATAACAAAGGAAGCGAAAGTGAATATAACGGAACAATCAAGATCATTCGTAAGACGTCCAACAGAGAGTAAATTAAATGGTGAACTCGGAACATGAAGAGCCGAGCGAAGAGAGATGGACTGGTTGAGAGAAAGATCTGTCGAGCCGGAGACGGGAACCAACGCCCCATTGGCCACAGTGATAGACTTCAGATTGGGAGAATCCGAGTACTGGGCAGGCCGTCGCGAAGTAATGTGATGAGTGGCACCAGAGTCCACAATCCATCCCAGGCTGGTGGAGAGACAAGCAGTACCTGTGTTGGAGACGGAGGCGACAGAGGCAGATGGTGGGTTAAGCAGGCCCTGGTGATGCTGGAGCTGAAGACGGATGGTCTAAAGATCAAGAGGACTAGCGTCAGTAACAACAGAAGCCGTCGGACGAGGAGGATAACCAATTTTCTTATAGCAGGTCGCCTCCAGATGACCATCTTTCCCGCAGAAGGAACACTTCGACCGACCCCGGCCACCACGACCACGGCCCCGAGAGCCCGAACGTCCCCCCCAGCAGTTTGAGGAGGGAAAGGTAGGAGCGGAGGGGCCTGCTGTAGAAGGGCCGTGGGAGAAGGAGCAGAAGTATCCGAAGGAGGTGATACACGGAGAAGCATGGAGCATACATCGGAGAAGGATGATGTGATGGGAGCAGCCAGGACCTGATCACGATGCTCTGAAGGTGAGGTGGAAGACGGGCCATTATGATGGCAATGCATGCGGCTTCCTTCTGAGCGCGCTGAGCAACATGATCATTGGTGGAGGGCTGATGCTGTATCCAGGCTTCCGCAAGAGTTTTAGCCCGAGCGACAAAGGACGTCATATCCGAAGCCCCGCCCGTGTCGAGAGTAAAGAGGTCGGTGAGTATGTCGTAGAGATGCTGAAGACTGTCGCGACCTGAGTATAAGGAATGCAACTCATCCCACATAGCCTTGGCGGTGTCGTGGTACATAGCCATCTGATAAGGCTCACCATCTAATGAATTCAGGATCCAAGTCTGAACGCGGCCATCATTACGGAGCCAATCATCGGTAAGAGGAGACGGAGGTGCCTGAGTAAGATGAGGCAGAAGACCCTTGGCTTGAAGAACCCGTCTAACGGAGTGCACCCAAGGGATAAAGTTTTTCTTGCCAGAAAGAGAGATGGTAGTGATCCGCAGCTTGTCACGGACTTCAGCAGAGCAAGTCGGGCGGTCTGTAGGACAGGCCGGGCGGTCAACAGGCGGACTGGCCGCCGAGCCAGTGGAGGTACCCGATGAACTCATAGAGGCAGACCGCAATAACAGATCACCGAGGGAGACCGCTGCGAGAAGAGCAGGAGGTCGCGCGACCAGGCCGCAGCGGGAAGGCTGGAGAAGACCGTGACCATGAAACCGCGGGAAGGCTGGAGAAGACCGTGACCAAAGAAACCGCGGGAAGGCACCAGTCTGCACGGGTACGCCGGACACCAGCGATGTGGCAAATCGCGACCAAAATGCGGACAGGGAGGAGTCCGCACGGTCTAGGTGAACACAGCAGCGGGGAGAACACGAGCCCGCAGCGGACAGGAGCAGGCCGCAAAAGAGAAACTACGGCGGACAAGAGCAGTCCGCAAAAGAGAGGAGCAGGCCGCAGGAGAAAGGAGGCCGCGGCGGACAGGATCAGTCCGCCGGAGAGAGGAGCAGGCCGCAAGAGAGAGGAGGCCGCGGCGGACAAGAACAGTCCGCAGCGGACAGGAGCAGGCCGCAAGAGGGAAAAACTCGCAGCGGTTAGGATAGAGGAGCTCGAGGCCGTAGCGGACAAGAGCAGTCCGCAAGAGACGGCGGATAGGGAGTAGCACAGGAAGAGGAGCAGTCCACGAGTAGAGAGGAGCAGTCCGCGAGTAGAGAGGCTCGAGCGGACAGAAGAAGAGGAGCTCGCAGCGGATAGAAGAGGTGGGTCCCACCGGTCAGAGCAGAAGATGGCTATAAGAAGCCTGAGGAGGGTGGAACCACGGAGAGAGATAAGAGAGGCGGATGCAGAGGGGCAGTCCGCAGAGGCCACGCGGATAAGGGAAAAACAGACCGCAAGAGACCGGTGCGGACAGACAGGCAAGCCGCAAGGGATGGCGGGCTGGGCGGTTTGAAGAAAAACGGACAGACAGGCAGACCGCAGGGGATGGCGGGTTAGGCGGTTTGCAGAGAAAGAAAGACCGCAACAAGAGGAACCTCTAGAGGACCAAACCTCCCTCTGATACCATGTTGAGAAACCTCAAAGCTTGTATGTATTTCTTGTGTATCTAAATACAAGGAGAGAATACAAATATATAAGAGGAAGAGAGAGAGAATAAATCTTATACAAGATGTGGGACTAAAGAGGAGAGAACAAAACATGGGCCCAAAAACATGGGCCTAATACATGGGCTATTCTAACACTACTAAAAGTAACATTTCTCTTCCACACTTAGCACATTGTGTACATAACAACTGTGCGCATAATGTATGCATATAAATATATTTTGGATATCTACTTAAACTTTTATACCTGGTTTTCTTCCATTTTATCCACAGCATTGTACTTATTACATGATTTGGATTTTAAAAAGAAACGTGGTATTATTTAATTTAGGGCTGTAAACTTTTAATTATATATGCTGGGACAGCCCCCTTACAATTGCTTTTTTCTAGATTTTTAATTGTTGTAACTGTCTACAACAGTTTAAAACGAACATAATTTTTCTGACATTCAAGATGTATTTTATAAAATATTTTTCTATAAGATAACAAGTTATATTTGATTTGCACATACCAAGTGTTCTAGCCACAGGGGTTCACTTTCTTTATTATTGGAGAAAATTATATTATGTTGTATTTATAATGGATGAGGGGATAAATTGTAATAAAATTGTATATTTGTTTTAGTTCCAAATTTGCTCCACTCGCGCAATCCAACCCATTGCCATTCTGTTGAATGTGGGGATGCTGAAGGAGCGGATCAATGTTAAAGTGGCGAAGGGCAGTGGGGGAGGTTTGTTGGTTCCAAAGGAACGTCAAGAACTTAAGGGCAGTCGACATTGGAAGTCGATGAGGTGCCGGACCAGCCGGCGATGAAGGCATCAAAGTTTGCATCCGACCATTGGATTAGAGCCTGGAGAGAGGAGATGGACTCCTCATGAGCATCGAGGTGGGGGTGGGGGGGCTGAGCCATGGGTGTGTCTGATTGCACCATGGATTGTATCCTGGGAATACATGTGAGGATGTGGATTGGATGAGGTGGATGAAAGAGTGGCGAGCCGCGACGCTGGGAGCAAGGGCGGCAGAAGCGGTGCTGGATGCAAGGGCGGGAGTAGACTCTGGGGGCAGAGAGGGAAAACTCATCGCAGGCGACATTGTTGGGCTGTAGCAGGCGTGGACGAGTATGCGCCAACATGGCGGCCGGGGAGGTCATGAAGAGGATGGTGTGGATGAGGCGTCGATGAGGCATGGAGGGTGTGGGCGTGGTGAGGTTCTAGGTGGCACGAACGAGGCTTGAGCGCTGGTGTGAGATTGTGCTTCGGGCAGTGGAGATCTGATGTAAACCCAATTCCAAAACCAATGCGACGACATAATTCCGCCTCGAAGTTCGTTGCATTCTAAACTTCACATCCATTTACTCTTAGAAGTGTAGTTTTGGGAGCATATATTTTAGGCACTTCCTACAGAAGAAGACATTTCCCACATCCTGATTCTTTTTTACATGTAACCAAACACACACTCGTAGCTTATTTATGCTGACAACATGAAAAAAAACGAAGACTGACATGGTTGCAAGGCAAAGATAGAAAGAAAGAAATAGGAAAAGGGATGAGGGATACAACTTCCAAACTTAGAATTTTAAGACCTGCCGAAAAGATTTATATTTCCATTTAATGATACCATAAAAGGGATTTGATTCACGCATCAGATAAATCTCATGCCTAAATTTGCAAATCCAAGTAAAATCTAGCACTGGATACTTCCTTTTACATACAGGCTAAACACCTACCCAAGCAATTAAAATGATAAGGGGCTCCTAAGAGTTCCAAATCTTGAAATCAACGCCCATCTAATTGAATAGGAAGAAAAAAATGGGGATGATCTGCAAATCTTGAAATCAAATACCCTTAACAAAGCTTCAGGACTACCTCCTTGCGAGAACAATGTGGTCCTCCTTTCTCGGAACGGCAAGCAGCTGCGGGAGAAACCAGTCCGGCAGTCCCGATCTTAGATGGAAGTGGCAGGCACCCTCCAACTTCCGGCGTTGGCGCTGCTGCTTCTTGCAAGCAGCTGCCGAGCCGTTCTCTATCATTGAGAAGGACGAGATATCTGCCTTGTCTTTTCTCGGGCGTAACCCTAGCAGACGGGAAAGACCACGCGCGAAACTAGTGTGCGGAGGCTATCCCGATCTAGAGGTGAGCGACTAACTATAGTTCCTCCAATGATCGAGCCGCGGGAAAGGACTCCCAGCTAAGATCGACCGACAATGTTGTGTAGAGGTCATTATAATCATTAGACGTACCTTATCTAATCTGGCTTAATCTCGTGAATCTACATCTTCCATTCATTTTTCTTGCCCTTCACATGATCTTAAATTGTATCGTACATAGAATCCTTTCTAACAATTTTTTCTTCTTAAACCTTTCACATTAAAATATCTGCCAATATCATTAATACATCTTATACTCGGTCCAGAACATCTTAGAATTGAGGATTGTATAAAGATTGTGTTGAAAAGCACAAAATCATAACATACACTTTACAGTTATTGTGAGAGAGAATCCTAATTAGTTTTATATAGTGAAAATTAATAAATAAAATTTTGCAGTCGGAGAATCATTAGCTAGATAGACCCCTTGAGAGGGAATCCTAGCGAGTTTTCTAGCGAAAAAATATCTAGAGAGTCCTAGCGATATTTCTACAAAAAACCTAATGAAATTTCTAGAGAAGTTTTAGTGAGATTTTTAAATTAAAATCATAGCTAGTTGTTTAACTAATAGAATTGGAGGTATATAAAAGTTATTTGAACGATGATTGCCTCCAAGCAATTAAAAGAAGTTAACTTTAATGGAAGGTATAGGAACGTCAAAGAGGAACAACCTAATAGATGAACACTGAATAACACAAACATATTCAACATGAAGATAAATGTTACTTAGTAACAAAGAAACATTCACATTTACTGCACAGTGGAGGAGAGCCACTTCCAACTTTGATGTGAGGCTAATGCCCTCCATCTAACTTTAACATACCAATCAATTGGGCCCCATCTTAAGAATAATTAAATCCTCCTATTATTTTAAAACTACAACTAATGTTGGCTAACCAATTGGCAGCAGTATTACCCTCTCTCTAAAATGCGTCAACTTTATCTTAAGTAATATACCAAATGCCTATCATATTTACATAAGCAACATAATTTCAGTCACCATTACCAGGCCTAGTGTTGGAGATCGACCCATGTTTATTCCTGCAGGAGGCGGTGATCTCTTACCTGTCTGAACGATCCGAGTTCACTGATGTGTTCGAATGACTGTTCCGAGTTTGTTTCATATATTTATTTTTATTTTTCGAGTTGTATTTGACACCCGATCAGTCACGACATTATGAGTCGTTTGATTTGAGTGCTTATTAGTTATGTTTGTTTTAATGCGCGTGTAGGCAACAGTTTGGGCATTGATCGTTTATTTCAGTCCATAAATTGCCTGTCTTAACCCCTCTCGGAGTCCCGGTGCGATTCCAAGAGGCTCCTTGGTGCGATTCCAAGAGGCTACTTGGTGCGACTCCAAGAGGATTCTTATACCTCAGTTCTTGTAACATCCATAGATCTGACGCGTTTTTATTTAAAATTGTAGGGGAAGGTCGCGACAAATTTTTGATCGAGGCGGCGCGTTGACAAGGTATAATGTTACTTTTCCTTTTGATAGCGACCATTAGTTCGTTAAGTGCATAAATTTTAGTGCGTGACGCGTTCTTTTAGTGGCGCGCAGTGAGGATGAAGTTTTGTGTAAGGAAATAACCTTGGGGTGCCGATAGGATTTCCCCCCCCCTCTCTCATGCGGTTTATACTTAAAACCGCAAGCCAAAAATCCCGCACAACCCTATTCCTCACGGGAGAAAAACCGCAGCAGGCCTGCGACATCCCGTTCCGCACCCTCGACGCCGACGCCAGCCGCGCGTCCCGCTACCCTAGCCGGCGGCTATTTTCTCCACCGAAACTCCTCTCCGACCACTCCTCCTTCCTCTACGAGCGCCGGTGGACATTCCTTTTCCTTCCTTGGCCATGGAAGTGCCGGATCTAACCCTAACCGAAGGAGTTTGGAATTTGTTCGTTTCCGGTGAGTAGATCTCTTCCTTTTCTCGTTTTCTGCTTGGATTCCCTTTGATTTGGAAACTAATTTAACCTAGGTTTTCGTTTTGATTGCCCTATTCTAGGTTTTGGTGTTCGTAGTTCACCACGGATTTTGTGTGGAATGCTTGGGTAGCCCCAAACGCTATACTTAAAGGTAATACTTGAAGTTTAACGCATAAATTTTGTAACCCTAGTTATTTATAAATTTTTCCATGAGAATATCGTAGAGGGGAAATTCTGAAATTAGGGTTACAGTAAATTGCAGGATTTTGGCGGGGTCGGGGCAGCGTTTTGAAGGTCCCCAGCAGTAGGATTACTTTGAAAGAGAAAATGTCGCCGCGCCGAGTATACGAACGTCGCAGCACCACTGTAAGGAAATCCTAATTCCTTTTAGTTAGACATATCAAGTAATTGTATTTTTTATACGCATGAGTAGGTTTCGTACAACATCATAAGCATGCATAGAGAAGTGTGACTGTAGGAAAATAATTGTGGAAACGCGTATGATAACGTCTTGTTCCATAACCACGTTAGTAAAATCGTGAACGGTTAGTTAAGTACGAAACTTCACATGTACACGTAAGTTTGGAGACTGTCCGACCAAGGGTGCGAATGTCCCTTCAAGTCGACCACGAGAAAGTCAATGGTCGACCAGTAGTACACCAGAAAAGATATCCCATGCAGAGTAGCGTCAGACCAAAAAGGTCAGTAGCACACCAGTCTGTTTGTGCTTGGTAGAGGCGCACTACCTTCCTCATAGGGCATATGGTATCCTATGAGTTACAGTCTTGGGAGTTGACTCCCCTTTGAGACAGCTAGCAGATTCGAGACCGTGTCCGCGTGACACTAGAACAATTGAGTTCGTCAGATGGTCTCGGGTCGTCAGTTTCAGATTTTGCGCGTTAGGAGCTACTCTGCCTAGAGCCTTCCCAGTAAACGTGTATGCTAGAAGCCACCTAGAACTCAAGTACAGACTTGACGTGAGACAGTACACTAGTTAGTGAACGTCAGGACTTAGGTAAATGAACGGAAAGTCATGAGTATAGAATTATAGTGTTCACCAGTAAGTATAGGAAAAGCATGCATATCATATATCATGAAATGTTTTCAGTGCACGAGACTAGTTTTAAAGACATGCATGCATTCATATGTAAATCTATTTTAGTGTCACTAAGGGGAATTGTTTTTCTTTACTCTGACCCTTCGTGGGCAATGTTTTTCAGGTGACCCAGGTGGGAAACTACGTCTAGGATGAGCGTCATGGTGGTGTCCGAGTGTAGTACTTTTACTATTTTCAGTTTACTCCATTTCAGCATGTACTTGTAGTTGTGGACAGTGTAACTCATTAATACTTTATATATCTTGTATCAGACTTATTTTGATAGTTCAGATTTTCAGTTATTGCAAAACTCATTCTTTTTTTGTGGCTCTGTGAATCCAGACATCAGGTATGCGGTTAACCTTAGTTTAATTTTTACTTCCGCTGTAAGTATTAAATCTGTTTAGTTTGGACTTTTATTACCTGCTGCTACTAGTTTTAATACTGCTTCCTAGTTTTTTTATATCGCTGACCCGGCCGGACGGCTTATTTCTGTAATACTGGGAAGGGGTGTTACAAATTGGTATCAGAGCCAGGTTTAGGATCCCTGGACCCTAGAAGGTTTTCACAGAGCCATAGGACTGTGTAAGAGTAAACTCATGTTAGTAGAGTATTTTAAGTTGCGTTTAAGGCTTAGTTTTCGCAAAAGTACGAAATAAAGTTGTCAAGCCAGTTTTAGCAGATGCCTGATAAATAACCAGATTTCTTTTATATGTTCTATCAGGCAACTCGAGTAAGTGAATCAGGTGAATCTTCACGTCAGGACCCTGTTCCTAACGCCACTATGGGAGATGCTGCAGTGCCACAGGTACCTCCAGTTCCAGCAGCTTCAGAGGGCACTGATATAGCGTCTCAGATTGCCAAGGCGGTTACTGTTGCCTTGATGGAGTTTCAGAGAGGACTGACTGCAGGGTTTCCAGTTCCAGTACACGTACCAGCCCCTGCACCAGCTCCTACCCCAGCGCCCGTGGAGATGACCCTGGAGCGTTATTTGAGGAATTTTAGAGAACTTCAGCCTTCAAACTACAGTGGGGATGAGACCCCGATGGATACAGATGATTGGGTAGCAAACACCAGAGACCTGCTGGATGTTTTGGAGTGCCCAGAGAATAAGAAGGTTCCTCTGGCAGTTTTCCTCCTCCGAGGTGAGGCAAAGGTCTGGTGGGACAAGTACCGGGCGGATGATCCCGCAGGTAAATGGTTATGAAAAATTCCTTTAATTATTTTGGAAGTGATATGTTCTCTTTTTAAATAGTATGACCATGTTTTTGGCCAGGTCGTACGCCAGACATGTTTACGTGGGGCGAATTTTCTAGAGCCCTTGCGAGTTGGTTCGTGCCTCCTTCCGCACGACGAGGTCTACAGGAAAGATAGCTTAGGCTTTTCCAGGGGGACAGGACTGTTGCTGAGTACGAGCGAGAGCTTACCCATCTGGCTCGATATGCGGGCGTAATGCAGGGAGACCAGACTGAGAAGTGCAGCCGCTTTGTGGATGGCTTACGTGACTCATTGAGACAGCCGCTGATGACTATGGTCAATGCTGATTACAGAAGCTTAGTGGATACGGCTCGCAGGCTGGAGGCTGACCAACAGAAGGTTCAAAAGCGAAGTAATTTCCGTGCAAAGCGATCTCAGGATTCGCGTCAGTCGCAGCAGAGTAGGAATGATCAGGGGAAGAACTGGAACAAGAAGCAGAAGTCTGATGCGAGGAAGTATGGTCAATCTGGTGACAGGAGCAGGGACTACCCCCTTTGTCCCAAGTGTCAGCGTCGCCATCCAGGAGAGTGTTTGGCCAGCGCGGGCGTGTGTTACAAGTGTCGTCAACCTGGACACATTGCTCGTTTCTGTCAGGAAGGTGGTTCGAATCAGGTAATCAACCTTGATGTATTTTGTACATTTATAAATTTTCGGTAGATGACAAGTGTAATTTGTTCCTGCAGTCGAAGTATGAGATTGGTGGCCCTAGCAGAGCAGACAAGGGCAAAGCGTTGATGATTACTGATGGAAGACCACAGCAGGGTCGAGATTTGGTGCAGCCCAGAGCTTATGGGCTTGGTCAGCAGGAGGCTAAAGAGCAGAAAGATGTAGTGACAGGTAAGTGTTTACTTTGCCTGATAAGTTTATTTAACACTCCGTAGTGACACTCTTTTTTTTTTGAAAATCATTCATGTAGGCATCCTTATGATTCGTAATTTACCCTCTAAGATTCTGTTTGATACGGGTGCCTCGCACTCGTTTATCGCAGAATCTTTAGTGCGTAAGTTGAATTTAGAAGTATTCTCAGAGACTGTAGCGCTGGATGTTATGATGCCGAATGGATCCCTTCTGCAGACCAGAGATAGGTGCAGGGTACCGGTGCAGTTTGGTGACACCGAGATTATTGTGGAAGCTTTGCAGCTACCTATTGTATGATTCGACCTGATTTTTGGAATGGACTGGCTTTCGGCAGTCAACGCCAGGATTGACTGTAGGGCGAAGCAGATACAGTTTGATGGCCCCAATCAGACTTCTTTTTCTTTTCAGGGCTTGAAGGGAGTAGTGAAGATGATCATATCTGCAGTCCAAGCGAGAAGGTCCATCAGTAAGGGTTGTGAAACCTTCGTAGTACTAATGAAGGCAGAGACTAAGACTGAGTTGTCAGAGGTACCAGTGGTGCAGGAATTCCCCGATGTTTTCCCGGAAGAGCTCCCTGGTGCCCCTCCAGATAGAGAGATTGAGTTCCCGATAGACTTGCAGCCTGGGGCTACACCGGTAGCCAAATCCCCCTATCGGATGGCTCCAAGGGAACTAGCAGAGTTGAAGAGTCAGTTGCAGGAGTTACTTGATTTGGGTTTTATACGCCCCAACACTTCACCATGCAGTGCTCCAGTGCTTTTTGTGAAGAAGAAGGATGGTAGTCTGAGACTGTGCATAGACTACCGTGAGTTGAACAAGCTGACAGTAAAGAACAAGTACCCGATTCCCAGGATTGATGATTTGTTTGACCAGTTGGTGGGATCAAACACTTTCTCCAAGTTAGATCTGAGGTCAGGCTATCACCAGTTAAAGATTCGTGATTCGGATATTCAGAAGACGGCTTTCAGCACCAGATATGGACACTTCGAGTTCGTGGTCATGCCGTTTGGGCTGACCAATGCCCCTTCAGTATTTATGGATCTGATGAACAGGGTATTTCGGGAGTACTTGGATCGTTTTGTCATTGTCTTTATAGATGACATCTTGGTGTTCTCTAAGAGTGCAGAAGATCATGCAACACATCTCAGGATTGTTTTGAGCACACTCAGAAAGAATCAGTTGTTTGCCAAGTTTTCAAAGTGCGAGTTTTGGCTTTCAGAGATTGCATTCTTAGGCCACATCATCAGTCAGAAAGGAGTTAGTGTTGATCCGAAGAAGATAGAGGCCATTAAGAGTTGGCCAAGGCCGACGACAGTTTCAGAGGTTCGCAGCTTTTTGGGTCTTGCTGGTTACTACAGGAGATTCATCAGAGATTTTTCGAAGATAGCCTTACCACTGACTTCCCTCACCAGGAAGGGTAAGAGCTTGGATTGGACAGTTGAGTGTGAGTTGGCTTTTGAGAACTTGAAGGGCAGGTTGATGACCGCACCGATTTTGAGTTTACCATCAGGGCCTGACGGGTTTCAGATTTACAGCGATGCATCAGGCCAGGGTTTGGGATATGTTCTCATGCAACATGGAAATGTCGTAGCCTATGCCTCGAGACAATTAAAGGTTCATGAGAGGAACTACCCAGTGCATGACTTGGAGCTTGCAGCAGTCATACATGCTCTGAAGATTTGGAGGCACTATCTTTATGATGTTCGTTGTGAGATCTTCACTGATCATAAGAGCCTCAAGTATATCTTTGATCAGCGAGAACTCATTTTGAGGCAGCGCAGATGGTTAGAGTTTCTATCAGACTACGACGTAGACATTCAGTACCATCCAGGAAAGGCGAACGTTGTAGCTGATGCCCTTAGCCGTAGAGGTTCATGTTTCTTTCTTCTCACGCAGCAGGAGGAGTTAGTGCGAGAGCTGGAGAGACTGGATATTACCGCTGTGCCACGCAGTAGTTTTGGTTCTGCAATGTTGAGTTGGATGGAGATTACCTGTGATATCAAGGACATAATCAGGACAGCTCTACCGTTGGATCCAAAGATGACAGAGATTTGGAGCTCAGTGCAGTCAGGACAGAAGGAGGGATTCATTATTCAGGATGATTTATTGTTGTTTGATGGCAGGGTGTGTATCCCCGATGTTAGTCACCTTCGCGAGGATATTTTATTTGAGGCACACAATTCCAGATATTCTATACATCCGGGTAGCACGAAAATGTATGCAGATATCAAGAAGTTAGTCTGGTGGCCATGCTTGAAGAGAGATGTTGCAGATTACGTAGGGAAGTGTGAGACGTGCAAGTTGGTTAAGGCCGAGTGCCAAAGGCCTGGAGGCAAGTTGCAGCCACTTCCCATTCCTGAGTGGACATTCGAAGATATATCCATGGATTTCATTCATGGTTTGCCGAGATCGCAGAGTGGGAATGATTCCTTGTGGGTTATAGTTGATCGACTTTCTAAGGTCGCCCATTTCATTCCTCTTAGGAAGACGGACCAAGGTCCGAAGCTGGCACAGTTATATTTGGATGAGATAGTTCGACTTCACGGTGTTCCCAGGACTATAGTTTCAGACCGAGATGGCAGATTCACCTCCAGGGAGTGGCGTCACGTACAGGAGCGGTTGAGTACCAGGTTACACTTCAGCACCGCTTTCCATCCCCAGACAGATGGACAGACTGAGCGCAGTAATAGGACTTTGGAGGATTTGCTTCGGATGTGCATTTTGGATTTTGGAGGAAAGTGGGAGAAATATGTTACTCTTGTGGAATTCTCCTACAACAACAGCTTTCAGACGAGTATTGGGATGACACCGTTCGAGGCCCTCTATGGCAGACGTTGTCGGACACCGTTATGTTGGGCTGAAAGTGAAGAGAGATCCACAATCAGGGAGTCATGGATTGATAAGACCACTGATAGAATCAAGCTTATTCAGGAGCGTATGAAGACAACTCAGGATCGCCAGGCCAAGTATCATGATCAGAAGCACAGGTCAGTAGAGTTCAGTGTTGGAGACTACGTTTATCTGAAGGTTAGACCAGTCAGAGGAGTTTCTAGAATAAAGCGGATGAAAATGCCGAGCCCAAGATTCGTTGGTCCTTTTGAGGTGCTGGAAAGAATTGGTGAGGTTGCTTACAGATTGGCCTTACCTGAGGAAATGAGTGGTGTACATGATGTATTCCACGTCTCTTATCTGAGGAGAGCAGTCAGAGATTCCAGTCAGATCATCAGTACCGAGGAAGCACCAATTGAGACAGATCTTAGTATTGGGTTAGACCAGTCAGAATAGTGGATTCAAGGATACGGAAGCTCAGAAATAGAGAGATTCGCATGGTCAAAGTCCTTTGGATGAACTGTGGCAGACCAGAGTATACTTGGGAGCGAGAGGATGAGCTTAAGAGCAACGCATACTATTCTTTTCTCTTCGATTCAGGTATGATTACAATTTTCGAGGACGAAAATTTTTGTTAGGAGGGGAGATTTGTAACATTCATAGATCTGACGCGATTTTATTTAAAATTGTAGGGGAAGGTCGCGACGAATTTTTGATCGAGGCGGCGCGTTGACAAGGTATAATGTTACTTTTCCTTTTGATAGCAACCATTAGTTCGTTAAGTGCATAAATTTTAGTGCGTGACGCGTTCTTTTAGTGGCACGCAGTGAGGATGAAGTTTTGTGTAAGGAAATAACCTTGGGGTGCCAATAGGATTTCCCCCCCCCCCTCTCTCATGCGGTTTATACTTAAAACCGCAAGCCAAAAATCCCGCACAACCCTATTCCTCACGGGAGAAAAACCGCAGCAGGCCCGCGACATCCCGTTCCGCACCCTCGACGCCGACGCCAGCCGCGCGTCCCGCTACCCTAGCCGGCGGCTATTTTCTCCACCGAAACTCCTCTCCGACCACTCCTCCTTCCTCTACGAGCGCCGGTGGACATTCCTTTTCCTTCCTTGGCCGTGGAAGTGCCGGATCTAACCCTAACCGAAGGAGTTTGGAATTTGTTCGTTTCCGGTGAGTAGATCTCTTCCTTTTCTCGTTTTCTGCTTGGATTCCCTTTGATTTGGAAACTAATTTAACCTAGGTTTTCGTTTTGATTGCCCTATTCTAGGTTTTGGTGTTCGTAGTTCACCACGGATTTTGTGTGGAACGCTTGGGTAGCCCCAAACGCTATACTTAAAGGTAATACTTGAAGTTTAACGCATAAATTTTGTAACCCTAGTTATTTATAAATTTTTCCATGAGAATATCGTAGAGGGGAAATTCTGAAATTAGGGTTACAGTAAATTGCAGGATTTTGGCGGGGTCGGGGCAGCGTTTTGAAGGTCCCCAGCAGTAGGATTACTTTGAAAGAGAAAATGTCGCCGCGCCGAGTATACGAACGTCGCAGCACCACTGTAAGGAAATCCTAATTCCTTTTAGTTAGACATATCAAGTAATTGTATTTTTTATACGCATGAGTAGGTTTCGTACAACATCATAAGCATGCATAGAGAAGTGTGACTGTAGGAAAATAATTGTGGAAACGCGTATGATAACGTCTTGTTTCATAACCACGTTAGTAAAATCGTGAAAGGTTAGTTAAGTACGAAACTTCACATGTACACGTAAGTTTGGAGACTGTCCGACCAAGGGTGCGAAGGTCCCTTCAAGTCGACCACGAGAAAGTCAATGGTCGACCAGTAGTACACCAGAAAAGATATCCCATGCAGAGTAGCGTCAGACCAAAAAGGTCAGTAGCACACCAGTCTGTATTTCCCCAGTAGCGTCAGACCAAAAAGGTCAGAAAAGATATCCCATGCAGAGGCGCACTACCTTCCTCATAGGGCATATGATATCCTATGAGTTACAGTCTTGAGAGTTGACTCCCCTTTGAGACAGTTAGCAGATTCGAGACCGTGTCCGCGTGGCACTAGAACAATTTAGTTCGTCAGATGGTCTCGGGTCGTCAGTTTCAGATTTTGCGCGTTAGGAGCTACTCTGCCTAGAGCCTTCCCAGTAAACGTGTAGGCTAGAAGCCACCTAGAACTCAAGTACAAACTTGACGTGAGACAGTACACTAGTTAGTGAACGTCAGGACTTAGGTAAATGAACGGAAAGTCATGAGTATAGAATTATAGTGTTCACCAGTAAGTATAGGAAAAACATGCATATCATATATCATGAAATGTTTTCAGTGCACGAGACTAGTTTTAAAGACATGCATGCATTCATATGTAAATCTATTTTAGTGTCAGTAAGGGGAATTATTTTTCTTTACTCTGACCCTTCGTTGGCAATGTTTTTCAGGTGACCCAGGTGGGAAACTACGTCTAGGATGAGCGTCATGGTGGTGTCCGAGTGTAGTACTTTTACTATTTTTAGTTTACTTCATTTCAGCATGTACTTGTAGTTGTGGACAGTGTAACTCATTAATACTTTATATATCTTGTATCAGACTTATTTTGATAGTTCAGATTTTCAGTTATTGCAAAACTCATTCTTTTTTTGTGGCTCTGTGAATCCAGACATCAGGTATGCGGTTAACCTTAGTTTAATTTTTACTTCCGCTGTAAGTATTAAATCTGTTTAGTTTGGACTTTTATTACCTGCTGCTACTAGTTTTAATACTGCTTCCTAGTTTTCTTTATATCGCTGACCCGGCCGGACGGCTGATTTCTATAATACTGGGAATGGGTGTTACAGTTCTTCTCTTTCCCATCAACTACTCTCTCTTCTCGTGTACTTACGCAACCCCGAGCCCAAGCCTGTATTTCCCCAGTAGTCCACTCACGCTATTTCCCGCAAACTGCAATCACTTACTTCCAGTTGGTGTTGGTGCGTGAGCGGCAAGCGGCTAGGATAGCGGAGTCGGGAGAGGTTGTTGTGAGATTGAAAAGTTGAAGAGTGATGTAATCTCACGCTAGGGTTTCAAAGATTAAAATAATTTTTTTGGAAAAAATTTAATTTATTCGCTGAAGGCTCAAATTAGGATTTCAAAATAAAATATTTTATACTAGTTTTTATTTATCTCCAAAGGAAAGCCAAGCGGGCCAACACAAAATTTTCGCGTGTACAACTACTCTTAACGGTAAATTTCAACCAAAATCGTTATTTGTTATTCAGATAGTTTCGTCAGCGCGTAACGGTTCAAGCTGTAGCGGGGTTTGCATGACCACAAGCATAAATCACAGACAATAATTTATGAAATAACGATAACTCAAATTATTGAACGTTCGGGGCAAGTTTTTAATTATTTAAAATACACACCAATAATCGGCGATTTAGAGTCCAATTCCCAATTGTTTTGAGCGAGCGAAGGTTATTGATTCCAGCTGGCGCGACGAATGTTACGACACAATAGGAAGGCACCCGGTCCAATTTGGTCCAAGTTGAGAATTCAGCAGTGGCTGGAGCTTAGTTGTTGGTTGGCGGATGGCAATACCGGGTGAACAGCAGAAATTGAAAAGATTCGGGTTCCTATGTTTAGTGGAGCGCTATCCATTTAATGAGGCAATTTTTATTGATTCCAAATAGTTGTCGCTTGTTGGCGGTTTCCAAATACTAATCTCGCATTCCAAATAATACAAATTTTGAGCGATATTTCCCTAACATAGGGTGAGTTTTGGCATTTTAGAATGCCGTTACGTTCTAAACTAAAATTAGTCTTTTTATTTAAGAAACTCAACCCGAGGGAACAATTTCGAGTGCGCGAAACAAAATACACGATAATAAATAAATGCTGAAATATTCCTTAGGATGCGACGAAGGTTGCAATAGGAACGGGCGGCACCAGAGAGGGACGAAGGACCAAACCTCCTGGTCGACGGATAACGCTACCTGGTTTGAATTTGGTCGCAATTCTCGGGCTGAAGCTGGGGATGGTATGGGCGCAACACAAAAAATCTTGAAAGGAGATATATTTGAAAGTCGATCATGTGAATTTAGTCGGAGGTCAGGGCGGTCGGAGCTTTACGCGAATTCAGTTCCAGCGTGTGGCTGGAGCTTGCAAGATTCTTAAAACCGGCGGTGTGTGGCGGAGTCGGACAAGTGTTGGTGAGTGTAGTGGTGGAGACTTAGGAACTGGTTAGGGCAGCGAATGACTCAATTGGAGCAGGGGCTGCGAACAGTGACTGGAGATGGCAGAGGGAATACCTTGCAGCTCGTAGGGGAATCTATGTCCTTCAAATTTGGGGCAACGACGAAACTAGTGAAAGGTCTAGCAGTAGACCTAAACTCAGATTCCACCCTACGGACCATACTAGAAACTTCTTCTAAATTTTGGTAACTGTGCAACTCTAGTTGAACCTTAATGGAGTAGTGTAACTCGTGCAGGTAACGGGATACAATCATCTCGTCACCCTCCTTAATGCTTAGTCGAGATTGAAGGATTATAAATTCATTAGTGTACTCATCGATCGACAAACCTATTTGTTGTAGATTTTGAAATTTATGGTATATAGTTCAGAGGTAGTCAGGAGAGACATAGTGTTTGCGGAGTTTTGATTTGAACTCAACCCAAGTAGTGATTGGAGGCAACCACAACTTATCTCTGATGCGTTGAAGTTGTTTCCACCATTCTAAGGTGGGTCCATTAAGTCTACGGCTCACTTCCTCGATTTGCCTACTCATGGGTACTTGACTTCGACTCATGAAAGTTTCCATGCTACGCCACCAATCTAAACACTCATTAGGTTCTAGACGTCCATAAAAATCGCTCTGATAACGTGTGTTCTAGGCGCTTAGGATTAGTGGGTCATCATGCCATGAGTGTACATTTGCGAGAGATGCAAACATTTCGGTTAAATTTTTAATTCGAACATTTAAGTCTACTATGGTGCTCTCTATACCTATGAGATTTTCCATTATTTTTTTTTTAAAAATGTAACTTTTTTTAAAAAAATGTAACTATTTTTTTAAACGACATAGACAAACTTTTAATTTTTTTATTATTTTTTTAATTTTTAAACAAGAGACCATTGGTTTTTAGAATTAATGAATATTCAAATATGAAAACTCTTATGATACTCTTTATAAAAAAAATAAGATAGGATTTTAAATTTTTGAAAATAAAATAAATTTTTTTAAAAAAATTAAAAGGACATGAGAATTTTTTTTGAAAACCGGATCACAGGATTCACGATAGGAGCGAATCACGTCTGCTTTGATACTAAACTGATGTAATCTCACGCTAGGGTTTCAAAGATTAAAATAATTTTTTTTAGAAAAAAATTTAATTTATTTGTTGAAGGCTCAAATTAGGATTCAAAATAAAATATTTTATACTAGTTTTTATTTATCTCCAAAGGAAGGCCAAGCGGGCCAACACAAAATTTTTGCGCGTATAACTACTCTTAACTGTAAATTTCCGCCAAAATCGTTATTTGTTATACAGATAGTTTCGTCAGCGCGTAACGATTCAAGCCGTAGAGGGGTTTGCATGACCACAAGCATAAATCACAGACAATAATTTATTAAATAACGATAACTCAGGTGATTGGATGTTCGGGGAAAGTTTTAAATTATTTAAAATACGCATAAATTTAAGACCAATTGTTTACGAGCAAGAAATTGGCGAGTTACCACAATAGGCCGGTCCAATTTCAAGTTGAGGAGCCGTGTTGTAGTTGTTGGCCGATCAAATCGGGTGAGGAGGAAGAGTTCTCGATTTTGAGGTTATTGATTCTGGCTGGCAGGTTGAGCTACAGGGGGGGATGCCGGGATAGGAAACTGAGGTCGACGATACCCCTCAGCAATAGGAACAGGCGCAGCCGGAGATGGACGGCGGGGTCGACGGTGCCTGGTGATTTGGTCGCGGGCTGAAGCCGGGGATGGTACGCTTTCGGTCGTCGCCAGGGCGGCCGGAGCTTTGCGAATTCAGCGGTGTGTGGCTGGAGCCAGCAAGATCCGGCAGTGCGAGGCGGAGTCGGACGGTGGAGACGGAACTGGTTAGGGCAGCGAATGACTCAATTTACGAACACTGATGGCGGCGGGAATACCTTGCACGGGATAACAGTGCCGACAACAAAGAAATTGAAATTTCTATTCAATTTCTCTAATCTAGGTTGCCTCTGTTTAGTGGAGCGGCTTTCCATATATAATGAATGATTTAATTACAATTTTAGTAAAGTTCCCAATAAAGAGGGCCGACCAAACGCATTCTAAATTTTAAAATTTCCAAGTACCTGTTGACCTGTTGACCGGCTAGCTTTTAAAAGAATGTTTTCTCCTCTTAATAGTTTCCAAATACTAATCTCCCATAAAACTTATTCCAAAATAATACAAATTTTGAACGTGATATTTCCCTAATCATAGGACAATAATATTCTGTCTTTGAGTTTTGAAATTTAAACTTATGCATTTTAGATAACTTTAAGCTTGCCCGTTACGTTCTAACTATTAGAATTACCGGACCTTTTTATTTAAGATCTCATCAGACGGTCAACCCAAAGAGTCGAACAATTTCAAATAAAAGTAGTTGCGCGAAAGAAAATACACGATAATAAATGAATGCTGAAATATTCAAATGTGTGACTTAGGATGCGACGAAGGTTGCATCAGAGGGAAAATTGATTAAACTTTGCATAATCATCATCCCAGTAGTCCTACCCTTATATCCAGGAGGGCTCAAATGCAAACAAACATTAAGTTCCCAAAATGCCCCCTTATCGGGATTGACATCATATCAGGTCAAAAAAATGTGATGATATCAAGACACAGATTTATTGACACAAAAATAGATGCTGAATTTATCCTTGCGCAGTTTGCAAATGTGACACCACAATGTGGATCCACAAGACCACAACATCTCCTCCCCTCATCGGCATCAAGCTTGTCTTGCAATTATTGTGGGAGTTGGACTAATGGTTCTCGGGGTGACGCTCCAATGAACGGCTTCAACTAAGATACATAGAACACATTGTGAATCCGGACATCAGGTGGGAGTTGGAGGTGGTATGACACATCACCAATATGTTGCAAAACTTCAAACGGGTCATAAAATTTGGGGCCAACTTGTGGCAGCGACGAAGATCTCGTGATGGCCCCTAATGTAGACGGCCTCCATGCTTCCTTGCGTCTGAAGAAGACACTTGCGAGTGAGGTTGAGAATCTGGTCGCATGCCTGTAAGTCCCTGTTTACCGCTACTGAGTTAGCCGAGCCAACATCGTAAGTTAGTAAGCGAGGCAGATCCCAAACGTTGATGAGACAAAAGGGTGTGGTCTGGTCTGGAGGGGAATATGATATGATGAGACAAAAGGGTGTACTCCACACATGGAAGCCAGTCTGCATAATCCTTAAGGAAATCCCTGGTGGTACAACAAAGATACATCTCGACTGTCTGATTGACCACCTCAGTCTGCCCATCGACTACAGATTATAAGCAGAGGAAAAGACGAGCTTGGTTCTACACAATGTGAACAATTTCTGCCAGAACTAAGAAGTGAAGACCTTATCCCCGTCCAACACAATACTCTCTCGTAGGCCGTGTAAGCGGAACAACTGATCGAAGAAGATATGATCGACCTCTTCTGCTATAATGGGATTGCTCATGGCGATGATGTGGGCTCCTTTAGAGAATCTATCTATCCACCACCACAAAGAGAATGGACCACCCTCTCTAGGTGGGCAAATTCTCGAAAAGTCCATAGAAAAGCCCACCCATAATTGTGTTGGCACTAGACGAGGGTGAAGAAGACCTCCTGGAAACAAGTGATTTGCCTTGCTGCGTTGGCGTACAAAACAAGCGGCAATGAAATCTTGCACGCTGACGCTTGAGGCTTTGCTAAAAGAATTCCACTGAATGCACTGAATGGTCTTGTGGACCCCTTTATGGGTTGTACAATGAGTCTTGACAAGGATGCTAGGGATCATTGGGGAGGCAACTGGTAGATAGATCATGTCTTTGTATACAATGAAGTTATTCTTCACGGCCTAACAAGAGGGAAGCCTCTCCTTCGTGATTCAATTGAGGAGCTCTAGGAGGGATGTGAAATCATGTACCTCCTGGCGAGGACAAGTGAGAACAGTAGATGCGGGTTGGGACATGGTGAAGAGAGTCCCGTCCTGATGGTCGCAGTGAAAGAGATCATCCACCCCCCAGTTCAAGGCGCTTGCCTTGTACTCGACCAAAAAATCATATCCCCACAATTCACAGTACCCATCGATGTTGTGGTGCTGCACTGAGGCACTGATTTAGGAGTTTCTTCAAACTGAAGTGATCAGTGCGAATCCAAATTGTCCGACCCAATAAGAATGCCCGCCAGTGCTCGAGTGTGCGTGAACATGGGTATATGCCCTTACGCTCCAACATAAGTGCGTCCACACATATTTGGGGGGAGGGGTGGGGTAGGGTGGGGTCTGTCATTCTCTAGCGGTCTCCGTAACAATATTGTCATATAGAAAATAATCCTTCTCCTCAAAACAAGATGTCAAGACTGTGTGTGAAGGTCCCTCGGTCAATCGACGCAACCTTAGTCCTAGATGCCCTGTCCACACACATTTGGGGGGAGGGGTGGGGTAGGGTGGGGTCTGTCATTCTCCGACGGGCTCTGTAACCATATTGTCATACAGAAAATAAGCCTTCTCCTGAAAACAAGACGTCAAGACTGAGTGTGAAAGTCCCCGGTCAATCTACGTGACCTTGGTCCTAGATGCCTTGTTCATACAACCAGAACTCCTACCCGAGCCACAACCCTCTACTCAACGTCACTCATCCCTAACAGGAACTAACACTCTCAGATCTCCACAATACACATTCCAGAACCACCTGCACGCGTAAGTAATAGTTTAATGTTTCCATTCTATATTTTGTATGCTTGAACTATATTTTATTAGATCTGATTTCATTTGCTGTTTTTTCCATAAAATTGTATGATTGCTGGACTTATTCGTTGCGTAGTTGAAATATTGCACCTCAATTACTTGTGAATTAACATGTACCTCTTAATTCTTTTCAATAATCAAATGTGCTACTAAATAAGTTTTTTTTCAATCAATTAATTACTTTTTAATCAGCCTGTCTTAATTGCATCTGCATGTACATTAGGAATTTTGGTAGTCACCTTACATTCCACTTATAATCACAATTTATAGCATCCACATTCACAGCCTTCCCCGCATCATTGTGAAAGATGAATCTTAATTTCAAAGCATTAGTCTCCATACATAGTTTAGAAATTACCCAACACAAGCACAATTCCAAATCATGATTTAATGCATAAAGTTAGCATACAATATAATCATAGGAAAAAGTAAAGAAATGTTGATACGCATGTGATCTTTCCGAATCCCACTTCTCCCCTACCTTAGGATTATCTTTAGAGCATTCTTCCACATATGAATGCATTTTCAATAGTTGAAAAATATGAAGCACAAAGGCTATCATATTAAAGTCTTTTCAGTCTAAGAGATCTGTTGTTACAAGTAAATATGTTTGGTTATATACATTCCAAATGATTTTGATAGGGACCTCAATTTGGGTTTTCGTTCGTTTCCAGACAACATAGAAATCCTGGAGGAGGTTTGAGTTCCTCTTCTTGGACCCAAAAAATCTATATCGACGATGGAGGATGAACGACAGAGGGGGAGGAAGGTTGTTTCGATGGAGGTGGCTCGAGATTGTCTGGGTTGGCGTTGGCTGCTTGGCACGTGAACGACGAGAGGATAGGGCAGCAAAGTCAGGAGCGGAGGTTGTGAGATTGAAAAGTTTGAGAGAGAGAGAGAGAGAGAGAGAGAGAGAGAGCGAGAGAAGAGGGAGAGGAGGGAAATTTGATTAAACTTTGCATAATCATAGTCCCAATAGCCCTCCCCTTATATCCGGGTGGGCTCAAATGCAAACAAACATTAACTCCCAAAATGCCCCCTCATCAGGCTTGACATCATATGAGGTTAAAATAAAAATGCGATGATATCAAGGCACAAAATTAAAGAAACAAAAATAAAACACTACCGATGCTGAGTTAATCCCTGCGCAGTTTTTCATGGTATGTGATGCCGTAATGTGGATCCAGAACATCTCCCTCGTTGACATAAATCTTGTCCTCACGCTGTCTTGCAACTGTTTTGGGAGTTGGACCAAGGGTACTAAGGGTGACACTCCAATGAACTGCTTCACGTTAATCCGAGCATCAGGTGGGAGTTTGAGGTGGTATGCCACATTGCCAATATGTTGCAAAACTTCAAACGGGCCATAAAATTTGGGGCCCAAATGCAAACAGACATTAACTCCCAAAATTCCTCCTCATCAGGCTTGACATCATATGAGGTTAAAATATAAATGCGATGATATCAAAGCACAAAATTAAAGAAACAAAAATAAAACACTACCGATGCTGAGTTAATCCCTGCGCGGTTTTTCATGGTATGTGATGCCGTAATGTGGATCCAGAACATCTCCCTCGTTGACATCAATCTTGTCCTCAAGCTTGTCTTGCAACTGTGGCGGGAGTGGGACCAAGGGTTCTAAGGGTGACACTCCAATGAACTGCTTCACGTTAATCCGAGCATCAGGTGGGAGTTTGAGGTGGTATGCCACATTGCCAATATTGTGCAAAACTTCAAACGGGCCATAAAATTTGGGTCCCAAATTGTGGTAGAGGCGAAGAAGAGCTCGTAGTGGCCCCGATTGTAGGCAACCTCCACGTAATGGGATTGCTTATGGTGATGATGTGGGCCCCCTTGGAGAATCTATCCAACACCACAAAGAGAATGGACTGCTCTTGGAGAATCTATCCAACACCACGAAGAGAATGAACCACCCTCTCTAGGTGTGCAAACTCTCAAGAAGTCCATAGAGAAGTCCGCCCATAATTGTGTTGGCACTATAAGAGGCTTAAGAATGTCTGTTGGAAGCAAGTGATACACCTTGCTGCACTGGCATACAAAACAAATGGCAATGAAATCAAGCACGTTACGCTTGAGGCATTGCCAAAAGAATTCCACCGAATGCACTGAAGGGTCTTGTGGACCCCTTCACGGGTTGCACTATGAGCATTGGCAAGGATCTCGGGGATCAGTGCGGAGGCAGCTAGCTGGTAGATAGATCCTATCTTTGTATACGATGAAGTCATCCTTCACGGCCCAACAAGAGGGAAGCCCCCCTTCTTGATTCAATTGAGGAGCTCTAGGAGGGATGTGGAATCATGTACCTCCTGGAGAAGGCGAATGCGAATAGTAGAGGTGGGTTGGGACATGGTGAAGAGAGTCCCGCCCAGATGGTCACGGTAAGAGATCTGGCGCCCGGTTCAAGTCACCTACCTTGTACTCGATCCTAAAATCATATCCCAACAACTTGCTGACCCATTGTTGTTGTTGTGCTGCATTGAGGCACTGCTCTGGGAGGTACTTCAATATAAAGTGATCGGTGCGAATGCAAAATGTCCGACCCTATAAGTATGACCGCCAATGTTGGACATCCTCAGCCAAACCAGTCATCTCTTGCTCGCAAGCGTGAAGCTTTTGGTGATGTAAGACTGCCTTTCAGCTAAAGTAGACAATGGGATCCCCGCCCTGCTGGAGCTCGGGTCCACACCCTTTCATGGAGGCATTACACCCGACATAAAAGCCCCAGTTCATTGAGCGCCCTTCAGGGACTTTTAAAAAATTTATATCCGGGCACATGCCGGAGTGTGCATGAACATGGGTATGCCCTTATGCTCGGGTGTAAGCGCGTCTACACGCATTTTGGGGGAGGGGTCGTGTAGGGTTGGGTACGCCATTCTCCTGTGGGCTCCGTAACAATATTATTATATAGGAAATAAGCCATCTCAAAACAATACGTCAAGACTAAGTGTGAAGGTCCCCTGCTCAACCGACGTGGCCTCGGTCCTAGATGCCCCGTTAATACGATTAGTACTGGAACCATCGATGGGTTGGCCTCTCTAATGGTCCAGTGGTTTTGTCTGGAGGTGCGTCTTCTATTTCGAGAGCCTCAAGACCCTCCACACATGTCATTAAGTCATCCCTGATCATGGCTAGAAACTTTTTCACAGAGAACTTGTGCGTAGGAGTAAGACTGCTTGTAACAAAAGCAAAGTTCCTTGTTCCTCAAATTATTATACTTTTGGTTGGAGAGACAGTGAATGGAGGTAGAAGAGGTGATGGTGTTGACGGTTTACGGTTGTGCGTGAAGTATGACCGGTGAGAGGCTTGGAGGGGGTGGAGGTAGAGTGGGGGTCCGTTGAGCTTGCAATGAATTTGACTTTCATGAGGTCCAGATCTTTGTTGATGGTGGATGGATGATGGTTGCAAAGACGAGCTCAAATATGGGGTTTTATATCATGCATAAAGTAGCCCAGGTAATTGTCAAGTGGTTGGTTTGGTGTGTGTGACAAGTTCGATGAATTCGTCCACATAGGAGTCCATGGATCCCGTCTAGCGAACCCCAAACATGCGTTCGATCATGTTACCGAAATAGCGATGACTGTAGCTTTGTATAAGGGCCTCCGCGAGGGTTGCCGGAATGAGACAGAGGACTGGCCGTGGAGATCTTTTGTCCCTCTCTTGTATAATGTATGTTAAAATATTGCTGTGTTCGTCCAATCCAACCAAGTGCATTGGCATCATTGATCGTTGGAATGTTTGTGCGGTGGTGGGTCGGAGTAGACAACCTGATTGCAGTGTCATCAGCCAAAAACAACTTGGGGATCCCAATGCATATATGACGTTGGATACTGATGGTTGACCCGGTTGCATGTTGCGAAGCAGCGCTAAGATGTACTCGAACTTCGTGCCTTGGGCGTTGAGACGAGCGTTGCACGTGTACTGCATCTACACGGTTGTCTGTCATTTGACGTGTTTTCGGCATTAGAAATATATGACGGAAATACCATTGAGGACTGGCGTTGCCGCTGAAGGGTGGTCTTGACATCTATGACTCGGAGAAAAGAGGCGTTGATGGTGAAGGAGCGCAAACTATGCGTGGTCGACCCGGCAGAACGGTGTGTTGGAATGGTGCCAAAAGATGTGACCTGGTCGTATGAAGCTGCTAGGCTGTTATTTGAATTTGATGAGACGGCGAGGAGGGGAAGCTGATGTGGGAGATTCGTTTAGTGTGTGAATGGCAGTAAGGATCATGTGCTAAAGCGCTCAAAACGGCGTTGATCAAGGTCAAAGAGAGAAAATTGGCAATGGCGCGTGTGTTGGCGGCGTGGGAGCAGGCGTCGTAGCCGAGAGACCATGTGAGCGGAGACGACATGCAAATTTGGAACAAGGGGTCCTTGCCATGGAATCAACCAAGTGGATAGGAAGCCTCAAGTATTTAGGGTTGGATCGGCTATCGGTTTTACCATGGGCGGCACTGCATGTGGGACTAATGTTATGAAATATGATGTAAACTATGAGCATTTTCCGGGACCTCCAAAGTTTGCTAAATTATAGGTTGCACTCTTACTTTTGAAATTACAAAAACTCCAATGTAAATTTACATTTCATTACATCCATGCACAAAAGACCTCTTGAAAGTTTACTTCAAGGAGGTAATTTTGTGCATGAATGTTCTGAAATGTAAACTTACAGGGAAGGTTTTTGTAATTTCAAAAGTAAGATGCATGCAACCTGTAATTAATGCTTACTTTCAAGGGCCGTTTTGATAATTATTTCTTTAAACTATTTGTTATCTATTGAACATATGATGTGAGGAGAGAATTTATAAGATCTTGCCCTCGTTTATACTTTTCTATTGTCCAACAAAATTAATGATACCTAAGATGGCTTTAAGTTGATCGGTGTTCCATTCTGCCTCTGAAATACTCTCTACTAGATTTATCGTTTTCCATATATACTTTTAGATAACACAAGCTCTCTTAAAATAAATTATGCATATTTTTTTGTCGTCTCTAAACTTGTTTCATACTATGTTGCCAGTCTGAAGTATTTGCTGTTGCCTTTGGTGTACTTGCTGCTGGTGCAGTTATACTCACATTAAATGTCTTGCTTCTGGTAAGAACAGTTTCCATATCCTAATTCCCAATGCATATTACAACTATATATACCTCCTCTATATGTTTGCAAAATTACTGGTTGCACTCCTTTATCTTTTGAAATTACAAAAAACTCACATGCAGGTTTACATTTCTTAATATGTATGCGCAAAACAAAAAAAACATGAAGGGGAGCTTCATGGGGGTATTTTTGTGCATACATGTTATGAAATATAAACTCAGAGAAGAGGTTTACGTAATTTCAGAAGATAAAAGGGTGCAACTCGAGTTATACCAACTCTCATGGAAGGTTTGAGTAATCAATAGTGTGTGTTTGTGTGTGTTTATACATAGGAATAATTACCAAAACTTCCCCTAAAAGTTAGCATAATTACAGATTGCACCACTCTTATTATTGAAATTACAAAAACCTCTCCTGAATTTTACAAAACAAACATTTATCTCCCCTAAAAAGAAGAGCTTTAGGTTGAGCGGGACAAAGACAGAGTATATGGAGCTTAAATTTAGCAGTACAAGAAGGACAGATGATTTCGTTATTAAGTTCGGTGATCAAGATATTTCCCGTAGTGAATGTTTTAAATATCTTGGATCGATAGTTCAAAAAAACGGAGGTATTGATAAAGATGTGACACACAGAATCCAAGCGGGTTGGTTGAAATGGAGAGACGCGTCAGAGATTTCATGTAATCGTAAAGTACCACTAAAACTTAAGAGCAAGTTTTACCATACTGCAATTAGACCGGCGATGCTCTATGGTTCTGAGTGTTGGGCAGTGAATTGTGTACATGAGCAAAAAATGAGAGTTGCGGAGATGAGAATGCTTAGGTGGATGTGTGGACACACGAGATTGGATAAAATTAGGAATGAAAGGATCAGGGATAAGACAGGAGTAGCACCAATTATAGAGAAGATGCAAGAAGCTCGTCTAAGATGGTTTGGACACGTATAAAGGAGACCATTAGAGACACCTGTTAGGCGTTGTGAGAGTCTAGTCACTAGGCATGTTAAACGAGGGAGGGGTAGACCAATAAAGACTTGGAATGAAACTGTAAAGAAAGACATGATGTACTTACGCATTAGTGAGATTATGACAAAAGATAAGGCACAATGGAGACAAAGGATCCATATAGTCGACCCCACTATGGTGGGATAAAGGCTTGAATGTTGTTGTTGTTGTTATAACATTTCTCTCCCATGAAGTTCACATTTCATAACAATCATGAACAAAATACCTCCTTTGAAAATGTATTTCAAAAAGGGTATTTTTGTGCATGGAAGTTATGAAATGTGAACTTCATCAGAGGTAAATTTTATGTTTTATAACATTCGGGGGAGGTTTTGTAATTTCAATAATAAGAGGGGGTGCAATCTGTAATTTTTCGAACTTAGATGCGAGGTCCCGGTAAACGCCCCTATATATATATGTATATGTATATGTATATGTATATATATATATATATGTATATGTATATGTATATGTATATGTATATGTATATATATATATATGTATATGCTTATGCGTGTGTTAAAAGGGGTTCTAAATGATCATGCACTATACATCAACAGGGCGGTCACATCATTTTCTTCCAAAGCCTCAGCCTTCTTGGCTACTGTCTCTTTCCACTTGACGTTGGAGCTTTAATCTGCTTGATAAAAGACAATGTCATCCTCAAAATAGTAGCTGTTTTTGTAACACTGACATGGAGTTCATGGGCAGCTTATCCATTCATAAGCGCCGCTGTTAATCCCAAGAGAAAGGCTCTTGCCTTATATCCAGTCTTCCTCATGTATATATCTGTCGGCTTCTTGATAATCGCCATTGATTAGATTTGTCCGTGGAAGTAACTCTTACCTGATTTGGTCCAAGCACTCTGCCTTTCTATTTGCCTGAGTTTTGAAGTTGTAACAGCGGATTGATTTGCATATACTCGTCATCGTTTGTATTTCTGGTATCTTGCAAGATTTTCTTTTTGCATCTCTTGTTAGCATCCTGCGTATAACAGCATGGAAAATTAATGGTCTTCTTTGTGCCAAGATTGTCTTAGTCACGTGACATCCTTTTGCCCTGCATGACAGTATCCCGCTGCTCACATGCAGCAGCAGTTTTATCCCTGGCCTCGTTTAGGGGAGGGTAAAGGCTTATGTACTGTGGCATATGGCACATGGCACATGGCATAGGGATGCCAGAGGGCTCATATTTCTTAATTATGAGAAATGCTAATTTTAATTGAGTTGTTTTTATGGAATGTGGTTTTACATGTACCCGTTCTGGCAAAGCTTGCTCTTTCTTGCACGCTTTGCTATCTGTACAAATAAAATTGTTATTTTTTTTAATATTACCGAGTATAATATTATGACCATATCCATTTGTTAAAATGTGCCTAAATCATCTGATATAGTTTATGTTGTTTATCCCAAAGTTTATCCAAAAAGTAATGCGTGGGATTTTTCTGATAGCCTTCGCACTAAGCTAGCTTCAGACATATTTGCATCAACTTAACACTTTCTCGATGCTCTTTGACGGCTTTTGGCTGTCTTCAGGCGGTTTTACCCAGCTCCGCACGGACTTTGCTCTTGCTTGATGCTTCGGGTGGCTTTCAGCTGCATAGAAACGGACTTTGCCAGCTTTCACGCAATCCAACAGCTTGGCGCCGCATGCGCCACCCGTGGCCCCTGGAGCACGTATGCAAAATCAAACAACCATAGTGCTCCGGTGGGCCGCGAGTGGTGAGTGCAATGCCGAGTTGGTGGATTGCGTGGAAGTGGGCTTGAGGCCAAAGGCCCTCCAGAGCACCAAGTACGCGCGTAGCCTGTGCGGAGGCAGCCGAAGGCTCTCCTGAGAGCATCGAGCAAGAGCGTACCCGTGCGAAGATACTCGTATTTTGGAGATTTTTATACTTATTATACGTATTTTAAATATTATTTTTTTTATTTATTTATCTTATTTCTATAATTATCGTTTATTTATTTTTATTTATTTATTTAATTATTTTTGTTGCGGGTCACTCAAGGCTCTTGGTAGACCGCTCTAAACTTGACCGTCTTAGCTCGTAAGCGGTTGAGCTCAAACATTCACCGAAAGAAAGGATAATATGCAAAAGGTTTTTTTATGTGAAAAACTCCGGAATAGGGTGAAAATTCACATGATCGGATTAGTGCCGACTAAACTTCACTGATTGCCGGTGTTTTACAAGCTTTTGAGATAATTCGAGGGCGACAGACCCCTACTCGTTACAACTTTATGGGGGGGGGGGGGGGGGGTGAGGCCACTTCTCGTGAAGCTTAACATTTGACTTTAGTGGCGGTTGAGAACACGCGTTCTGGAGATTTAGTGGACTTTTATCGTGCTCGGAGGCGGAGGCGGAAGCGGAGAATGTTTGCAGTTGTCAGACGGGCGCCAAGTGTCGGGAGCACTGCACGTAGGAGCACAATGGACTTCAAAGACTCATCATGACTTTCTAAGATCTTTGAAGGAGATGATGAAGACTTCTGGAAAGCTCGGACGCGTAGGTGGAGAAGGTTAGGGGAAAAGGGTGAATGAAGGCGGGTCTGATGTCCTATTTATTGGCCACGAGAGTGGTTACGGTGGTTATATGATTATCTATAAACTGTAATCACTCTATTTACTAATTACAAATCAATTTAATATAGTTACAGCACAAACATTTTAATAGTTTTACACTGCACAAACCGACATTATTTTAGATATTTGCACCCACCCATTATAGGTGGTTATACCAGTGATTACGCGAGTGCTTACCCACACATTAGAGCAGGAGATCATGTGGGGATGATCAGACGACGGTGGTTAAGCGGCGGTCAGAGGGCCGGCCGTTGGCGAGGAGGCCGGCCGGCTGCATGGCCTGGCCGGCGAGGGCCGACTGGTGATGGGGCCGACCGGGGAGGGCCGCACCGCGGGGGAACGGGTGAGGGCAGTCGGCCAAGAGAGGCCGACCGCAGGGTCCTTGTGGCCATGCGCCGTGGGCGTGTGACTGAGGGCGCCAGGCCAGAGAGGCTAGCTGTGGGGGCCAGGAAACCAGCCGAGAGAGGCTGGCAGTGGGACCTTCACAGATGTGCATCGCGAGCGCTCGACCAAGGGCAGCCGACAGAAGGCCGTCCACGGGCAGCAGACAGAAGGCCGACCTCAGGCAGCGGGAACACGACCAAGGGAGGCCGGCCGGAGGCCGGCCGCGGGAACCTCGCAGCCGAGCGCGCACGCCCAAGACCGGCTGGTGGAGGCTGACCGCGGGGACCTCCCGACCGCGCATTGCGGGCGAGCGGACAGGGCGGCCTACCTGGGGAGGCTAGTTGCGGGGCCTCGCGGTCGCACGTCCTGGGAGTGCCGTCGTCCGGGGGCCGACCGTGGGAGCCTCGCTGCGAAACGCCGTGGACGCGCGACCAAGGTTGGCCGGCTAGGGGCTGGCCGCAGGCGTCTTGCGGCCATACGCTTCGGGAGCCTTGCGGCCGCGCATCGCGGGCTCGGCAGCCTCCCTACGATCGTCTGTTGATTGGTGCGATGGCGGTTGATGGGTTGATCAGACGCAAATCGGGCGTGCTGATCCAGCGTGAGATGGTTCCTCCCATAACCCATCACTATGTTAGCGGTGGTCATTGAATTCTGGCTAATTGCAGCCCAAAATTCCTCTAAAATATGAGAGACCTCATCAATTTTCATTTATTTATTTATTTATTTATTTTATTTAGTTTTTTTTTTACTTTTAATTTAATATTTTACTTTTGTTTTTTTTACTCTTAATCTCACGATGTTGGAGGCCACCGCAGTCGGCTTGATCGGGCCCCACCGACCGGGTCGCCGGTGGCCCCGAGTGGGGTAGGCCAGAGGCGGTCCGGCAGGGCCAACACCGGTGAGGACCCTGATCGTGACTGTTGAAGCCGAAATCTCGGTCTCTTGTGGAGTTCACCCTTGGGGAAGGGGTGACCGCGCACCTACTACCCTCAAGCGAACGATCTAGGCACATGACTAGAAACACAAGGGACAGACCCAGGGTCTCAGCGTGGAGGTCCCACCACATACCCGGAAGACTAACTAATTCTTCCCCTCCTCAGCCAAAGGCTGAGACGAGACACCTTCGGAGGGCTCTCTTGGCCGACCGAAACATCTAAGGAGGATCTCAAGACCAACTCTCTCCTAACTAGAGGTGTCTCCTCGGGTTTATGTAAAATGTTCCTCATCCGCCCTACCAATGGCGTAATCCCGCGGAATAGTTCTACTTTACGCAGCTCCAATTGTGCCGCAAACAACGTGACTCCACTGCCCTGAAAGGCTATGAGCAGGCCCTCGAGGGCTTCCCGGTAACTTTACCACGGGGTCCCCATGGGGCGACCGGTTCACGAGCACACCACTCTCCCAAGACTGAAGAAGTAAACTACACATACACAGAGCATCACCGATATTATAAATAATTACAGGAATATGAATTCCATATTTCGGCACGCAGATCGACAACATAAGCAAAAATAGGCCTTCGAGGGCCGGCACAAGCTTGGGCTTAAGCCCACTACTCCCCGCTTGGTACTGCAACACCTGTACGCCCACGTCTCAAATGGCGGCAGCAGGCCAAACAAAGGTCGACTAAGAGCGACGCAAAAACATCGCACCCACCCCTTTTTGGGGGTTGTGGCGCCCATTCCCTGCAAATAGATAATATACAACTTTCTCAGAGTCTTCTTCGGGAACCCCAGAACATCACCAATCCGGCTCACACGTCCGGATGAGTTTCACACAGCATGCCTAAACCCGTACTCACGCTTCCGGGTGCTAATGCAGTCAATTGCAGGGACGTACACGTCAATCCGTCGGAGAGCATCCTTCCCCCACTCGTCGATGGAGAGGTGCTTTCATGCAAATATGGAAAATAAGGGCTTCACCTGCCCAAGAAAAATTTCGTTACCCTTGACGCGTGTTTGACGGAGCCTCAACCACGCACATTGCCCGAGGCTTGACGTCTAGCGTCCGTAGTGGTTGTCCATGCACGGATCTGACCTCCGCGAGAGAGTTGAAAGCTCCAAATAATTTTGTCCTCCATGATCGAGCCTCTCCATGGCCGACCGTGCTCCAAGTGGCGTCGGCGAAGGTTGTCCCGGCTTCCACAACTTCAAGCGGCTGCGGGAGAGAAGCCCCCGGTCTCGCCTTGCTCCAGAGGTGGCGGGGAAGGTGTTCCCGGCCTCCCCTGCTCCAGAGGCGGCGACCTGGATGGAAAAAGGAGGGGAGGGAGGCGGCTCGGGCTGCAGCTTCAGGCGGCCGGAGAGAGAGAGAGGGGCGGACTTGCTCCTTGCTGAGGCGGCGGCCGGAGAGAGAGAGAGGGGCGGCCCTGCTCCTTGCTGAGGCGGCGGCCGGAGATAGATCGGGAGGCGGGCGGCTCCTTCCATGCGGGCGGCGCTGGGAAAAGAGGGGAAAAGACCGAGAGAGAGAGAGAGAGAGATCGGGTGGCCGAACCCTAGCGGGGGAGTAAAAAAGAAAACCCGCCTGATGCCTCCCCACCCCTCCTGATCCCCACTATGATATCTCCTATATATTATATATAATATAATATATATATTATAATATTAATCATAAATATATATATATATATCTTTATTATATAATACAATATGCATATCTCAATCACACCATGAATCTCATCTGGACCATCCGATCAAGCTCCATCAAATACGGGTCGTTGATTTCAAAACACAAGGTCTGTCAATAACCAAATCCTATTTTCAAACACTGTTCACTTTCAGCATTTTCCCGATACCATCCCGCACTTCTTGCCCCCTCACGGCGTCACCCCCGCCGCCGCCGGCCTGCCCGACCCCCAGGCGGGTTCGCCGGCCTCCGGCGAACCCGCCGGGGGGCGCCGGGCAGGCCGGTGGCGGCTCCGCCGGCGGCGGCGGGGGCGGGCAGCGAGGCGGACACGAAACGATTTTCTCTCATTTTTTGGTATTTTATTAAATAAATTAATATTACTTTTGTTTTCATTTTTTTTGTTTTTATTAAATAAATTATTATTATATTATATAATTATAATTTGGTTTTTTATAATTTGGCCGGCGGAAGGGCGGGCTTCGCGGTGGCGGGCGAAACTTTCCGCGGGGCGGGTGAACTTCGCTGTGGCGGGCGAAGCCAAATAAATGATTATTAAATTATAATTATATAAATTGATTTTTTATAATTTGGCCGGCGGAAGGGCGTGTTTCGCGGTGGCGGGCGAACTTCGCGGTGGCGGGCGAAACCCACCTGAATGCGAAGCGGGCGAAGCCCGCAGCGACGCATCGAGTCCGTGAGGCGGCGGGATGCGTTTTTTTTTTCTTTTTTTTATTTAATAATTAATTTATTAATTTATATTTTTTATAATTAATAAAATTATTAAAATCCTTTTAAATCCTTTTATAATTAGGCTTCGCGCGTCGGGGGGCTGGCGAAGCGCGGCGGGGGGCGGGCGAAGCCCGCCGGGGGGTAAAGCGGGCGAATCCCGCTTGATTGCGGGCGAAGTCCGCAGCGACGCATCGAGAATGGGCGGAGCCCGTTCGAAGATGCTATATATATATATATATATATATATATATATATATATATATATATATATATATATATATATATATATATATATATATATATATATATATATATATATATATATATATATATATATATATATATATATATATATATATATATATATATATATATATATATATATGAAGGCCTACGCACATAAAACCTCCGTGTTGAAGTTGGTGACCGGGCGGTCTGTCTTGGCGGGTTGAAGACCGCGCGGTCTGGCGGTCTGTCTTGGCGGGTTGAAGACCGCGCGGTTTTGAGAGGACACGGTCATTTCCTTCTGATTCTGTGCGCTCTCTGTTATTCGCGGCTTGTTTTCCGCTTTCTGCGACCTGTTTCGCGACTTACCTTCTCTTCTGTCCGCTGCCCTGTTCACGCGGCTTGTTTCTGTCCGCTGCCCTGTTCGCGCGGCTTGCTTCTTCTTGGTTCTCTTCTCCTACTGCTATTCGTCGCAGCGACCTGTTTCCTTGTCGCCGCGCTCCTTGTTCTTTCTTGCCTCTCCGACTTCCTAGTCGTTGCGGCCTTGTCTCTACCCGCTGCGGACTTCTTCTCCCTGTCCGCTTCTGCTTTCCCCGTTTCCGCTTGTCTCTATACTCGCGGTTTGCTGCTGTGATCTGCCTGACCGTGCGGGTTGTTCCTCTCTCACCTGCATCTTGGTCGCGGTCACCTGCTCTTCTCTTCTCTTCTGTTCGCTCGACCTTTTCAGTCCGCACGACCTCTTCCCCGCTGTGCCTTGTTCTGCGTCCTAGCCGCTCGTGTTCGCGCGGCTTCTTCCCTTTAACCCGCTGCGGTTTCACGCGGGTTGCTCTCTTTTCCTCTCCCCGCGGCTTTCTCTCTATTCGCGCGGATTCTTCCTTGTTTGAGCGGCCTCTCTGCCTTTCTTCCTTTAGCCGCTCCTGCTTGTTAGTCGCCGCGACCTCCTGGTTCAGTCGCGCGGCTTGTGCTCTGCACCTTGGTCGTGACCCTTCTTGCCGCTGGTGTGCTGTCACCGAGACCGCTGCAGTTTCTTCTTCCTCCCTTCATGACTTTCATATCCTCCTCCAAGCCATTCGCCTCGGTTGTCACGTCTTCTGGTCATGCACACGTTGTTACTCAGGGAAAATGGCTGATCGACACTGGTGCTACGAATCATATGACCGGCCATCTCCCGTGTTTCTCTCTCCTAGAAAAACATGCTCGCTTGCCCCCGGTTATTCTCGCTGACGGCTCTTCATCATCAGTCCATGGAACAGGGATAGTTCATGTCACTCCGTCTCTTCACTTGGCGGATACTCTATACGTGCCCCAGTTCCCGTGCAACTTATTATCTGTTACCTCTCTTTGCAAGCAATTACAGTGTTCCGTCACATTTACTTCTACTTCTTGCTCTTTTCAGGATCCGGACTCTCAACGGACGATTGCTACTGGGACTGAGAGTGACGGCTTATACTTCCTGGACAACATTTCTGCTTTTTCCACCTTCTACTCCACCTCCACAGATCTTCTCCAATGGCATCTCCGCCTTGGTCATGCTCCTCCCCGTCTTCTTCGTCAACTTCTGCCCCACCTTCCTCCTCAAAGTCCTCCGCTCAACTGTGATGCCTGTCAGCTTGGCAAGCATCACCGCTCCTCCTTCCCTCCAAAGCACGTTCGTAGCTCTACCCGTCTGTTTGATCTTATCCACTCTGATATCTGGGGTCCTTCTCCTACTCTTACCATTGGTCGGGGTAGTTCCTATTTTGTCACGTTCATTGATGATTTCTCTCGCTATACGTGGGTGTATCTATTAAAAGATCGCTCCGAATTATTCTCTGTATGGACATCCTTCTATCTCATGATCAAAACTCAGTTTGGTGTTTCTATCCAAGTTTTTCGATCTGATAATACCCAAGAATATCTCAGTCGTGACTTCTCTACATTCTGCATGCAAAATGGGATTCTTCATCAAACTAGTTGTGTCTATACTTCACAACAAAATGGTGTGGCCGAACGCAAAAACCGTCACCTCCTCGATGTCGCTCGCACCTTGATGACCCAGATGCATGTTCCTCGCTCCTATTGGGGCTATGTTGTTCTCCTTGCCTGCTACCTCATCAATCGCATTCCCTCCACGGTTCTCCACGGCCAAACCCCGTTCTCCATTTTGTATCCGGGCAAGGAGCCGTTTCCTCTTCCTCTCCAAATCTTTGGATGCACTGCCTTTGTGCATACCCCTTCTGCCACCCGTGATAAGCTCTCCCCTCGCTCCACCAAATGTGTCTTTCTGGGGTACTCCACCACTCAGAAAGGCTACTGTTGCTTTGATCCCGTCCTTCGTAAGCAGTTCGTCTCTGCTGACGTCACCTTCTTCGAGAATACCTCCTACTTCTCGGATGACTCCTCTCCTCTTCTCCCAGCTTCTGATTCTCCTGCCGTTCCCTTCGTTCCCTCGCCTCCTACTACACTCTCCACCCCTACACCGTCTCCACCCCCTCCTCTTCCTCCACCTCTCTCTCTCCCTTCTCCACCACCCTCTCCCTCATCTCCGCTGCCGTCGCTCTCTTCTCCCGGGCCAGCTTTCTCTACCACGGATGCTCCGGATGCCGTGGGCCCGGCTGACCTGGATCTTCCTATAGCTCTTCGCAAAGGGGTGCGGACGTGTACCCTACACCCCCTTGCTGCTGTTGTTTCCTATGATCGTCTTACCCCTTCTCGCAGGGCCTTTGCACTGGCTATCTCTGCCACTGCCACACCCCGCTCCTATCAGGAGGCCCTTGCTATTCCTCACTGGAAGATGGCCATGGATGAGGAAATGGCGACCCTAACTGAGCGGGGTACCTGGACTCTTGTTCCTCCTCCCTTCGGTACTGATGTTGTTGGCTGTCGCTGGGTCTTTGTGGTCAAATTTAGCCCAGACGGCACTGTGGATCGGTATAAGGCTCGCCTTGTTGCTAAGGGCTTTACTCAGACCTATGTGGTTGATTACTTTGACACCTTCTCCCCTGTGGCTCGTCTCAGCACTATCCGGGTTCTTCTCTCTGTGTCCGTCAATCGGGATTGGCCGATTTCTCAGCTGGACGTCAAGAATGCCTTCCTTTATGGTGATCTTCACGAGGCCGTTTACATGGAGCAACCTCCTGGGTATGTTGCTCAGGGGGAGACACGAGTATGCCGGCTGCAGAAGGCAATTTATGGCCTCAAGCAGAGTCCTCGAGCTTGGTTTGACAAGTTCAGCGGCATTGTGGCGGCTGTTGGTTTTGTGCGAAGCTCTGCTGATCACTCTCTTTTTATTCGCAAAACTTCTTCTGGGCTGGTTGTTCTTGCTGTGTACGTCGATGATATTCTTCTCACTGGCGATGACCAGGAAGGGGTAGCCCTGACAAAGCGACATCTTCGCCAACATCTGATCACTAAAGATATGAGCTCTCCAAAGTACTTTCTGGGGATCGAACTCTCTCGGAAGCCCAACTCCTTAGTTCTCTCTCAGCGTAAGTATGCCCTTGATCTTTTAAAAGAGGGAGGATTAACTGGAGGAAAACCTGCCCGATGCCCCATGGCTACTAGGGAGGACAAAACCTGGACAGATGATTCGCCTCCTCTTTCAGATAGTTCGCGGTACAGGCGTCTGGTTGGTAAGCTCATATATCTCACAGTGACCAGACCCGACATTTCCTATGCTGTGGGCAAGGTGAGTCAATTCATGCAAGCGCCTAGGGAGTGTCATCTACAGTCCGGCTTGCGGATCTTGGAGTATGTCAAAGCAGCGCCTGGGAAAGGATTACTTTTTCAGAAGAATGGTCATCTGAGGATTGAAGCCTACTCAGATGCAAGTTATGCTGATGACAAAGGGGATCGCAAGTCAACCTCAGGTTTTTGCACCTTTGTTGGGGGAAATCTGGTGAGCTGGAAGAGCAAGAAGCAGTCTGTTGTCTCCAGGTCCAGTGCAGAAGCTGAGTATCGCAGTATGGCGTCAACCACTTGTGAGTTGAAATGGTTGCGGGCTCTCATGCTAGATTTAGGAGAGGTGTACAACCATCCTCTACCTATGTTCTGTGATAACAAGGCCGCCATATACATCTCCAAAAATCCGGTATTCCATGAAAGAACAAAACACATTGAGGTTGACTGCCATTTCATTCGTGAAGAGATTTTAAAAGAACAAATTTGCACTCCGTTTGTCACGTCTGATAAAGAGCTGTCTGACATCTTCACCAAGCCAGTTTCCGCCTCGTTTCTGCATGTTTGCGACAAGCTGGGCATGATTGATATATATGCTCCAGCTTGAGGGAGAGTGTTGAAGTTGGTGACCGGGCGGTCTGTCTTGGCGGGTTGAAGACCGCGCGGTCTGGCGGTTTGACTCGCCGGCTTGTAAACCGGGCGGTCTAGCGATCTTCACAGACGACCTCTCTGCTTCTCTTGTTGTAGCCGTGCGGTTAGTCCTTCTGTCTAACCGCGCGGCTTGTGCGGTTTACTTTGTACAGTCCGCTTAGCTTGTAAATTTTTAGTCCCACATCTTTTATTTGTATTCTCTCATCTCTCCTCCATTCTATATAAGGGAGGGCATACCTTTGTAATAGTTATCTTTTTTGGATAATAAAATTTCAATTATTCAAAAGCTTATCCGCTTGTTCTCTTTTTTTCGCTACTTTCTAACACTCCGCACGCACGCACGGGGCTGCACGTCTTCGAACGGGGCTGTACCACATTGCCGCTCATAGCATGTCCCGAGCGCGCCACTTGGGGAGGATCCCGCTCGACCGGATACGGGGTTGTACAGTGACCTTCGAAACAGGAAGTCATAATCAGGGCTAACGCCGGCGGCGGCCCTGCCGGACCGTCTCCGGGCTTTCCACGGTTGGGGTGGCCTACATCCGCCGACCCCGTGGGTGGGGTTTGGTCAGGCCGCCGACGGCGGCAGTGGCTTCAATTTTTTTCTTACAAAAATGAACGTCAGGCGGCCAGCGCCAACGCCTGCGGTGACCCTGTCGGCCGCCTCCGGCCTACCTTCACTGGGGTCGTCCGGCCACCCCGTTGGTGGGGTTCGCTAAGGCCGCAGCCTGCTCCGCGACAGTTGTGACCTCAAATTTTTTTTAATAAAAACAAACACTGTGACGAGGGGTAAAATCGTAAGATCCAATGTAATATAGCGATGCGGCTACTATAGCAACACAGAATTTCCTTCTACAGATAAGATAGTCTTCGCACTGTGCTAGCTTCAGACATATTGCGCAGCTCTGGCGGCTGGAAAATCTCTATTCCAGCCGCCAGACACAGCTCCCTGTGAAGAGCTTCAATCCGCCAGATGCAGCAGATCTCCCTGCTTCTGCTCTTGCAAAATAGCTTTCTCTCTCACAGGTTTTGGAAATCTAAGTTTCTTCAGATAGAACATGCTTAGAGGTCGGACGGTCCGGCGATTCCTGACGGCCTTCCTCGATTCCGACGTCCTTCCTCGGGCGATTCCGAGCGCACTTCTGCACAGAATAAACACTCTGCAGCTTCAAAACTGCTCCCCAGAAATCTATTTTAAAACAGCTCTATCCGGACAGCAGCTTTCAATCCGCCAGAGCTGTCCCAAACAGAGCCATATTTGCATCAACTTAACACTCTCCAGAAGAGTTCTATTTTTGAAAGCAGAAGTGAGTTTTAGGGTCCGATTCATGCGGTCCTCGTAACCGTTTGACCGGTGAAAAAAAGTTCTCTCAAACGGAGCTTTACGCTTCCTTTGGCGTGATGATAGCGGTCACTTCAGGAATTTTAAGCTGAAGTGAGTTTTAAGCTCGAGATGAGTTTTATTTCTGAAAACTAGGTGACTATTATTTGTTTGACATCACTGAGGAATTTCATCCACTTTTATGTTAAAACTAGTAAATGGCTGCGAGCAATTGACCAGTTACAAGCCTTGTGGAGGTTTAGAGAAGGAAAAGCAGAGAAGTAGGGGTAGTCGGCAGCGACGAACAACAGATTTATCCACCACGACGAATACCACTCGCGACAGACGATGTTATTGCTCTGGGTAAAAGAATACGAGCGGATGCTGGCAAGTACAAGAGGGAGTAGTGAGAAAAGAGGGAAACTGAGAGATAAACCCTAAACTTAGTGGCTGCACATACAACAAGGTAGATTCCGGCCTCTATGCTCTGTCCCCTCTTGAGCACCACTGACCCCTTATTTATATTTGAGGGTAGATTGCTCAAATGGTTGGGGCAATCCTCCTAGACAGATCCAAACCATTTCTGACAGCAAATACTGACAGAGGACGCAAAATGGCTGGAGAGTTTGCTGGAGAAGATTGTGGTAGAGGTGAAGTCGGAGGAAGGAGAGTATGATGAAGAGGGCGACTACGAGGACGAAGACGTATAGCGATGATGACGATGGTAAACGAGGATGACGAGCTCAAGAAAAGCTCGCAGACTTGGAAAAGGGCTTCCTTCCTGAAAATGTTAAAGGGAAAATAGTTAAGACCTTCCATCGAGCCGATTGTTGTCGTTGACGAACCCTTAGGATCCGCACTACAGGGGAAGAAGAGAAAGGGTGCACCTGAGCTTGAGGGAGTGGGCACCTCGCGGGTACCAAAGAAGAGCCTTGCCGCAAAGGTGTCGGGTTCTCTTGCGGCGGGTGCGCTTATGAAAGATATTTCTTCTTTACTGCAACTGCTCGTTAATTATACAAAAAAACTAATCTGCGTACCTTTGCTAGTTGCGCACTCTCCGACAATAACTGTGCTGGCGACGCTAAAGCAGACCAACACGCACGGGTGTTAATATTATATTGTATTTTATATTATTTTTTATTGGTTTAGGTTTAGTCTCACAATGTTTATAGTGTTCTCCCTTTCTCCTCTTCTCCTATATGTAGACCCCAAGGGTGCTTGTTTTACATCATGAATACAAAGGCTTTTGTTACTTCTAACATGGTATCAGAGCCAGATTCCACGTAATGTTTCCACGCTCGCGCGTCCGCTCGCGCCTCTGTTCAGCCCGCTCTGCTTTGCCGGACTCCACTCAGCCCGCAGACCGCATGTCTGCCAGTCCGCCTCTGTTCACCCTCGGTTCGCTGGCAAACCATCTCGGCAGACCGCCTCCCGCAGTCCGCAATCCCGTAGCTCGCCAAACCGCCATCCCGCGGCTCGCCAAAACCGCCAAACTGCAATCCCGCAGACCGCCCCGGCAGTTTGCCAGACTGCATCCCACCATCCCACCATCCCGCTAGTTCGCTACCCGCAGCCCGCCGATCCGCAGTCCGCAATCCCGCGGCTCGCCAAACCCTCGCCTCCATCTTGCTGCAGCCCGCCATCCCGCCAATTCGCCATCCCGCCATTTCATTACCTCCCAGCTCGCCCAGCTTGCCACAGCCCGCAGCTCGCCCAACTTGCTGCAACCCGCATCTTGTCGCAGCCCACCAGCTCGTCTTGCCGCTGTGACTTGATCTGCTGGCCGTCAGTCCGCCCTGCTTCTGCCCAGTCTGCAGCCTGCCTAGCTCATGTTCAGGCCGCCCAGATTCTGCCCTGCCCCTGCCCAGGCTGCCCAGATTCTGTCCTACCCCTGCCCAGGCCGCCCAGCTCCTGTCCAGGCCACCCAGCTCCTGCCCAGGCCGCCCAGCTCCTGCCCAGGCCGCCCAGCTCCTGCCCAGGCCGCTGCTCGCTGATCCACAGGCCACTGCAAATTTCTCTGCAGTGTCCTCTTTGCTCGACTCCGGTTCACCATTCCGGCGTGATGACCACCCCGTTGATCTCGCCTCCTCTGAAAGTCACTTCCTTCCAATTGTCCACGACCAGCAATTTGTTAGACTGGGCTCTTACTGTTGAAGCCGCTCTCTCCACCCGTGATCTCTGGGATCACATCATCGGTGCTCCTCCCACCTCTATAAGTTCTCCTGCTATCATCTCTACCAGCACCACCGATGCCGCCACCACTCATGGTGACGCTAGTCTTTGGCGACGTCGCGATCAGGACATTCGGGCTTACATCCTGGAGTTGTTGTTCGTCCGCTTCTCACCTCCATTGGTCGCTGCTCCTCAGCCCGCGCTATGTGGGAGTATCTTCGGGATTAGTTTGTTCCCTGCGGTGGAGCGCGACATCATCGTCTCATCTGCGATTCTCAGTCTGCACGACAGGAAGGATGATCCATTCAGGATTTCTTCACCATGATGAGCACCTTCTGAGATGAATTGGACTCTATGATCCTTTTACCCTACGGCTGTGCTCGCTCCTTGGAGTTTCAGCGTTATCTTTCCGAGGGCCATCTCCATCAGTTCCTCGCTGCACTGCGACCCGAGTTTGCTCTTCTTGTAGCCTAGCTCCTTCATCGGGTTCTTCTTCCTCCTTTGGATGAAGCCCTGATTGCCCTTCTTGATGAAGAGACTCACCTTCATCCTTCTTTGGATCCTCCGTCTCCTCCTAGGGTTGACACAATTCGTGCAATTTGACTGCGGGACGACACTATTACCTGCAACTACTATAGAAAGGTGGGTCACATGAAGTTTAAATGCCCCACCGGTCCCCCACGTCCTGATGACAACTGCCGTAACAACCGTGGTCGGGGGCGTGGTAGTGGCCCCAGTTCAAATCCCACCGCTGTTGCTGCTACAGATCGACTACAACATTTTGAGGAGTTACTTCTTCAGTCCACACTGCTTCAAGGCACCAAATCTGCAGCTCACAGCCTGTCTGTCGCTCATGGTACTACTGTTATTCGGGTTCCCCCAACTACGCCTTGGTATTTTGACTCTGGGGCCTCTTGCCACCTCACCAACAATTCCAACATTCTCATCAACTGTACCTCCAACCACACTCATATTCAAGTCACCACTGTTGACGGGGGTTCTGTCCCCATTAAGCAGTTTGGCTCGATCACCTAAAAATCTGCTCCCACTGGACACCTTACCCTCTCCAACATCCATCATGCCCCTCGCCTCCACATGAACCTTTTTTCTGTTTGATCTCTTTGTGATCTTGGACTAACTATTTTATTTTCCTCCTTTGATTGTGTTGTGCAGGATTCACGGACGGCTCAAAGGATTGGACGAGGCCGTAGGACTGGTGGTCTGTATCAGCTGGACTATCTTCACGTTCCACCATTAGTATCCTCCTCATCTTCTGTTCTTTCTATTACCTCTGATGCCGACTTGTGGCATAGACGTTTATGTCATTTGTCCGGTGACCGACTCTGAAGTGTTATCCGTTCCGGAGCTTTGAGTCGTGTCTCTCCCTCCCCCCTCTTTGTCTGTACGGGTTGTCGTTTGGCAAAGCACCTTGCTCTAACATTTTCTAGCAGTGCTTCTCAAACCACAGCCCCCTTCGATTTAGTGCATTCTGACATTTGGGGCCCGACCCCCATTGCCTCTCATTCTGGATATCTTTATTATATCAGCTTTATTGATGACTTCTCTCGCTGCATATGAGTTTATATTTTACGAAATTGCTCCGAAATACCCACTGTGTATCACACGTTCACCGCAATGATTAATACTCAGTTCGGACGTCGCATTAAAATTTTTCATTCCGACCGCGCTTAAGAATTTCTCTCCTCCACAATGCGTGATCTCATCCAATCTCACGACACCCTCCATCAGCAGTCCTGCCCGCACACCCACGAAAAAAATGGGGTCGCCGAACGCAAACATCGCCACATCATCGAAACTGCCCGTGCCCTTCTCCTCTCTGCCTCTGCTCCTCATTCCCTCTGGGCCGAAGCTGTTCTCACCGCGGTTCACCTTATAAACATCAATCCCTCCTCGACAATATTAGAGGTCACGCCTTATGAACGTTTGTACTCTCGCCCACCAACCTACGCACCTCTCTGCACTTTTGGGTGCACCTGCTTTGTTCTCCTTCCTGGCCCTGATCACACCAAACTCTCTGCCCGCTCGGCTCGTTGTGTCCACCTGGGCCTCAGTCCCCAACACAAATGATATCGTTGTTATGACCCAGTGACTCGTCGCATCCGCATCTCTCGTCATGTTTCTTTCCTTGAACATGAAATGTTCTTCGCTTCCTCCACGCCACACCCACCAACACTTCCCATACCAACCACTGCTGCTCCACCACTCAACCATCCTATGCTTCCTCCTGTACCCACACATCCCAGGAGTCACGTTTCTCCTCCTACACCATTATCAAATAACCCTCCGACCGAGGATTCTCCTCCCATAACAGCTCCCTCTCCCGCTCCTGCTCCTGATACAGTACCGTCTGACGCTCCATCCATCTCTCCGCACGTGGATCTTACTCCTCCTCAGCGTAACCCTGCTCGTCCTCGACACCCACCTGCACGCTACGACCACAGTCCTGCCATGTATAACCCATCTGCCCTCAACACGACTACCTCCTATTTCCTTGCATTTCAGCCTTTCTCACCGCTCTCCACTACCACCGGGAGCCCCAACCATACCAAGAGGCAGTTGCACATCTCGAATGGTAGCAAGCCATGGCAGTTTAACTTCAGGATTTCCATAGAAACCATACCTGGGACCTCGTCCCCTGTCCTCCTGGCGCCACTCCTGTCAGCTGCAAATGGATATTCAAGATTAAGACTCGTCCGGACGGGTCTATTGAGCGACACAAAGCCCTTTTATTTGCCCGTGGGTTCTCCCAGGATCATGGCATCGACTACGATGAAACCTTTGCACCCATTGCCCGAATTACAACCGTGCACACTTTACTTGCAGTTGCTGCTACTCGAGATTGGCTGTTACTTCAGATGGACGTCACTAATGCTTTTCTTCACGGTGACCTTATAGAGGTGGTGTATATGGCTCCTCCACCAGGTATTTCCGTTCCCACCGGCCACTCTGTCATCTCCATCGGGCTCTCTATGGTCTCAAACAAACCCCACGTGCCTGGTTTGAGCTCTTCTGCACGACTATTCTCAAGGACGGGTTCATTAAGAGACAGATTGATCATGCTTTGTTCACTCACACTTCTCCCCAGGGATATGCCATTCTCCTTCTCTATGTGGATGGCATGATTATCACTAGCGATGACCATGCCACCATTGCCTCTCTTCAACAGCACCTCCGTAGTCAGTTCAACATGAAGGATATGGGGCCCCTCTGGTATTTCCTTGGGATGGAAATCTCCCGATACAAACGCGGCATCCCGGTTTCCCAACAGAAGTACATCTCCGACATCCTCTCTGTTGCTGCTCTCACTGACACCCGAACAGTTGATACTCCGATCGAGCTAAATCTGAAACTCCTCCCCACTAACGGCGAACGTCTTCCAGATGTATCCAACTATCAGTGCCTCGTCGGGATGCTGGTTTATCTCACCATGACTAGGCCTGACATTGCCTATGTTGTTAGCTTTGTCAGTTAGTTTGTCCAAGCTCCTCGCTCGGTTCACTACGTCGCAGTCCTCTGGATTCTTCGCTATCTGCGCACCTCCATCACCGGGTCACTATTTCTCTCTGCCACTTCAACACTCACCTTTCGAGCATTCTCTGATGGTGACTGGGCGGGGGATGTTACTACTCGTCACTCCACTACTGGCTTCTGTATCTTCCTGGGTGACTCTCTTATATCCTGACGTAGCAAGAAACAGGACTCCATTGCGCGCTCCAGCACTGGAGCCTAGTATCGTGCCATGACTTCCACTACTGTTGAGATTGTTTGGCTTCGCCATCTTCTATGTGATCTTGGTGTTACCATAACAGGACCGACTCCTTTATTATGTGATAATCAAAGTGCTATACAAATTGCCTCCAACCCGGTGTTTCATGAACGGACGAAACACATAGAAATTGATTTTCACTTCACTCGCCAAGAGTTCCTTGCCAACACCATTTCTCTACCGTCCATTGCCTCCGAAGAACAAATAGCAGACTTCCTCACCAAGTCTCTCACATCTATTCGATTCAGATATCTTATTAGCAAACTCTCGGTTTATGATCCACCGTGAGTTTGAAGGGAGATGTTAATATTATATTGTATTTTGTATTATTCTTTATTGGTTTAGGTTTAGTCCCACACCGCCTGTGGTGTTCTCCCTTTCTTCTCTTCTCCTATATGTGGACTCCAAGGGTCCTTATTTTACATCATGAATACAAAGACTTTTGTTACTTCTAACAACGGGCATGGCTAAGAGCGGGCGTCTGTCCGCGCCTCGGAGAAGCACGATGTCAGCATCGCAGATTCTGGTCCCTCTGGGGGACGTTTCACAAAAATATAGGCCGCGAGTGAGGGAGGATGTTCGCACCATACACACATTGGGCGCTATGCTGAATAAACATTTGGTCGGCGTGCAGGGTGCGCTCATTGATATAACAAACATCTTGGCATTTGGGATCCGGATCCTCTCTATTTCACTTGAAATGGAGGGGGTCCATTTCAGCATCCAATGGATAAGACAAGCCTGAAGAAAATCTTATGGTGGAGTTTTTTTTGAGTAAAAAAATCTAAAAAAAAACACGGGAAATGGTGAACCCGTTGGATCAAAGTGGAATCAATCTAGACCGTGAAATGGATCCCCTCCATTTCAGTTGAAATGGAGAGGGTCCTGATTTTGGCATTTGTGGGTGTGAAGCAAACTCCCGCTGAGGAAACTTAGGGAGTTGAGTGATAGAGAGTACGCTTTATGGTTTTGTAATAATTAATAGGTCTATCAAACTTTTAAGACCAAGCACCTTGAGCACCGCTAGGATTGTTTATGACTTTTATGCGTTTGATGCAAATATTTTATGTCTGCGAGTGCATGTGTATCGTGCTTTATGTAAGAAAGACACCGTGGGGGCGGTTACCACATGCACTCACTATAAAAGTAACCACCTCCATTGTTTCGCATTTCGAGGTAGATAACTCTATGCCTCTTATAAGCAGGCCCAAGCTCCTATTTTTTGGCAGTAAAATCATGAGTGACTCAAAGAGTGGGCGAGCTCCTATGGTGGGCGCTACATAGGCAGACCGCACTATTTTCTTTCTTCAATATGCGCCCCATGTTCAGAATTCCCAATGAGGAATTCACAATGCTTTTAACCTGAATCTGTCTTGAAACCGTTGCATTTTGTGTGCGTCTTTTCGATACCGGCGAACAATTCCATAGTGTGTTTGCGAACAAGCTCATCATCCCGCTCAAACATTTCGGTGCGAGATGTACTTTCCCCATCCATTCTGAAATGGTGAAAATTTTGAGCTTCTTTAGGCTCGTCCTTGCACAACTCTCCCACAATTTTATTACGGCAGTGACCACCTTCTTCATCTATTTATGGCTTCAGGGTGTCTAGTTCAGTCTCATGGTCTTTTAGAACTTATTTTATGTGTGTGCGCACCGACACATGCACCTATATATAGGTTCCTCCACTTTGCAGATTTTGAACCTACCCAACAAGGCTTATGGGTGGAGAAGCCGGTTCACCAAATTTAGGGTGGACTTTGGGGACCTGCACTCGGTCCCCGACCTGCGGGGGGAGGAGGACTTTCTTATACCGCAAGTGAAAGGGGTGGAGGAGAGGATCGTGAACTTCTCCGATAAGGCCGCCCTAGATATAGAATACTATGGCTCCCGCTGGGAGGTGGCTGGAATGGATACCGTTAGAGCTGTCACGGTTCCGGTTCTACTAAAACCGTGAACCGAACCATTAAGGTAACGATTCTTCAAGTTAAAACCTAAATCTTATTTGATTTGACGGGTTCCGGTTCCAACATAATTTTTTGGAACCGTAGGGCCTACGGTTCCGGTTCCGGTTCGCTAAGAACCAAAACCAAATTATTTACTTACGGTTCGGTCCGGTTCTATGCGGTTCCTGTTCGGTTCTAGTTCAAGGGATGTTAATATTATGAAATGTAAACTTCAGAGATGTTTTTGTAATTTTGAATGCAGGAGGGGTGCAACCGTGCAACTTGTAATTTAGCAAACATAGAGTTATTTTTTATAATGAATCTAGATTCATTTCAAAGGGTAAAATATAATGCATCATTTTCAATGTAAAGTTATTACAATGAGTAAAATTGAAAAATCATAAATAATTTGACATATTTGATCACTTTTATCAATATTTTTAAAGGAAAAGGTCACACATTTCAATATAGTCATTACAAAAAGTTCATAAAATAATTTGATTGATTTTATATGCATAAACAAACTGTAATAGAATATTAAGGAGTGTGAGTATATGCATCAGTTCAACATTTTTATTTTGCTTAAATTATGAAATTTGGTACCATGAATGATAAAAACTTACCTCTTTGCCCAAAAATGATAGACTTTCAAAAGATGAGTTTGAAACTCGACTTATGTGCACACAAAGTAGTAAAAATTTGGAGATCCTTCAATTGTTGTGCAAATAAAAATAATAATAAGGTTAGAGTCATATAAATATATCAAAATTATAATGTACCTTTTATCAAATACCTTTAATTCAGTTTTTTTATCAAAAAACCATAAGGATTCTTCCCAAAAAGTTCAGCACCATCTATTTTAATTTACTACATACAAAAAATAAATATTAATCGTAACTTGTAAGATCTCATGTACAGAATTAGAGATATTATAGTGTTCACAACCTTTCAATAATAATAAATTACCTCTAAAGTAGACTCATCAAGTTTGTCATCACAACCTTCATCTATATTATAAGCATCAAAATGTATATCTGCTCAATTGAAAAAACTAGAAAGTGAGTAAATGTAAAATTTTAATATAACAATCTAAAATTTTTTAAATCACATTATGTACTTTACCGTTTGACATTGATGAAACTGAAAATTTCTCTCTTAACCAATCTTGTAAGCAAATCAGTGCTTGTATGGTATAAGGCTTTAGACATGTACGTTTCTTTTGAATTACTCTAGAGCCTACACTAAATGCAGATTCTGAAGCCACGGTTGAAACATGAATCACCAAAATATCACTTGCCATTGCAGCTAATATTGGATATTTGCTCTCATTAACTTCCTACCACTTCAGAATATCAAGTGTTGCATCATCCGGAGAAAACTAAAGAATGCAAATGCATCAAGTACACAAAGTCAAATAAAATTCTATAAAAAAAGAATATAGATTAAATATATACCGGTTCTTGTAAATATATCCCCAGCTCGGTTTTTGTTTCTTCTTCCTTCATAGTTTCTGCCTTAAACTTTAAGAAATCATCCATACTTAAATCTTCATTTGAACCCACCAACGAAAATGAATCTTTGCGAAAATCACTTGCAATACTATAATGTTTAGAATTCACCTTTTCTTTATACCAATCAAATAAATTTGAAAGCTCTTCGAATACTTCTTTGAAATTTGTATTGCTAGAATCATTATATACTTTAGTATAGCAAAAAGCCACAAAATCCATTTTTCTCCGCGGATCGAGTACAACAGCAATGGCTAGCACTATAGAATAATCCTTCCAATATTGTGTAAATTTTTCAAACATTGTCACTTGCATTTTTGAGATAAGTACAGAATTCCAATTCTTCCTTAAATGCAGTTGAATCATGCAGACTTGAAAAAAGTATAAATTAGCTGTTGGAGTTTTTGTTGCCGAGAAAATATTGGTTGAATCATCAAAAACTTTAAGAAAGTTGCATAATTCCTGAGCTATTGACCAATCATTTTCTGTAGGTGGATGCTTGAAACTCTCAACCAAATTGAATCTATAAAAAACATTTTTATGTTCTAAAGCCTTTTTAGCATATGATATGGGGAATTCCACCTCGTCACACAATCCAAAAGTAACCCTTGATCACCCAACTTCAATTCGGTAAATACTTTTAGACGTTATGGAGATGAAAGAACAAATTTAACCGCATCACGAATTCGAACTATATTATTATCTAGCTCCTTGAGGCCTTCTTTGACGATTAAATTTAAAATGTGTGCGGAACATCTAATATGAAAATACTTTCCAACAAGTGGAAGAGGTGATTGATAACGCCCTTTCAGTGTAGATGCAACAATATTATTTGCCGACACATTATCTAAGACAAGAGCACATAATCTATCTTCAATTTTCCATTCAGCTAAGCACTTCTCAATTGCCAAACTTAATATGATGTCAGTATGACGCTCAGCAAGAAGCAAAAAGTTGATTATCTTTTTATGGAGTTTCCAGTTTTCGTCAATATAGTATGCAGTAATACTCATATAACATATTGTTTGAATACTAGTCCATGTATCAGTAGTAAGACTAATACATCCTTTTGATTTAAGAAGCAAATCTTGAAGAATTTTCTTTTCTTTCCTATAAAATTGTAAGATATCCTTCGTTTCTGCTGTTTTTTGATTAAGATTAAAATCTGGTTGAAGATTTTGAATCATGATTCTAAAGGCCGGGTGATCCACAATAGAAAATGGAAGTTCACACATTACTATGCATCGAGTGATATCATCTCGGCTTTGCTCTTGGTTAAATTTAATAATTCTCAATTCACGTGAAGACTCATGACTACCGGATAGTTGCGTTTGTGTCATTTGTTTCCTTTTGTAATGCAAACAAGAGGAATTCAAATGCTTTCTAAGCGTAGAAGTTTCATTACTTGATGTGTGATAAAAACTTTTTGACAATGAAGATAAGTTGCCCTTGCATTTACTAAATCTTTACTGAAATCTTTCTCCCATATTTCTGATCCTTTCCTTTTTACCAGTAGAAGTATCAGCAATAATATTCGAATAATTGTTGGAGGGAGCTGAACCTAGAGATAAAATAATAATATGTACAATTAAAATTTTAGAATTGAAGATTTTATTTGGCAAACGATTATTACTCAAGCAGATACCTTGACTGGGTGTAGAAGCAGAGGCAATCACAATTTTCTCCATTTCGCTCATTCACTGCAAGAATCATAGTTATTTTGTAGTTAAATATTAGAAAAAAAATACTAACCCATCTTAAGTTTGGGAAAATGAGAGTGAACATGTAATATAATTCTTTTTTTCATTTTCTATATTCATGTAAACCCACGAGACATAATAAGATCTCTAATCCATTTAACCTGCCATGCCCCTAATTGTTATCATGCCTCAGTTGAATTTTTCTAAGGGTCTCAGGTTGTCTGCTGCCATGAAACCAATAAACCTCAATGACAAAAACAAAAATCATTTTGACTAATTAGGTTAAGCAAGCTAAAAACATGAAAGGACCGAGTAAATTCATGGCTCAACTACCAATTTCTTATAACAACATGTCAGATAGAAGAATATAGGCCAATATAAAGTATGTCAGCACTATGTTCATGCACCCAAAAAAAATATAATACATGATAGAGCATAATATATATGAGTTAATATATATGGGTTTTTTATGTTCAGTCTGGTAGTTTACCTCCATCTTCCTTCCCCCAAGGGCAACCACCGCTACCAATTCAGCCACCATGAAAAATTCATTCTTCCCATTAAATTGGTAAAGTGAGCAGCAACAAATAAGGGAGTTCTAAAGAAGTTAAGCAAGCTTAACAACTGATACAAATGTTTCATGAAAATCCCGTCCATCTATTTGAATAAGGATCTTAGCTACATGTATGCCATTATATCTATCAGAAGTACCGTCTCGTGGGTTTACTGAGAACTTGAACAAAAATAACGCCGATTCTTGAAGTTCCTAGAGTATATTTGCAACAAAGTCATTTCAAGAAGAAGAAGAAGACGAAGAAAAAGACCTTGAGGCGGACGGGAGGCGGGAGCAGCAACAAACGGGAGAAAACCTTGAGGTGGACATGAGGCGGGAGCAGCAGCGAACGAGAGAAGACCTTGACGCGGACGGGAGGCAGGAGCAACAGCGAACGGGAGAAGACCTTGAGGCGGGCGGGAGGCCGGCAGCAGCGATCGGGAGAAGAGCTGGGCGGACTATGGAGAGGGCTCGGGCAAATTCAGAGCGCCGACAAATATGGATAACGGGGCGGGCCTATCGGCCAGATAAAAAAAAATTAATGCCAGTCAAAATCAAATCAAAACCTGCAGCAAAAACAAACAGGTAATGCAAATATGGAATAAAAAAGCTGGACACTGTACGTCTGTACGAAACAATTGATGGTGCCTAATGGTGACAATTAATTATACATATGATTTTTTTTTATTATCAATATTTAAAATAAATACCAATTATATGATAAATGAAATAAATATTTTTAAATTAAAATAATAATAAGCGGGTTGCGGTTTGGTTCCGAGTCGGTTCGGTCCGGGACGGGTCTAAAATTTTTGAGACCGTTTGAGACTTGTATGCTGCGGTTCCGGTTCCGGTCCGGATACAAAAATGAAGGAACCACACCCGTACCATTGTTGTTTACGGTTCCAAAATTCAAACCAAAACCCGAGTAGTTGACAAACGGTTCGGTATGGTTTTTTGCGGTTCCGGTTCGGTTCCGGTTCGGCTTGCAGTTTTCGGTTTTAAGTGACAGCTCTAGATACCGTGGACTATAAGAAAATGCAATTATCTTAATACATAATTCCCCATACATGCGGGCATTAACCCTTTCCATCTACAGTCATCTTTCGGGTTCCTGCGAAGAAACTGTTCGAGCCTCCGGGCTAGGTGATGACCTCCACAAAGAAGAGGCGCGCTTGCACCTGAAGGGGAGCCGTGCCACTGCGTTCATCAATAAATGCCTTAATGTCCAGTGCGGGACCTTCCACCGGTCCACACCGAAGGTCCGCGTTGGCTATTGCGGTGGCTAGGGAGGAGCCAACGTTTTTGGATACTCAGCTTCTGATCGATACAGACGGTGGTCCGTTGATTGTTCAGGATGCGCATGCGTTCATTATCAGCACCAACCTTCCCTCTTGGAGGGAGGCGTGGGGGATCACTCTGCACGCCTTGGCAGTCTAAACGATATTCATCGGCCTGGAGGACCTCCGAGAGATGTAAAGCACGTCAGTGGAGCAGTTGGTGTAGAGGGTGGCTTCATCCACTCTGTGATTGTTGGCGTACAACAGTGCCTCGTGGTATGCTTTGGAGTGATCCCTGTCGAAAAATGTTCGCCTGCAAAAAGAACTGTGGGTAACTTAACAAGGTTATTGGTAATCCTCGTGTATTTTCTAGGTGAGTCTGACACACACCAAATCCAGGGTCATGAGAGTGGTCCACCGAATTGGGAATCAATCCGCAAAACTCACCCAGGAATGATGGCGAGAACTTGACATACGTAAGGACGAGTTCACAAATGCTAGTTATGATGCCTTGTTCCCTGAAGATTCTAAAATGGATATCTCGGACTTCGAGGGCGAGCTCAACCTATCTTCATCCCGGGCCATAACGGTCAGGTATAATCTGCCTGAAGAATCTCAAAGAAAAAGGCTCGGGAAAAGGGAGGGATCATCTACAGAAGATTTTGACGACAATATTGGATGATGATACTTTGTTCTCTTGTTTTTGTTCTTTTAGCGGATGGATGTTGAAATGGATAACTCGAACTTCGAGGGCGAGGAGGATGAGCTCAACCTATCTTCATCCCAAGCATGATGCTCGGGTACATTCCGGCTGAATAATCTCAAAGGAAAAGTCCTAGGCAGAGGGTGTTGGAACATAGTTCAGACAGCAAGTTGAGCAGCAACATCGAAGGAGATTAGGAAGGAGGATTGGCTGAATCTTCATCTTTATGGGAAGTTGATCCAGGCGGGTGTTCAGAAGAAGCTTGAGCACGTGCCAACCTGCATAGGAAATTGCTCCCATCAAGGACTTATCTTATTTTATTTTAATGTTTGTGTGTAAGGTTTTGTTTTGTGTGAGAACTTTTGGTTCCTCTGCTGTATAAATAAGCAGAGGATCTGGACTATGAAAAAAACCGACCACTTAAGCTTCAGTTTGTAAGGTTGTTAAAAACTGGTTACTTTTGTGAAATTGTGAAGTAGGAGAGCCCAAGTTTGTGTTGTTTTCCAACATGGTGTCAAAGCGAGGTTGGTGCTAGTGGCTATCAGCCATCAGAAATCTGAGGTGGTAGCCGTCGGCATCCTTGTCTTTCCTTCCAGCCTGGGTGGTGCTGGGTGTTTCCTCACATGGCGTCATCTAGCAATTCCAGTCAGAATCTTCTATATTCTCCAAGTGGTGTTCCTATATTTGAGGGAGATGCATATGATTTTTGGCATGTCCAGATGCGTACATTATTTCTGTCCCAAGGTCTATGGGATCTCATTCAGGATGGATTTTCAAAGCCTACTGCAGAGGACCCGGCATCTTCTTGGGATGTCACCAAACTCAAAGAGTACTCAGAAAATCTGAAGAGGGATGCAAAAGCCCTTCTATATATCCAACAAGGGATAGGGAGGAGCATATTCCCACGGATTATGGGAGCTCTTACAGCAAAGGAGGCATGGGAAACTCTCAAGAATGACTTTCAAGGATCATCAAAGGTTGTTTCGTTTAAGTTACAAAATCTGTGGCAAGAGTTTGATACCTTGAGTATGAAGGAGAGTGATGACACTTACTCATACTTCACCAGGATCACATCTCTTACCAACAAAATTAAGAGTTATGGAGATTGTGTTGAAGAAAAGAAAGTTATTCTCAAAATCCTCAAGACTTTAACTCAAAGATATGCTTTTGTAGTAACAGCCATTGAGGAGGCAAAGGATGTTAACACCCTCACTATCAGTGATCTCATGGGATCACTCCAGGCTCATGAGGAACGTATGAAGAGATTTGAACCACAAAACTTAGAGCAAGCATTTCAGTCCAAAGTTGATCTGCAGAAAAATAACCACAATTATGAAATAAATAAAAGGTCAGAAAACTTCAGGCAGTACCAGCGCACGATATTGTTTTGTAATCTCTGCAGAAGAAACAATCACGACACTTTTGACTGTTTCTAAAAGTGTAAACGATGTGCCAAACCAACACATTTTGCCAAGGATTGTCCATATAGGCAGAAGCAGAGTATGCAACCCAAGGAAGAAGCTAAGTTCAGTGAACATGAAGGTGATGAGGACTATGTGTTCTACACGTGTAACAGTGAAGGTGTCAATACAAGTGATGTTTGGTACCTAGACAGCGGGTGTTCAAATCATATGACTAACAACAAAAATGCTTTTATTCTTCTAGATGAAACAGCTAAGTCTCAAGTTATTTTAGGTGATGGAACTACAAGGCTCATCTGTGGGAAAGGAACTATTGTAGTGAGATCTAAATCAGGTAACATTAAACATATACCTGATGTTCAATATGTCCCTGAACTAGCACAAAATCTGTTGAGTGTAGGACAGCTGATCAAGAAAGGCTACCAACTTGTTTTTGAAGATTCAAGGTGCACCATAATTGACAAATCGACATTACGGGTCATAGCAAAAATTGCAATGTCACCTAACAAAGTCTTTCCATTAGTTCTTCCTTATGAAGAGAGAAGTATGTTTACTACAAATAAGGGTGAAACTGTCAAGTGGCATTGCAGATATGGCCATTTAAATGTTCAGGATTTAATAAAGATGCAAAGAAAACAACTGGTGACTGGTTTACCTAAATTACTTGATGAAATTGGCATATGTCATGAGTGTGCTTCTTGTAAGATACATAAGCAACCTCACCCACAGTACTCATCCAGAAGAACTACAAAACCACTCGAGCTTGTTCATGCTGACATCTGGGGACCATCCCGCACTTCTTCTCTTTCAGGTAAACACTATTTTCTTCTTCTGGTAGACGATTTTTCTAGGATGATGTGGGTATATTTCCTCGAGAATAAGTCTAATGCTTTTTCAAAGTTTAAACAATTTAAAGCTCTGGCAGAGAATGAGGCAAACTCAAATAAAAATTCTAAGAACTGACCGAGGAGGTGAATTCCTCAGTAATGCTTTCTCCTCATTCTGTCATGACCATGGAATCAAAAGAGAGCTAAGAGTCAAGGGAACTCCAGAGCTAAACGGTGTTGCAGAACGAAGAAACAGAACTATCCTAGAAATGGCCAGGTGTATGATATTAAACTCCAAACTCCCCAAGAGTTATTGGGGAGAAGCTGTAAACACAGCATGCTACATTCTTAACAGGTCACCGTGTAGAGCACTGGTTGATACCACACCCTTTGAAGCATGGTCAGGACACAAACCAGATGTGTCAAATTTCAAGATTTTTGGAAGCTTAACTTATAGTCTAGACAGCTCGCTGAACAGAGACAAGCTTGATGGAAAAGCAGTTATGGGAATTCTACTAGGATACAGTGATGCTTCCAAAGCTTATCGGATATATAATCCAATAACAGAGAAGCTTATCATTGCTCGCAGTGTTATTATTGATGAGAAGAAGCAATGGAACTGGGACCAAGCTCAGGATCAGACTCACATTCCGGCGGTTGATGAAGAATCATCTGACCTACCACCAGAGACTCTTCATCCCTCCATTCCGGAGATTAATTGTCCAGACATTCCGGAGATTCCTCCAGTGGCTAGAAACAGTTGTTCTGACATCAATGTGCCTGCAACAAGTCCCTCTGAGTCATCATCTCCGTCATCACCAGTAAAATATCGATCGATAGTAGAGTTATATGATAAGTGTCAAATAGCCATGTTTGCCAAAGAACCATCCAGTCATCATGAGGCAATTAGAGATGCCAACTGGAAAATGGCTATGGATAAGGAGCTGGAAATGATTGAACAGAATCATACCTGGGAACTCTCAGATTTGCCCCCAAAGAAAACAGCTATTGGACTGAAGTGGATATATAAGGTGAAATACAATGAAGAGGGAAAAATCCAAAAATACAAAGCAAGGTTAGTTGCTAAGGGATACTACCAAAGAGAAGGAATAGATTACTTTGAAACCTTCTCTCCGGTAGTTCGTTTTGAATCAATTAGGATACTTCTGGCATTTGCTACACAAAATCAGTTTCCTATCTATCAAATGGATGTAATGTCAGCATTTCTAAATGGAGAAATCGAAGAAGAAATATATGTATGTCAGCCACCAGGATATGAATTAGAAGGGAAGAAGAATAAGGTATTCAAGTTGCACAAGGCGCTATATGGATTGCATCAGGCACCTCGGGCTTGGAACACCAAAATTGATGCTAATCTAAGTGTTATTGGATTCAAAAAATCTACAGGTGATCCAGGCATGTACATCAAGCATGATGACAATGAAGGACTTCTCATAGTATGCCTGTATGTTGATGATATTCTTATCACTGGATCAAGCCCAGAAGCCATAAACAAGTTCAGAAAGTACATTCAAACCAAATTCCAAATGACAGACCTGGGGCACACCAGGTATTTTCTGGGACTACAAATCGTACAACAGTCAGATGCCACCTACATATCACAACACAAATACATTGAAGATATACTAATCAGGTTTGGAATGGAGAATTCAAAACCTGCATCCACACCCATGATTACTGGAGAGAAATTAAAGAAAGAAGATGGGGAAGAGAAAACTTCGGCTGAGCAGTACAGGTGCCTTGTGTGATCACTCATCTACTTAACCAATACACGCCCAGATATTGAATTTGCAGTCAGCATGGTGTCACGTTTTATGCAATCGCCTAGTATCAAGCATATGACAGCCGCAAAAAGAATACTCAGGTATATCAATGGAACGAAATACCTAGGATTAAAATATGAGAAAGGAGAAACAGGCACTCTCATGGGCTATTGTGACAGCGACTGGGCAGGGTGTCCCGACGATCGAAGGAGCACAACAGGCTTCATTTTCTATCTTGGTTGCAATCCAGTCTCTTGGTGTACCAGAAAACAAAAATCAATTGCTCTTTCATCCACCGAAGCAGAATACACCGCCCTTAGTGAAGCAGCCAGGGAAGCTGTATGGCTGAAGAGATTAATTGGAGAAATGAAGGGAGGGAATGAAGACACAACGCCAACAATTATTCAGGTTGACAACACCTCTGCGATTGCACTTGCAAAAAATCCCATTTTTCATAACAAAACCAAACATGTGGAAATAAGGGTACACTACACTAGGGATTTGGTTAGTAAAAAGGAAATTGTCCTTCAACACTGCAACACTGAAGTTCAGATTGCAGATCTTCTCACAAAACCATTGTCGGCACCTATGTTTCTCCCTCTGCGACAGAAGATGAAGATTGTAGGCTGTCTGGACTATGGGGGGGTGTTGGAACATAGTTCAGACAGCAAGTTGAGCAGCAACATCGAAGGAGATCAGGAAGGAGGATTGGCTGAATCTTCATCTTTATGGGAAGTTGATCCAGGCGGGTGTTCAGAAGAAGCTTGAGCACGTGCCAACCTGCATAGGAAATTGCTCCCATCAAGGACTTATCTTATTTTATTTTAATGTTTGTGTGTAAGGTTTTGTTTTGTGTGAGAACTTTTGGTTCCTCTGCTGTATAAATAAGCAGAGGATCTGGACTATGAAAAAAACCGACCACTTAAGCTTCAGTTTGTAAGGTTGTTAAAAACTGGTTACTTTTGTGAAATTGTGAAGTAGGAGAGCCCAAGTTTGTGTTGTTTTCCAACAGAGGGATCATTCACGGAAGATTTTGACGATGATATCTAATGATGATACTTTGTTCTCTTGTTTTTGTTCTTTTGGCGGATGGATGACACGCTCCTTTTTATATCCACGCCTTTTGTAAACAAACATTGTATATATATTTTGATCCCGCGAGCATTCGTGGTTACAATTTTCATCTTTTTCATGTCTTCGAAATTTCTTCTTTTTCTGGCTCGTACGAACTCTTGTTGTCGATTTGCGTTGTGCAACGCTTCCTGGCGAGAGTACGCATGAAGTAGGTGTGATGTTCATATATCTTATCTAGGATGGAGTGCGCGGGAGTATGCCTGCATTAAACCGCATAGTGGCTACTTCTGGTGGCTACGACAAATATCACTGTCTATATGCCTGAGCGAGTGCGTGTGTCCATCAGGGTGTCTGCCCAGTTTTCGCCTAGCTATACCCTGGGCATAGGAGCTCTCACGGTAGGCACGCTGTCCTGGAGTAACTTCTCTACGTGTGACCAATCCCTTAAGAAAAATGGCTGAGGTGTCTCACCAGCCTGGGATTTCTTGTCGGAGTATGGGTGTACGAGGACAGATTGCTCATCCGAAAAGACCTATAGGGGAAAATGGTGATCATCATTGCACCAGCTAAGCCTGTTAGCAGACGTTAAGGTTTCTAGTCGAATATAAGGCACCCGCATGGTTCTCATTCCCAAGTAGCAAAGAAAAATATTGAAGGGTTATAAAGCACTTGTTGTTTGGTGCTTGCCCTCGGAAAGAAACCAGTAATAGTAACTATGCCTCAGTTGATGTGCGGTTGGCTATCACATCCAGATCGACCACGTATATAAATCTGGAGTGTCTCCACGAGAAAAATTGTAGTGGTCTTAGGGTGAGGGAAGTAGTTTGTACAGGAAGGAGGGTCGAAAGCTTGATGAACTACGCGCAACATGTCCGGATATATTCGATGGGGTCCAAGCAAGCTCCGGTGCTCTCCAGGCTAGAGAAAAAGGGCTGAGTTGGGCTGGTCGATATCGAAGGCCTCATATCATACAGCGGTACTTCGAGGGCATCCCATACATTCTTCCCTAATAAAATTTCAGTAATCATATAAGCATACATACATATATAAAAGCCTATCATATGCATCTCTTAATGAAATAAAAGTTATACACTGAACTTGACATAAATAAAAATGAAATGAAAGGAAGGACGGTACCTTGACCTAGGAGTGGTACCTCTTCAAGTCATCACTATTCCAGGTGTTTTGTACCTCGATGACTTTATGAGTTTACAACCAGTAAGCCCCGTCCTTGAATGACTCCTTAACGATGAAGGGCCCTTCCTAGTTGGGGTTGAGATTTCCTACCGAGGTTGCTCTTCCGGCCACATCCACTTTTTTAATCGCAAGGTCCCCTTTGACAAACCGCTTTATCTGAACATGTTTGTCAAAGGTTGTACTTAGCCATTCTTCATTTTACTTCTACATGTCTGATGATAGATTTATCTCTGAGCTCCTCGATCAAGTCAAGGTTGTACTTCATCTCCTCATCATTGCCTTCCTTCCGGTCATCACTGCCTTGCTGCGAGAGTAACTCTCTTGGGTGAACACATCAAAATCCACCAGAATGATGGCCTCGGACCCGTGAGACAGCTTGAAAGGCGACTCCACGATTGCTGGGGGGGGGGGGGGGGGTGGGTTGTTCAGAGAGTACACAGAACGACCGAGAACTTCTCTGCCCAATTTGTAAGAGTGTGTTGGAGCATATGTTCCGCACTCTTTGGTTTGAAAATAACAAATCCCGAATGTATTTGATCATAATGTGTTTGTGGTGTATAGATATAATAGGAACAATACTCTGATGATTTTGAATGGGCGAAGTACAATATTTTTTGTAAAGCAGAGCTATCATATGCGACATGTACTATCACCCTATAATAACATGCTGATGTCAGCCACGACGTAGGTCATGATTCTCAACGGTTACCATGAAGCGCATAACTCGAGATATTGCTAGGAGATATCAAGCTACCGCGTTATGATAGGCCCACGATCATACATGTTCTCCAACTTTTCGGCGCGATTATTACAGAGTGGGACACATGGCAGTAAATAAAGATATTGTAGGTGATATCGAGCTATCGCTAGGTGATAGTGCAAAAATTATATAAAGGCTGGATTTCGGGAAATTGATGTTACACACCTCCAGGAGTCCTCATCTCGTGCATTCCCAGCCTGATAACTCTGTGAAACCAGAAAAACTCATAAGTGTTTGTGTAAGTTCAAGAACGAAGAAGGGATTGTTAGTGCTTTCCAACTCCGCCGACCTTTGCAAGTATTTGTCATCTTCTTCAGGGCTCAAGACCAGAGTGAGTTTTCATTTTAGATTTCTTTTCTTTCCAATCATTTTGTAAACGGTAGAGAAATCGCCACCGTGTGAGTGGCGACTAGGCCCTTGTGTAGTTTAGGGGGAAATTGTCGTCTTGTGTGTAGTGACTTGGTCATAGAGAGATCTAGGGGAGGCTAGCTGCTGTATCTAGGGAGAGATAGGATTTTGTTGGCCGGTCCTTGGGAGAAGGACCGATGAATTCGAAAAAGAAGACTTTTCATCACAACCTTGATTTCAAGCTTTATTGAAATCTATTGTTTATGTTTTACATCACTTATGAAATTAATTTTCATTTCAATTTTCTTATAATTTTAAGCTTTTGTTATGAGTATTTGGTAGTGAAAAAGTTTGCTTGATTTCTGTTTTTATTTGGCTAAGTAAAAAGTTAAGCAAAAAATATCGTTTGCCCTTATTCAGCCCCCTCCAAAGGAGCCTCAAGATTCAACACTTAGTATCCGTGGTAGGTTTATCAAAAACAGTTTTACCACCAAGAGAAATGGCGCATAGCGATCACGTATTTTTTGAGGGGCAAGGAATTATAAGACCTCCCTTATTCACTGACACAGATTACAATTACTGGAAAACTCAAATGTGATGTTTTCTAATCGATTTAGATATTGATGTATGGGGTATGGTAGAATAATGCTACACTCCACCTAAAACGGTGTTTGGAAGTGTCACTATGGAAAAACCTAAAGATAAATGAGATGATACTGATTAACTTAAATAAAAAAATAATGTCAAGGCAATGAACGCTTTATTTTTTGCATTAGGTAAAACTGAGTTTAATAGGGTGTGTGCATGTGAAACTACATATGATATTTGAAATTTAATTGAAGTTACTCATGAAGGTACATCACATGTGAATGACTCAAAACTTTTTCAATTGGAGTCAAAATTTGAAAAGTTTAGGATGGAAGTTGATCAAGATGTTGATTCTATATATACAAGATTTACAAAGATCGTCAATGTCTCCAAAGTTCTTGGAAAGAATTTCTCCAACAATGATTTGGTGAGAAAATTTTTAAGATCACTTCCCCTGAAGTTAAATCGGAAGGTTTCCGCTATCTCAAAATCACATGATCTTAAAACTCTCCAAATCGAGAGCCTCATCGAAAAATCTAAAAACTCATCAAGTAGAACTACAAATTCAACAACAAGAGTACAACTTGGAGCTGAAAAAGACATTGATGTTGAAGTCCAAGATGGAAGTAGAGAGTGAAAAGGATGAAGATGATGAGGATAGTATGTTTGTAAAGAAATTCAAGAGATTTATGAGAAACCTGGAAAGAAGAAATTTGTTCAAGAAGTATTTTAATAAGAAGGAATCTGGATTTAGGAAAGAAAAAGAAAAGGCTGATGTTGAGGATAATGAATAGCGCCCGCCACCAGAATGCTATCACTGTAGAAGGATTGGACATATTCAAAGCAAGTGCCAAAGTTTCTGAAAGAGCAAAAAGAGAAGAGGCACGAGAAAAAGAACAAAAAGAAGGTCTTGAAGGAGAAGACTTGGGATGATACTTCATCTGAAGGTTTGAGTGGATCAAGTTCTAAAGATAATGAGGAAGCCAATATGTGTTTGATGGGAACGGGCATTTAACCATCCTAAGATGAATGTAGTGTCCAGAGCGACAATGAGGTAACTCCTCCAACTTATGATGAATTATATTCTGAATTTTTACAAACATGCAAATTTTTTGTTAAAAGTTTAAAAGATGTTGAAGTTGGTGACCGGGCGGACTGTCTTGGCGGGTTGAAGACCGCACGGTCTGGCGGTTTGTCTCAGCCGGCTTGGAGACCGGGCGGTCTAGCGGTCTACCCTGGCAATCTCTCTTTCTCTCTGGTGGTAGCCGTGCGGTTAGCCCTTCTGTCTAACCGCGCGGCTTGTGCGGTTTGTTCTGTATAGTCCACTTAGTCCTGTAAATTTTTAGTCCCACATCTCTTATTTATATTCTCTCATCTCTCCTCCATTCTATATAAGGGAGGGCATACCTTTGTAATATATATCTTTTTGGATAATAAAACTTTCAATTATTCAAAACTCCGACTTGTTTTTTGGTCGTGTGTTCGCTACTTTAACATCGTATCAAAGGACTCAATTTTCTCCTCCTGATTCTGTGCGCCGTCTCTGACCTCGCGACCTGTCCTCGCGACCTGTCCGCGGCTTGTTTCTTCCGCCTGCTTGCGCCATGTTCGCGCGGCTTCTTCTCTCCTTGTCGTTGCCCTTTGTGTGCGTGACCTCTTTGTTTGCCTCCCAGCGGACTTTTCTCTGTTCGCGTGGTGTCTCTTTCTTCTGTTTGCGCGGGTTGATTTCCAGCCGCTCGACTTATTTCCCTCTGCTTGCTTCTGCGGCTTGGTCGTGGCCCTTGTTGCCACTGGTGTGCTGTCACCGAGACTGCTGCAGATCTCTTTCTCCTAACCGCTGCACTTTCTCTCTGATCATGCGGGTTCTTCCGTGTTTCGGCGGCCTCTCTACCTTTCTTCCTTTAGCCGCTGCTACTTGTTAGTCGCCGCGACCTCCTGATTCAGTCACGCGGCTTGTGCTTCCCTCTTCTTCCCCTTTGCTTTGCTCTGCACCTTGGTCGTGGCCCTTCTTGCCGCTGGTGTGCTGTCACCGAGACCGCTGCAGTTTTTATTCCTCCCTTCATGGCTTTCATATACTCATCCAAGCCGTTCGCCTCGATAGTCACGTCTTCTAGTCGTGCCCACGTTGTTACTTAAGGAAAATGGCTGATCGACACCGGTGCTACAAATCATATGACCGGCAATATCCAGTGTTTTTCTCTCCTAGAAACACATGATCGGTTGCCCCCGGTTATTCTCGCTGACGACTCTTCATCATCAGTCCATGGGATGGGGATAGTTCATGTCACTCCGTCTCTTCACTTGGCGGATACTCTATATGTGCCCCAGTTCCCATGCAACTTATTATCTGTTACCTCTCTATGCAAGCAATTACAGTGTTCCGTCACATTTACTTCTACTTCTTGCTCTTTTCAGGATCCGGACTCCCACCGGACGATTGCTACTGGGACTGAGAGTGGCGGCCTATACTTCCTGGACAACATTTCTGCTTTTTCCACCTTCTCCTCCACCTCCACAGATATTCTCCAATGGCATCTCCGCCTTGGCCATGCTCCTCCACGTCTTCTTCGTCAACTTCTGCCCCACCTTCTTCCATAAAGTTCTCCGCTCAACTGTGAGGCCTGTCAGCTTGGCAAGCATCACCGCTCCTCTTTCCCTCCAAAGCACGTTCGTGGCTCTTCCCGTCCGTTTGATCTCATCCACTCCGATATTTGGGGTCCTTCTCCTACTCTTACCATTGGTCGGGGTAGTTCATATTTTGTCACGTTCATTGATGATTTCTCTCGCTGTATGTGGGTATATCTACTAAAAGATCGCTCTGAATTATTCTCTGTATGGACATCCTTCTATCTTATGATCAAAACTTAGGTTAATGTTTCTATCAAAGTTTTTCGATCTGATAATGCCAAAGAATATATCAGTCATGACTTTTCTACATTCTGCATGCAAAATGGGATTATTCATCAAACTAGTTGTGTCTATACTTCACAACAAAATGGTGTGGCCGAACGCAAAAATCATCACCTCCTCGATGTCGCTCGCACCTTGATGACCCAGATGCATGTTCCTCGCTCCTATTGGGGCTATGCTGTTCTCCTTGCCTGCTACCTTATCAATCGTATTCCCTCCACGGTTCTCCACGGAAAAACCCCATTCTCCATTCTGTATCCAGGCAAGGAGCCATTTCCTCTACCTCTCCAAATCTTTGGATGCACTGCCTTTGTGCATACCCCTTCTGCCACCCGTGATAAGCTCTCCCCTCGCTCCACCAAATGTGTCTTTCTGGGGTACTCCACCACTCAGAAAGGCTATTGTTGCTTTGATCCCGTCCTTCGTAAGCAGTTCGTCTCTGCTGACGTCACCTTCTTCAAGAATACCTCCTACTTCTCGGATGACTCCTCTCCTCTTCTCCCAGCTTCTGATTCTCCTGCCGTTCCCTTCATTCCCTCGCCTCCTACTACGATCTCCACCCCTACACCGTCTCCATCCACTCCTCTCCCTCCACTTCTCTCTCCCTTCTCCGCCACCCTCTCCCTCATCTCCGCCGCCGTCGCTCTCTACTCCCGAGCCAGCTTTCTCTACCACGGATGCTCCGGATGCCGCGGGACCCGCTGACCTGGATCTTCCTATCGCTCTTCGCAAAGGGGTGCGGACGTGTACCCTACACCCCCTTGCTGCTGTTATTTCCTATGATCGTCTTACTCATTCTCGCATGGCATTTGCACTGGCTATCTCTGCCACTGCAACACCCCACTCCTACCAGGAGGCCCTTGCTATTCCTCATTGGAAGATGGCCATGGATGAGGAAATGGCGACCCTAACTGAGCGGGGTACCTGGACTCTTGTTCCTCCTCCCTTCGGCACTGATGTTGTTGGCTGTCGCTGGGTCTTTGTGGTCAAATTTGGCCCCGACGGCACTGTGGATCGTTATAAGGCTCGCCTTGTTGCTAAGGGCTTTACTCAGACCTATGGGGTTGATTACTTTGACACCTTCTCCCCCGTGGCTCGTCTCAGCACTATCCGGGTCCTTCTCTCTGTGGCAGTAAATAGGGATTGGCTGATTTCCCAGCTGGATGTCAAGAATGCCTTCCTTTATGGTGATCTTCACGAGGCCGTTTACATGGAGCAACCTCTTAGGTATGTTGCTCAGGGGGAGACACGAGTATGCCGGCTGAAGAAGGCAATCTATGGCCTCAAGCAGAGCCCTCGAGCTTGGTTTGACAAGTTCAGCGGCATCGTGGCGGCCGTTGGTTTTGCGCGAAGCTCTGCCGATTACTCTCTATTTATTCGCAAAACTCATTCGGGGCTAGTTGTTCTTGCTGTGTACGTCGATGATATTCTTCTCATTGGCGATGACCAGGAAGGGGTAGCCCAGACAAAGCGACATCTTCGCCAACATCTGATCACGAAAGATATGGGCTCTCCAAAGTACTTTCTGGGGATCGAAATCTCTCGGAAGCCCGACTCCTTAGTTCTCTCTCAGCGTAAGTATGCCCTTGATCTTTTAAAAGAGGCAGGATTGACTGGAGCGAAACCTGCCCGATGCCCCATGGCAACTGGAGAAGACAAAACCTGGACAGATGATTCGCCTCCTCTTTCAGATAGTTCGCGGTACAGGCGTCTGGTTGGTAAGCTCATATATCTCACAGTGACCAGGCCCGACATTTCCTATGCTGTGGGCAAGGTGAGTCAATTCATGCAAGCACCTAGGGAGTGCCATCTACAGTCCGCCTTGCGGATCTTGGAGTATGTCAAAGCAGCGCCTGGGAAAGGATTACTTTTTCAGAAGAATGGTCATCTGAGGATTGAAGCATACTCATATGCAAGTTATGCTGATGACAAAGGGGATCGCAAGTCAACCTCAGGTTTTGCACCTTTGTTGGGGGAAATCTGGTGAGCTGGAAGAGCAAGAAGCAGTCTGTTGTCTCCAGGTCCAGTGCAGAAGCTGAGTATCACAGTATGACATCGACCACTTGTGAGTTAAAATGGTTGCGGGCTCTCATGTTGGATTTAGGAGAGGTCTACAACCACCCTCTACCTATGTTCTGTGATAACAAGGCCGCCATATACATCTCCAAAAATCCGGTCTTCCATGAAAGAACAAAGCACATTGAGGTCGACTGTCATTTCATTCGTGAAGAGATCTTAAAGGAACAAATTTGCACTCCCTTTGTCACTTCTGATAAAGAGCTGGCTGACATCTTCACCAAGCCAGTTTCCGCCTCGTTTCTTCATGTTTGTGACAAGCTGGGCATGATCGATATATATGCTCCAGCTTGAGGGGGGGTGTTGAAGTTGGTGACCGGGCGGTCTGTCTTGGCGGGTTGAAGACCGCACGGTCTAGCGGTTTGTCTCAGCTGGCTTGGAGACCGGGCGGTCTAGCGGTCTACCCGGACAATCTCTCTTTCTCTCTGGTGGTAGCCGTGCGGTTAGCCCTTCTGTCTAACCGCGCGGCTTGTGTGGTTTGTTCTATATAGTCCGCTTAGTCCTGTAAATTTTTAGTCCCACATCTCTTATTTGTATTCTCTTATCTCTCCTCCATTCAATATAAGGGAGGGCATACCTTTGTAATAGATATCTTTTTGGATAATAAAACTTTCAATTATTCAAAACTCCGGCTTGTTTTTTGGTCGTGTGTTCGCTACTTTAACAAAAGATATTTTGTTAAAATATGAAGACAAAATTGGGTTAAAGGAAAATAAAAAAATATCTATTAAATTGACAGTGCTTGGGAAGAAGAATCTTGCTTGTCAAGAGTGCGATCACTCTTTGGCAAGGGTAAATGAATTAGAAGAAGTTCTTGCTAAGTCTCAATCTAGTGTTGATTCTCTTACCAAAGAAAAAAAGGACTTAGAAAGATCTCTAAAATCTTCTCAATCTCAAGTAGAAGATGACAAAAATGAGTTTGCAAATTGGTGTGTTATGTTAGTCACTGAAAACATGGCTTTGAAAACCCAGATCCATGATTTAGATATGGGTATTAAAAATTTAGAGTTCGCCAAAAATCCCTGCATATGATTTTAGCCAACTAGTGCCATTGATCTGCAAAGTACGAACTTAGTTACGTCGCTGGAAGCTATTGCCCCGCGATAACTACTTGAAAGTCTTTGAATACAAGGGTAGCTAATCACCTATAGGGGGGGGGGGGGGTTAATAGGTTATTAAGGTCTTTTTAAGTTCTTTAAAACCTTTTACTGTTTTAGGTCTTACTGTGTTTGCTTAGTTCCGCTTTCACGAAAATAACACACATCACACCAGATATTTATAGTGGTTACGCAGTATATAGGTTCATCCACTATCCCTCCCGCCTTTCTAACAGTATGTTAGACAAGGAACTTCTCCAAAAAACTTGGCATCTTAGAGATTACAATACGATCCCACCGGATCACTCAGTCTCCACTGAGACTTACAACACAAACACTCAACCCCACCACATAGTAATCTCCTGATCACCTAACACAGACATAAATGCCCTTCAACACAGACTAGGAGATCAGCCCTAACACATAGATCCTACACTGGATCCTACTCTCTGCCATTATAACTTATGTTTTACAACACTAATCTCACAGATCCACACACAACCTATATAATCTAGGTCTTACAACATAGATCTTGAATAGTTCCACAAAATTTGAAAGATTAAAATAAATTTGACTCAAGAGATTTTGTTCTCTGAATCAACTGCTTCCTGATCCGAGTGAATCTCAGCTCTATCTTCTTCTCAGCAACAAGAAAGACTATCTTCAATGATCTGCTGCTTGTGCTGGAGTTACTCAGAATATTGATTCTGATCTTGCTGATGAAGGAGGAAAGAATGTGAATGATTGTCTTCGATCAGCTAACCTGTAAGGCAGAATTCAATTGCTCTGCTTTTCCTTCTGTCCTGATAAAAAACCAGATCATATTTCTTCTTCACCGATCCAGAGATTGATCTTCTGATTTGGATCTGCTTGGATCGAGAAGCAACTTCAGTTAGGGCTTGTGTAGACTGATTCTTGTTTTAGTAGATGTTGATTGCAACAGCTAACTCAGAGACTCTTCAGATTTGTCGAATTGAAGTACTTTTCTCTGCAACAATGACGGGGGGAAAAAGGCGAACTCCCGCTCCTCTTTTGCAAAATGAATTAATCTATCAGAATGTTAATTTGATCCAAATCTCATCCTCTATTTATAATCCCATCATCCAGAATATGATTGACATGTGTGGCTTCTTAATCAGCTGATTATATCCATATTTTTACAGAATGAGACTGACAGCACCGGTAGTAATGGATTACATCTCTTCATTAGTCATTTTGAGCTTTGTTGACTTTGCTGACGTCAGCCATTCTGGACTTAGAAAATTTCATACAAGTACCCAAACGTTGAGTGCGTTGAGTGAACAAGCATTACTCAACGAATCTGGGCTTAGAAAATTTTCAGCTCTGCTAGGCGTTGTGTGATTAAGCTCCACTCAACACTTTTTAACTTAGTCAACTTCTCATCTTGTCCAGGCATTGAGAGCTTTGAGTATATAAGCTTCACTTAATGCCTTTTTCCTTAACTTGATTTCAGCCCTTTCTACATCCTTAGCGTTGAGAGCGTTGAGTGAACTTGCCTCACTCAACGATTCTAGACTTAGAAAACTTTTGCTCTGCATGAAGGCGTTGAGTGTGTTGACTACACTCAATGCTTTCTCCCTTTGGCATTGAGAGTGTTGAGTGTAGCTTCATCACTCAACGCTTTTGTACTTGCCCGCAATTGCTCCACTACATAGTGTTGGAACTGATGTTTCATATTCCCTGAGTTTTAGAATATCAACTCCCGGGTTGTATTTGATCACGTCTTCTGTTGATAGAGTGTGCATGTTGACAGGTGCAAGCGAAGAAGAAGAAGATTCCTATGGCCACTAACACCGAGTGGTAGAAGTTACCGCCGAGCGGTAGTCGTGAATTAATTGGGCAGAGCTCTCGGGAAACTACCGCTCTGCGCTAGTCCTACTGTTCGCGCTAATGCAATGGATTATATTGGCCAGGCTCTTAGGAAGTTACCGTCATGCGGTAGTGCTACCGCGTCGCGCTAGTCTCTCGACGAGTATCGAGGCAAATTTCTCAAAAAACCAAATTACCACAGGCAATAGCAGTTACCGCGCCGCGCTAGCCTCTTTACGAATATAGACACGACTGTTCCGAATTGTCGTTCCCAATATTACCGCGCGGTGCTAGCAACGATAAAATGACAAATATTCTCTTTTAAATATTATTCTAGATTTACACGACAGCTGGCACAACAAGCGCGAACCTACCGCTGGGCGCTAGTCTTACCACCGGTGGTAGCTTATTTTCATGAAGAAGTATAAAAGGTCGCCTTGGATTTTGTGCTTGATTATCTGAGAGTAAGAAAGTACGGGAGTTCGGGAATTTTAGGGTTTGGCCACTCTTTCTTACGCTCCATTCCACAAGTCTCCGTCGAAGAAGAAGACGGTCGTGTCCCTCCCGCTCATGACCGAAAGACTCCGGCGATCCAAGATCTACATCAAATATGAAGAGCCGACTGGTTGCCAACAAACAGAGATCTCAAGCACCGGCCACTGATCGCTATACGGAGAAGTCTTCAGGAGGGAGAACTTCATCTTTAAAATCTTAACATCTTTTTCTCTTGTAATCTTTCTTTTTCTAAATCTTGTGGAGAGGAAAATCGACCGGTAAGGGTCATCAGAATCCGGGTAGGAGTCCGTGGGAAATCGTCCTGGGGATAAGGACGTCTAGATCGGGAGGATCTAGCGGGGCTTCAAGACCCTTCCTTTTATGGAGGTGAAGAGCTGGCTCAAAGACTTTTCCTGGAGGGAAAAGGAGAGAGCCAACCGGTCTGTGGAGCGGATCGGTATAAAAACCAAAAGAGTGTTTATATCTCATCGCCTTCGATATCCGGCATCACGGACATCATGATTTTGTAATCATCTTGAAAATTTATTATTTTTAATTCATGAAATGGAATTCTAGTTTCTCGTCTAATTGATTCTGCGATTGTTCTAGTTTTGTCAAGTGTGTGCGTGTGCTGTGGGGCTAGCAAACGAACTTGCACAGGAAAACAAGTTCATAGACTTACCACCACGTGATAGATACCTAACGCGATAAATTACAGTTAACACATTAAACCTTATTCACCCCCCTCTAAGGTTGGCCACTAGATCCAACAAGTGGTATCACAGGGAGGTTACTTCAAAAAGCTTAAAAACCTGAAGTAAGATGACCAACTCCGTTCACGCATGTAATGAGGGACAAGCTGTGAGTCGACCTCCACTCTTTATGGAGAGTGACTATAGTCACCGGAGAACACGCATGAGAATCTTTTTGATGACTCAAAGCATGGACATATGGGCCATGATAGAGACAGAGTACACTGCACCCACTGTCACGGTTGGGGGTAAAGTCATAGAAAAACCACGTGATAAGTGGGATGACACTGACAAGCTTAGATGTATGAATAATGTCAAGGCCATGAACTCGTTATTTTGTGCCATGGACAAAACTGAATTCAATAGAATATGTAACTGCGAGACTACTTATGATATATGGCATCTTCTTGAGCTCACTCACAAAGGTACTTCGCAGGTGAAGGAGTCGAAGCTGTTCCGACTTGAATATGAATATGAACAGTTCCAGATGGAGATTGACGGTGATGTGGACATTATGTACATGCAATTTACTAAGATCATCAATGCTTCAAGATCTCCCGGAAAGAACTTTCCAAATAGTGACCTAGTGAGGAAGATCCTGCGATCTTTGCCTCCTCGCTTCAACCCGAAGGTGACAACTATTGCTAAGTCTCAAGAGATCAGCATCCTGGAGATAAAGAGCCTCATCGGCAATCTGAAGACACATAAACTTGAATTGAAGATTCAAGCAGAGGAATATCCTAGGGAAGTAAAGAAGAAAGGACTGGTGCTGAAGGTTGCAAAGGAGAGAAATGCTGCTGACGATTCTAAGGAAGATGAGGAGGAGAGTCTCTTTGTTTGGGAGTTCAAAAAAATTCATGAAGAATCCGAAGAAGCAGGGACAATTCAAGAAATTACTGAAGAGGGGAGCTTGAGAAGGCAGAAGGTGGAACAAGCCATCGAAAGATATGGAAAGCAATGATGAGAAGTCCCAGCCGGAGTGCTATCACTACCACAAGCCTGGACACCTAAAGAGAGAATGCCCAAGACTCCAGAAGGAGGAAAAAGAAAAGCAAAGCCAGCACAAATGGAAGAAGGTGCTGAAAGCGCTCATCTGGGATGAGGATGGCTCTAATAAGTCAAGCACCACATGTAACACCCCCATCCGTCACATGGGATATAACAGAAGGTCCGGCCGGGACCCCATGCCATATACCACAGACAACTAGTGGAGTTACGCATTAATACAAAATTTCTGCCAAAGGAACACACGTCCTAACTAAGAACATTCTAACGGAAGCTTTTTAAAACAGTTATAAGAACCCAAGCCACAACATGAATGTCCACTAAAAACCCAAAGTAAGAGTGGACGTACAAATACACAAAGTACTTGGCCTTATGGTCTTCCAAGAGTTTACTTAATAATAAATATCTTCTATACATCGGCACGCAGGCCGGTCACACATGAGCATAAAAAGTAAACATTTGCTTTGGCCTTCAAGGACTGGCTCAGCAACATGGGCGTCAGCCCGCTACTTGCCACTAGACTCCGCAGCACCTGCAATCAACATTCCACCGCAACGGTGGAAAACAAAAGCAATGGTCAGCTAAAGCTGACCAAATTATAACGATCCCGCCCCATTACTCGGGGCGGCGATGCTCCTTCCTTGCACTTAATTAGCATAGCCAAACAATATAGTGAAAGTACAATCATAGGCACACTTCACCACAGGTGTAGGCACGCACGACCACGCACCATGTGCTCTCAGGGCACTTACTCGGTGAACCCGGTCCGAACCCAGTCCGTTCCGTGACTCCACCACTGCCTCCAGGACAACAAACCTCGTGAGCATTTAGTCCTTTCAGCCGTAGTCTAGACTCGCTCTCCAAATTATCTGTAAGCCCCATGTACCTTAGGTCGCTTAAACAAAAGAAAATGGAGTGGGTAGGGTTCCACCTGCTCGTTGCTCACTTCGCCACGACAATTTAGCCATCGGCGCGGGCAAAGTTTCCCCCAATCCCAAAGTATCAATCATACAATCGTACATAACCCGGTTATGTACACGGCTGGCTCCCAAGCCAACGATATGGCAGAAATTCACTTCCGCCCAGATTTCCGGTGCATCTTGGAGTTAATCCCCAAGACTCCTTGTTGTAATCTACCACGTAGAAAACCCGAAAACAACCATCGGCACGGAGTCTTCTCCGGCTATTCATGCATAATGAAACATCACCGATCCAGACAAACTTGTCTGGGTAGGCTTCACACACCATGCCTATGTCTGTACTTAGATTTCGGACTCTACATGCAAAACTATGTGGACTATTCATATCCACCCGAAGGAACACCTCACACTCACCGCATACTCACGAGAGCGGGTTTCCTATTCCGAAAGAAAGAGGACTTCACATGTCCAAGAAGAGAATCGTTACCCTAGAGGTTCGCTTTGGCGCCATGGAAAACTAGCCGGATGAAAAGCACCGCAACGGCCTCGCCTCTACGGATCTGTACTCGACTCGCGATTTGGGGCTCCGAAGCTCCATCGGCTGCCGGATTCCTCCTTCTCCTTCTTCCTTGCTCTCCCCTCTCTATGACTCTTTAGAAAGAGAATGACCTAAAAGAAATGAGGGTTTCACTGTCAACTCCCGGCCTTATAACAACAGGGAGATCTCTGGGTCATTGGATCCTATTAGAAGGAAATAAACGACCACAAATTGCCCTGAAAATCACTTTCTTGGGCCAAACACGGCTTGTGACACGCCCGTATCACATGCCGTATCTCACGAGCTGAAAACGATCGTCGAACACAGAACAGGACAAGGGCTCAGACACGCCCGTGTACTGCTTAACATGCCCGTGTCAGCCTATAACACGCCCGTGTCATAGGGCGTGTCCCTCAAACGACACAGGAAACCATCGTGTCCCTACCAGGACACATGCTTAGACATGCCTGTGTCAACATTTGACACGCCCGTGTCAATCAGCACACGCCCGTGTCACGGGGCGTGTTCCTCAATTGACACGGGAACCATAACGTCCCGGACAGGACAAGATTTCTCGACATGCCCGTATCAACTTTTGACACGCCCGTGTCGACCAGTACATGCCTGTATTCCAGGACTTGTTCCTCACCCGACATAGTCCGGCTAACATAAAGCAGGACACGACCCTGGATACGCCCGTGTCTCTGGTAGTGTGCCCCACCTCCAAGGATCATCAAATGCATTTCGTCGACCACACGTAAAATCATTGAACGCACGTAAAATCGTAGAACTTATAACAGGACACGTCCATGGACATGCCCGTGTCCCAGGCCGTGTGACCCTTATCAGGCCCCAGATTGGCCTTAAGACGCTACCAGATCATTTTCGAGTTTTGAGGCATTATAATTCTCCCCCTTAAATGAATTTCGTCCCGAAATTATGCAATAGAAAGTGCTCAAATTTAAATGGTACCTAAGCAGAAGAGCTCGGGATACTCATCAAGCATGGTCTGCACTCGCTCCCATGAAAGCTCCTCACAACTACAGTTGTCCCATTGGACTTTGACCATCCTGATGCCTTTGTTACGAAGTCTCTTGACTTCAAAGTCCTCAATACGAACGGGCTTGACCTTCGTCGTCAACCCATTATCAACCGGTACTTGATCGACCACAATCACTTGCGAAGGCTCTTGCACCGCCTTCTGCAACACCGATATGTGGAATACGTCGTGTAGACCACTCAGTTCCACTGATAACTTTAGGCAATAAGCCGCTTCACCAATTCGCTCTAGAATCTCAAACGGTCCAATGTACCTCGGACTCAGCTTCTTCAAGCATCGTGCCCGTGAGACACCCTTGAACGGCTTAATTTTCAAATATACCCAGTCACCAACAGCAAACTCAACGTTCCTATGCTTGGCATTATAATATTTAGCCTGCTTTTCCTGAGCGATCAGCAATCGTTCTCGTATTGTTTGTACCAACGAAGTGGTGCCTTCCACATCTTGTCATTTGTACAGCTTCGACTCACCTGTCTCCACCAAAGACAACGGTGTGCGACATTTTCTACCGTAATGGGCCTCGAAGGGCGCTATTTGAATACTCGCTTGGTAGCTATTGTTATAAACAAACTCCACCATGTACAAGTGATCTTCCCACCTCTTTCCGAAATCCAAGACGCACATACAAAGCATGTCCTCCATCGTCCTGTTGACCCTCTTAGTCTGACCATCCGTCTGCAGATGAAAGGCCGTGCTGAAACTTAGTTTGTTTCCCAACATTTGTTGCACCAACCTCCAGTCATTGGACGTGAAGCGCCCATCTTGGTCACTCTCGATGCTGCGGGGCACACCGTGCAGTCAAACAATGTTATCTACATAGAGTTTTGCTAGCTTATCCACCGAATCATCCTTCCTATTCAGAATGAAGTGCGATACTTTCGTCAATCGATCTACGATCACCCAGATGACGTCGTTTCCCTTTTGCGACCTTGGCAACCCATGCACAAAATCCATTGAAATATCATCGAACTTCCACTTCGGGATAGGTAAGGACTTAAAGAAACCTCCAGGCTTCTGTCACTCTGCCTTCACCAAGGCGCACGTTTGACACTTCACCACATATAGTTCCACGTCCTTCTTAAGTCCTGGCCACCAAAAAAACTTTTTCATATCACAATACATTTTCGTGCTCCCTGGGTGAATCAAGTACTTGGTATGATGAGCCTCATACATCAATTCCTCCCGCAGTTTACCCACATTTGGGATACACAGACGACTATCCCTCCATAATAGTCCATCAACAACACCAAATTGGGAATTTGACCCATCCAAAGCCTCATCCATGGTTTGCTTCATGTTACTATCCAAATCCAGAGCCTGCTGAATCCTATCAGCAAGGTCATACTACACCTCTGTCCAGTTCAATTATGCTTCAGCACTCGTCTGCTTGTCAATACAAGAGATATCTAATGCCTCCAAATCCCGAATCAAATGCTCGTCATGAACAAACAACCAGTTGGCATGCGCGGGGGCCCTGCGACTGAATGCATCCCCCACCGCATTGCCTTTCCCAGGCACAAAATGTATCTTGAATGTGTAGTAACCCAGGAACTCCATACACCTCCGCTGACACATGTTTAGGTCCTTTTAATCCAACAAGTACTTCAGGCTCTTGTGATCGGTATAGATATCGACCTTCACACAGTACAGGTAATGCCTCCACAACTTCAGGGCAAATATCATGACCGCTAACTCGAAGTCATGGATCGGATAATTCCTCTCATGCACCTTTAGCTGATGCGAGCCATAAGCTTTTACACTCCCATGCTGTAGTAGAACACAACCCAAGCCACTGCCCGAAGCATCACTGTAAATTTCAAATCCTTCGGTCCCACTCGACGAACATAAAATAGGCGCCGTGGTCAACTGACTTTTCAGTTCTTCGAAAGCTTGCGTGCTCTCCAATGACCACACAAACTTTTGATCTTTCCTCATCAAAGTCGTGAGGGGTAACGCTATTCGCGAGAAGTTCTCTACGAAGCGCCTGTAGTAGCCGGCAAGTCCAAGTAAACTCCGGACTTCTGCCACTGTAGATAACACTGGCCACTCCCGTATTGCAACTATCTTCGCCGGATCTACCGCAATCCCTTCTCCACTAACTATATGACCAAGGAATGCTACCGAGGATAACCAGAATTTGTATTTGGAGAATTTGGCATAAAGTTGATTCCTCCTCAATGTCTCCAACACCATATGCAGATGATTGAAATGATCATCCTCGCACTACGAGTACACCAATATATCGTCGATAAAGACTATCACGAAGTGGTCCAGGTACTCTCTGAACTTTTTGTTCATCAAATCCATAAACACGGATGACGCATTAGTCAGCCCAAACGGCATGACGGTGAACTCATAATGCCCATACCACATACTGAAAGCTGTCTTGGGGATGTCACTTTCCCTTATCCGCAGCTGATAGTATCCGGATTTCAGATCCAACGTTGAGTACCGTCAGGTCATTACGCAAACCCTCAAAGAACAGGTTGGTCTTACGCTCCTCATCGCCAAATGTATGGGCAGCGTAACGACCCAACCGTGTGAATTCGTGGAGGTACTCATCCACGCTACTGACTCCTTGCTTCAACCTCAGAAACTGATTCTCCATCCCAATTCTCTCAGCGGAGGGTAGGTATCTAGCCCAAAATAGCCTAGAGAATTCCTCAATCGAGACGTCGGCAAGTTGTCTCCCAACTAAGTGATGCTGCTCCAGATCTTCCCACCATAACCTTGCCTCGCCGTCTAGCAGGAAAGTGGCTATGGCAGTCTTCTGCCATTCCTCTGTTTCCATTGTCGACAAGATTCTCTTAACTCTAGCGAGCAAATCCTCGGCTTGAGTTGGGGTTCGAGCCCTTATAAATATTGGAGGACTGAAACTCATCACATGTTTAAGTTGTCTTTCTGTCGCTCTTCTTGGCGACAAAGGTTCTACCACTACACATTCAACAACCCTAGGCTATGCCGCACGAATCGGTTCATGCTCCATTGCAGGTGATGGGTGCTGTACTTGCCTTGCTGGTTGGGCGTTTAACATTGCAAACACCGCTTCAACCTCCAGTTTAATGGTTTCTGCTAAAGGAGGGGTTGCAGGCACGTCATTAGGTGCACTACTCTCTGCCGATTGTGGACGTTCCGACTGTCCAGCACCGCTCCTAGTCACCTATAATAGCAAAAACCCTCAATTAGGTGACATACAAATTGCTAAAAGCAATCATTGAAACACTCAAGTTCCTCAAAACAAGTGTATTTTCATTCCTAAGTGGACATTCATGGGTTCTTTTTTATGTTATAACGATGACGCACATACAACGCACATATATGTGCTCACCACCCCTTAAAATAATTCGCCCACGAATTAAAATAAGCAAGACCGATGCCATAGTCTGATACCAAATTGTAGCACCCCCATTCATCACATGGGATATAATAGAAGGTCCATCCGGGGCCCTACGCCATATACTATGGACAGCTAGTGGAGTTACGTATTAATACCAAATTACTACCAAAGGAACACGCATCCTAACTCAGAGCATTCTAGCAGAAGCTTTTTAAAATAGTTATAAGAACCCATGCCATATCATGAATGTCCACTAAAAACCCAAAGTAGGAATGCACGTACAAATACACAAAGTACTTGGCCTTGTGGTTATACAAGAGTTTACTTAACAATAAATGTCTTCCATACATCGGCACACAGGCCGGTCACACATGAGCATAAAAAGTAAACATTTGCTTTGGCCTTCAAGGGTCGGCTCAGCAACATGGGCGTCAACCCGCTACTTTCCATTAGGCTCCGCAGCACCTGCAATCAACATTCCACCGTAGCGGTGGCAAACAAAAGCAACAGTCAGCTAAAGCTGACTAAATTATAACGATCCCGCCCCTTTACTCGGGGAGGCGATGCTCCTTCCATGCACTTTATTAGCATAGCCAAACAGTATAGTGAAAGTATAATCATAAGAACAGTCCGTACGACCACACACCCCATGCTCTCAGGGCACTTACTCGGTGAACCCGATCCGAACCCAGTCCGTTCCGCGACTCCACCACCACCCCCAGGACGACAAACCTCATGAGCATTTAGTCCTTTCAGCCGCAGCCTAGACTCTCTCTTCAAATTATCGATAAGTCCCATGTACCTTAGGTCGCTTTAACAGAAGCAAATGGAGTGGGTAGCGTTCCACCTGCCCGTTGCTCACTTCACCACGACAATTTAGCCATCGGCGCGCGCCAAGTTTCCCCCAGTCCCAAAGTATCTATCATAGAATCGTACACAACCCGGTTATGTACATGGCTGGCTCCCAGGACACCGATACGGCAGAAATTCGCTTCCGCCCAAATTTTCGGGTGCATCTTGAAGTTATTCCCCAAGACTCCATGTTGCAATCTACCACGTAGAAAACCCAAAAACAACCATCAGCACGGAGTCTTCTCCGACTATTCATGCATAATGAAACATCACCGATCCAGACCAACTTGTCCGGGTAGGCTTCACACACCATGCCTATGTCCGTACTTCGATTCCGGACTCTACACGCAAAACTAGGGGGAATATTCATATCCACCCGAAGGAACACCTCACACTCACCGCATACTCGCGAGAGCGGGTTTCCTATATAGAAAGAAAGATGACTTCACATATACAAGAAGAGAATCGTGACCCTAGAGATTCGCTTTGGCGCCATGGAAAACTAGCTAGATGAAAAGCACCGCAACGACCTCGCCTCCACGGATCTGGACTTAGCTCGCGATTTGGGGCTCCGAAGCTCCACCGACGGCTAGATTCCTCCTTTTCTTTCTTCATTGCTCTCCCCTCTCTCTAACTCTTTAGAAAGAGAATGACCTAAAAGAAATGAGGTTTTAACCCTCAACTCCTGGCCTTATAACAACATGGAGATCTCTGGGCCGTTGGATCCTATTAGAAGGAAATGAACAGACACGAATCGCCCTGGAAATCACTTTCCTGGGCCGAACACAGCCTGTGACATGCTCGTGTCAGAGGTCGTGTCTCACGATCTTAAAACGATCGTCGAACACAAAACAGGACACGTGCTCAGACACACCCGTGTACTACTTGACATGCCCATGCCAGCCTATGACATGCTCATATCACAGGGAGTGTCCCTCAAGCGATACAGGAAACCATCGCATCCCGACCAGGACACGAGCTTAGATACGCCCGTGTCAACATTTAACACGCCCGTGTCAATCAGTACACCCCCATGTCATAGGGTGTGTTCCTCAATTGACACAGGAACCGTAATGTCCCGAACAGGACACAGTTTCTCAACATGCCCATGTCAACTTTTGACACGCCTGTGTCGACTAGTACACGCCTGTGTTCCAGTCCGTGTTCCTCACCCGACACAACCTGGCTAACACAGAGTAGGACACGGCCCTAGACACGCCCGTGTCTCAAGACGTGTGCCCGACCTCTAAGGATCGTCGAATGCATTTTGTCGACCACACGGAAAATCGTCGAACTCGTAGCAGTACACGGCCATGGACACGCCCGTGTCCTAGGCTGTGTGACCCTTATCAGGCCCCATATTGGCCTTAAGATGCTACCAGATCATTTCTGAGTTTTGGGGCATTACACCACAGACTCTGGCAGTGAAGACAAGGAAAATCTATGCCTCATGGGAAAGAATCAAGAAGAATCTAATGACGAGTCCAGTGTCTAGAGCGACACTGAGGTAACTCCACATACTTATACCGAACTTCTTGAAATCTATGAAAATTTAGTTGATAAATTTGAAAACGTTATTTCTGAGAAAAAGACCTTGTGAGTCAAGAATAAGAAAATTAAAAAGGACTTAGAAAAATTAAAAAGTGAAGTAATTATAACTGGCAAACAGAAGATCGAATGTCTAGAGTGTTCTCACTCGATGACAATGATCGATGAACTAAAATCAAGTCTCTCCAAGAAAACATTGAGATCAACTAGTCTCATCAATGAAAAGAATGCCTTGGAGAAAAGACTTCAAATGTCTCGGGCCAAGATAGAGGAAGGAAAAAAATAATTCGCCAATCGGTGCTTGATGCTAGTTACTGAGAACACTGCCTTAAAGACAAGGATCCATGATCTCAACTGTGCTGTCCAAAAGTTCGGAATAGGCCAAAAATCATTGGATATGCTTTTGGGAGCACATTGTCATGGATCTGTGCATTTTGGAGTCAGATACGTGAGTCCAGCATCACCACAGTGCGACAATCACTATCATTCCAAGCCTAAGTCTAACTTTAATAAATCTAAAGATAAGGTTAAGAATTCTGAAGGGCTATCCCCATCCTCAAGCAAGAGCTCGAGCAACTCGATAAAGAAAGCATCCACTGCTTACACGTTGTGTGCAAACTATCATAAGTTTGGTCACACATCTGGCTCGTGTTTGAGGAAAGGTTCCAAGAAAAAGATGCAAGTATGGCTACCATAGTATTCTATCTATCATATGGGTGGGACAACTTAGGTAACCAGAACTTTACCCTCATCTTCCTTTTAGGTCTGTTGGCAGGCTAAGGACACAAAGAACATGTGGTACTTGGACTCTGGGTGCTCCAAGCACATGACGGGAGATAAAGACAAGTTCCTTGGCCTGAAGAAGAAGAAGGGTAGCATGGTGACCTTTGGGGACAATAACAAAGGACAGATACTTGGAAATGACACTATAGGTAACAAGGCATTTTCTATTTCTAATGTTCTGTTTGTAGATAGACTTAAGCATAATCTCATCTCGATTAGCCAATTGTGTCATAAAGGTCTAAATGTCTTATTTGAGTCATCTACAAACACTTGTAAAATTATTGATGCCAAAACTACTAACGTATTACTTGTAGCTCACAGAAATCATAATGTTTATACTGTTAGTTTTGACGATATATCTGCATCTGGTCTGAAATGCCAAGTTACAAAGAATGAGGAATTAGATATTTGACATAGGAGACTAGGACATTCTGGAAGTAAGCTTATTATAAAAATATCAAAAAATAAACTTGTTCGGGGACTTCCCAACTTAAGCAGTAGTTTAAATGTCTTATGCACTCTTTGCCAAAAAGGCAAATTTGTCAAAACCTCTTTCAAAAGCAAAACTAAAGTTTCCACGTCTACACCACTCGAACTCATTCACATGGACTTGTTTGGACCTCTAAGTACGTGTAGTTTAGGTGAAAAATGATACACCTTCGTTATCATAGATGATTACTCACGTTATTGCTGGATGATCTTTCTAGTAAATAAATCTGACACCTTTAGCGAATTCTCCAATCTCTACACGTGACTTCAAAATGAGGAGCTAAAGATAAAATGTATTAGATTAGATCATGGAGGAGAGTTTGAGAATGAGGACTTCTCAAACCTGTGTGACATCTTAGGAATTAAGCATGAATTCTCTGCCCCGCACACTCCACAATAGAACAGGGTAGTATAAATAAAAAACCGCACACTTCAAGAATTATCCCGCACTATGCGCGCCGAGTTCGGCTTACCACGATCTTTTTGGGCTGAAGCGGTTAACACGACAAGCTACGTGATGAACCGAGTGATGCATTTCCCACTTTTAAAGTGAACTCCATAGGAGCTGTATTTCGAAAAGAAACCATCTATATCGTATTTTAGGGTCTTTGGTTGCCCATGCTACATTCTAAACACTAAGGATCTTCTAGGAAAATTTGACGAAAAATCCGATCTAGTCATCTTCTTAGGATACTCGAGCAAAAGTCGGGCCTATAGGATCTACAATAAGAGGACTCTAGTGGTTGAAGAATCGGCGCATATGCATTTCATTGAAAATTCCCCATCTAACGAGCCCAAGCTAAATGAAGAGGAGGTTGAAGAGAGTGTACCGATAGGGGATGAAGGTGAGGAGAGAATCGTGGAGAGTGAAACTAAAATTCTTGAAAAAGGATATATGCCACCTAGCAACTTAACTTTTTCAAAGCAACATCCTCGTGATCTAGTCATAGGAGAGCCATCTCATAGAGTTTGAACTCAGTCTGCACTTCATGAGTCATTCTCAAACTTGTGTTTCCTATCTGATATTGAACCCAAGAATATTTCAGAAGCCTTAAAAGATGAATCATGGTTCTTGGCTATGAATGATGAGCTGAGCCAATTTGAGCGAAGCAAGGTATGGGTTTTAGTGGAGCGTGCAGATAACCATCCAATCATCGGCTTAAAATGGGTTTTCAAAAATAAAATTGATGGTGAGTCTAGGATAACAAGAAACAAAGCTAGGTTGGTGGCTCAAGGGTATTCTCAGATAGAGGGTGTGGATTTTGAGGAGTCATTTTCCTCGGTTGCTCGTCTTGAGTCCATCCGTATGTTATTGGCATTTGCCAGTAATAAGAAAATTAGATTATACCAAATGGATGTTAAGAGTGTTTTCTTAAACAGATATATTAAGGAAGAGGTATATGTCGAGCAACCACCCGGCTTCATGAATGCCGCCTACCCATACCACGTATACAAGTTGGTGAAGGCCTTGTACGGACTGAAGCAGGCACCACGTGCTTGGTATGACAGGCTCACCATCTTTCTCTTAGATCATGGATTTAGAATGGGCAGTGCAGACACCATGTTATTCGTAAAGAATGAGCTCTCAAATCTAATTGTACTACAAATCTATGTGGATGTTATCATTTTGGGGGCAACGAATGAAAATTTGTGTGAAGAAATTGTCACCATAATGAAATCCGAATTCGAAATGAGCATGTTGGGTCCGGCGTTCCTTCACTTGACCCGTGGCGCTTTGCTACTTATTTAAGAAATTAAGTAGCGCCCTCTCCAACAGTCCCAGCTTTTGGTGCAGTTGGGTATGTGCTTGATCCTTCAATTGGTATCAGAGGAGGTCACGGGTTCAAGACCGGGGGGGCGCTATTAAATCCTGATTTTTCCCTTCTACCTGTGTGGGTCCGGCGGGTCAGGAAACCGTGGACATGTGGTAACCCCACCTCTGAGCCAGGTGGGCCATGTGGTAACTCCACCTCTGAGCCGACGGGTTGTGCTGAATGCCGGGGGGGGGGATTGTTGGGTCTGACGTTCCTTCACTTGACCCGTGGCGCTTTGCTACTTATTTAAGAAATTAAGTAGCGCCCTCTCCAACAGTCCAGGATTTTGGTGCAGTTGGGTATGCGCTTGATCATTCAGAGCATATTAGGAGAACTTACCTATTTCCTTGGATTTCAGATTTCTAAATGCAAAGACGAGATTTTTATAAGTCAATCAAAATATATCAAAGATATGCTTGTGCGTTTTGGGTATAAGAATCTGAAACAAGTCAAAACTCCTATGAGTGCCTCTCTTAAATTAGGAAAAGATGAAAGTGGCATTTCCGTTGATCAGACTGTGTTTAGAGGTATGATAGGATCATTGTTATATTTGTGTGCCTCTAGGCCATATATCACATTTGCGGTAGGTATGTGTGCTAGGTACCAAGCCGACCCTAGAGAGTCATATTTGAAAGCCGTAAAGCATATTTTTAGGTACCTTATATGAACACAGAACCTTGGAATCTGGTACCCACATACCACCGATTTCACATTACATGGGTACTCTGACTCTGACTATGCTGGGTGTTCACTTGATCGCAAGAGCACAAGTGGTACATGTCATTTCCTAGGCCCTGCACTTGTCTCCTGGTCAAGCTGTACACAAAACTCAGTTGCACTATCCACAACTGAAGCCGAGTATATCGCCTTAGGAAGCTATTGCGCTCAAGCACTATGGATGTCTCAAATGTTAGAAAACTTTGGCTTAACTTGTAGGAATGTTACACTTAGGTGCGACAACAAGAGTGTCATAGACTTGACATATAATTTAGTGCACCATTCTAGATCAAAACATATTGACGTGCGTCACTACTTTATTCGAGATCATATAAAAAAGGAGAACGTGGGTGTAAGTTTCATTGGCACTAATGACCAACTAGTGGACATATTCACTAAACCACTCCCGGATGCATGTTTCTCACTACTTCGACTCGAGCTTGGTGTTCTGGACCTCTCATCCTAGTCATCATTTTGTGTGTGTAATCGCTCTTTTGTTTGAAGCTCGTTATGTTTCATTTTCTTTGTGTATTTGCTTATGAGTTGTTTTTACTTGAGTTTCCTTGTCATTGTTTTTCTTTAACAAAAAAAAAACAAAAAAAATATATAAAAAGAAATAAAAACAAAAACTGTTGTTAATTTATAATGCTAAGGGCTCACGTGACTATGACTTAGACCATAACGCGTACGTACATTGTTTGAGTTTAGTCTCGTAATCTATGTAAACAATGTCCTCCGGTCATAGTGTGCTGAATCTATAATTACTTAGCTATTGAGTGCGATAAGACGAGGTCGTGTTTGTTGCCTATGCCTCTAGGTATGTGTGAGGATTTAGATAGGGGAATGACTTTATATGATACACACATCCCTTGCCGGTGCACTCAAGATGAAAAAATTTGCTACGCGTACATGCTAACTCGTGACACTATATTATAACACGCTAGAAATACTTTGAATAATCAATATCACGATACATTTGTGATTATGCTAGGTGTGAAACTTTGGGCCAAAAATCTAGTACAAAAGTCGTATGTATACAAGTTAAAGTGTATCTAGGTGGATAGATTTTGATTGACTCGGGGCTCCGTGATTTTTTTTTTAAAAACAATCAAAGTGATATATCTATGCTAACAAAATAATTCTATACAAACTATCACATCTCTTATCACGCCCCCGAGCACTACTCACTCCTCTTGATAAGTCTTCATGAGCATTGTGAGGATGAGTACTTTGGTTAAAGAGTCACTTCGATCTTGTGCATCGACTCTATCTTTAGCTTAGTGCCCCTAGTTTTTGCCTACATATGACATAGAATGACATGTGAGGTGATTGCTCATCTTATTTCTCTTATGTTAGGTTCCTAGATGATCGAGATATCCATGGACAATATACTATCTTTCCATTGGTGTCATCTCGCTTTCGATGCTACACGAACACATGTCATTGTCATGTCTAAGACTTCTACACATAAGAATTGTACTGCAACTACACTATCTCTTTTTAGCATAATACTTACTAGCACACGATTTACACTCATGATGTTCTGAATGTTTATTCAACTTGATTACTTCCTCACTCTTATAGCTTTGTAGACGTACCCACTGTGTGCTTAGTTTAGTCAGTGCTGTCCAATTCATATTCTCTCTAAAAAATTGAATCTCTTTGTCTGTGTTCCTTGCTCCATTTTGTGACCCATTTGCTTACAATCTTCTGATATGTATTCCGTTTTGAGTCACCTCTATAACTATTATCTCTAACTTTACTTTGTGTGTGCACTATTTGCTATTTGTCTCAACGCTCATCATTTCTACTATTTTTCATCCTGCAAGTCTGGTTGGACTTGCCCACCCTTTTGATATTATCAAAGGGGGAGAATAAATTGTTCATGAGTATGCTCACGAGTATGAGTCACGGGTTAGGATAGAGGTCATATGTAGGGGGAGTATGTTAACAATGTGAGTGCACATAGATAAGGGGAGCATGTCGAACATGTAAATAGGGGGAGCGTGCATGTAGGGGAGCCATATAGAGAACCTGCAACCTGATGTTAGCCTATAACTCTTATTCTTTATATATGCACTCTATCCCATTATTATTTCTATGAACCGAAGTTGATATTATTAAAAGGGGGAGTTTGTTGGAACTTATGTTTCATATTCCCTGAGTTTGAGAATATCAACTCCCAAGTTGTATTTGATCACGTCTTCTGTTGATAGAGTGTGCAGGTTGACAGGTGCAAGCGAAGAAGAAGAAGATTCATATGGCCACTAACGCCGAGCGGTAGAGGTTACCACCGAGTGGTAGCCATGAATTAATTGGACAAAGCTCTCGGGAAACTACCGCTCCACGCTAGTCCTACCACCCACGCTAACACAATGGATTATTTTGTCCAGGATCTCGGGAAATTACCGCCATACGGTAGTCCTACTGCGCCGCGTTAGTCTCTCAATGAGTATCGAGGCGAATTTCTCGAAAAACCCAATTACCACATGCGATAGCAGTTACCGCGCCGCGCTAGCCTACTGTGGGGCGCTAGTCTTACCACAGGGCGCTAGTATTACCGCCAATGGTAGATTATTTTCATGAAGACGTATAAAAGGCCACCTTGGCTTCTGTGCCTAATTATCTGAGAGTAAGAAAGAACGGGAGTTCGGGAATTCTAGGGTTCAGCAGCTCTTTCTCGCGCTCCGTTCCACAAGTCCCCGTCAAAGAAGAAGACAGTCGTCTCCCTCCCGCTCGTGACCAAAAGACTCCGACGATCTAAGATCTACATGGAATACAAAGAGCCGACCGGTTGACAGAAAATGGAGATCTCAAGCACCGACCACGGATTGCTCTACGGAGAAGTCTTCAAGAGGGAGAACTTCATCTTTAAATCTTTACATCTTTACTCTTGTAATCTTTCTTTTTCTAAATCTTGTGGAGAGAAAAATTGACCGGTAAGGGTCGTCAGAATCCAGGTAGGACTCCGTGGGAAATCATCCTTGGGATAAGGACGTCTAGATCAGGAGGATCTAACGGGACTCTAAGATCCTTCCTTGTGTGGAGGTGAAGAGCCGTCTCGAAGACTTTTCCTGGAGGGAAAAGGAGAGAGCCAACCGATCCATGGAGCGGATCAGTATAGAAACCAAAAGAGTGTTTATATCTCATTGCCTTTGATCTACGACATCACGGAGATCACGATTTTGTAATCATCTTGAATAATTGTTATTTTTAATTCATGAAATGGAATTCTTGTTTCTCCTCTGATTGATTTAGTGATTGTTCTAGTTTTATCGAGTGTGTGTGTGTGTTGTGGGGCTAGTAAATGAACTTGCACAGGAAAACGAGTTCATAGACTTACTGCAATGCGATAGATACCTAATGCAGCGCGGTAGCTTCCAGAACACGATTTCCTGGGACGAAGAACTTTAAAATTCCAGTTAACGCATTAAACCTTATTCAACCCCCTCTAAGGTTGGCTACTAGATCCAACACATGACATTGAGAGCATTGAGTGTAACTTCATAACTCAATGTTTTTGTAATTAACCATTTTTTGTTTCACTCTTTTCTCTTGGATTTGATTGTTAGAGCTTGACTCAAAGCTTTCTGTCATCTGATATTGAGTGAACAAGCTTCACTCAACGCCTGTGGACTTAGTTATTTTTCTGCACTTCCACTGCTTAGGCTTTGACAGACCCAGCTTTATTCAACGCTTTCTGTGCTATGACGTTGAGTGAACTACCTTCACACAATGCGTGTGGACTTATTGTATTTCTTCATCTAGCTTCCTTCCTTAAGCCATCTGGCATTGAGTATGCTTGCTCCACTCAATGCCTATGGACTTAGACAATTTCTTGCCTATCTAGCTAACTTCTTTGTGTCCACCTATCCTATCATTGTAATAAGGACTAACTTGCATGCATTAACTTTCAACCATATCAAATACAACTTGGTGTATATCATTGACTTGTTTGACTTCTTGCAAATCAGGATCATTGAGATTAATGGACCCAACAATCTCCCCCTATTTTTGAAAAAGTCAAAATCTCATTTCAATTTCTTAGTCAATGACATACATACCATATTTGCAGCAATAAAACACTATAACAAGACAATTATAGGAAAGTTACCTACTCCCCATGTTTAGATGCATCCCTGCGCCCCCCCTTGAAAGTGAGGGATATATCTACTTTACAATAGAGGGGGTGAATATGGTATTTTAAAATCTTGATTTAGTTTTATAGTAGACTTTAAAACTACTGATATATATATATATATATATATATATATATATATATATATATATATATATATATATATATATATATATATATATATAGAGAGAGAGAGAGAGAGAGAGAGAGAGAGAAACAATCACAACACACAAATAAAGAGAATAATAATCACAGACGATATAAGGAAATTTATAGTGGTTCCACAATAAATCTGGTTACATCCACTCTTCTACCATCCTAGTAGGAATCTACTACAGGTTTTTGATCAGGTGCTCTGCCACCACACATTTTTGCTCAGGTGCCTTGCCACCATAAGATCTATTTTTCTAAGGGAGATCTAGTAACCCTTTGAGCTTTTGATCAGGTGCCCAAAAACTAATCTAAGTCTTTTGATCAGGTGACTTAAGAACCAATGTGTTTAACTTTTGAAGGGAGTTATAACCCTGTACACTATTTATGAAAATAAACTAAAAGAAAATGATGATGTCTTCTCTTTCAAGATTCTCTGAGAAGACTAGTGGATTGATGTTGAAGCAAAAAGCTCATACTGTGTTGAGTAGAATTTGTGATTGAGGGAGAAGCTTTTCTTCAGGGTGTAGGCCTTCTTGTATCCGAGAGATGAAGACTTTTCACAAGCAGAGACTGAAGATCTAATTCTGTAAGCTTATGAAATCTGTAAGAGTATGTGTTGATCTGCAAGTCTCTAACTCATTATATCTAAGTCTGTAACCTTGATGTAACAATCTTCTGTACATATATATAGAATGCTGAGAGGAATTCAAACATTTGAATTAATCGATTCTGAAACGTCTAAGGAATTCCCGAGAATGGTAACTGCCTTGGAAATTTATTAGCTTTAAACTCTGTGATAAATCCATATTTAATGCTTCCACTAAACGGCTATATTCGTTAGAATAATTTTCATTAAATATCAGAGTCATGACTGTTTGTAATTAAATCTTTAAATTATTCTGCCTTCAGAATATATAACGGCCTGAAATCCAGCCTAAAACTATTATGCCTTCTGTAAATAAAACTGCCTAAAATGCTGCAAAGAACTAGTCGAACTCAACAAGTATTTCGTCGACCTATGCCCAGAGTTCGTCGAACTGAATCTTCTTATTTGTCGACCTGAGCTCAGAGTTCATCGAGATGAGCTTGACTTTCATTGAGCTGCGTTTCTGAGTTGAGATTATAGTTCGTCGACCGGAGCTAAAAGTTCGTAGAGCTAAACTCAGAGTTAAGACTCTGATTCGTCGAACTGAGATCGCCGTTCGTCGAACGCAGCTCTGCTATCATCGAACTGAATTCTTCTATCATTGGTCTGCATTTATACCTGAATTCTTCTGAGAAAATAACCCTGGAAATAAACCTATGACCCTAGATTATACAAAAAGGGTCAAACTAAACATCCTAATAGTAATCATAGCCCAAATCAGTAATAGGGTTCCAACAATCTCCCCCTATTTGGGCGTGGATACTATTTACAAAGGGAAAACACAAAGTATAAAATATCTAGTAGGAAAACTTTCAGCAGATTTAAAAATAAAGTGCTTTGAAAGTTATAAACATAAACACAGTTATAAGAACATAAAATTAGAAATCAATTGTCTTTCTTAGGAGCATCAGAGGAAGATTCTGAAGAAGGTTTAGTGAAGATTAAGTTCTTGTTGGGGTCTTTAGCTTCTTTTTGAGTCATCTTTAAATCTTGAGATCCAATAATCTTCAAAGAAGTAGTCCTAGGTACAATTGCCTCTGGATGTAAGCTCATGTACTTGTCCACATTGAATAAGTTCTTTACTTGATATTTGTCAAGATCCTTCTTTCTGTAAGAGGATATAGTGGAGAACTGTGAGGTGTCCTTTCCTTCAGCTCTGGCTTTCTTAATTTCTGATAAAGCAATGAGTTCATTAAATCTGCCCATTCTGAAATTTGGATCTAATTCAGGATCATACACTGGAGATGGTGGCCTTTCTTCATCTGATGGTTGTGTGCTACTTTGACTTGACTCTTGTTGCTGATTGTTTTGATTTCTCTGAGTATCAGACCTTGAGGGTCTATCTTGTCTGCTCTGAGTAGGTCTAGATTGATGATGAGAAGAATTAGACCTTTGAGAGTGAGAAATATTTCCTGCTGCACCTACTGCTAGAGGAGAAGGAGGAGGAGGTCCTCTGCTAGACCTTGGAGGTGAATGATACCTTTTCATTTTCTTCCTCCTTTTATGTTCATTTTAGAATACCTCATCCAATGTGGATGGTCTGGTGTAAGAGTAATTCCATACAAAATATAATAGGGGATATCAGCAGTAGATGAAGGTTTAGGAGCAACCTTTACTGGAGCCTTCTTTTTCAATTTTCTCTTTTTAGAACATGAGTCTTCTGACTTATCAGATTCTTCATCATCAGATTCATCTTCAGGCAGATCATATAAATCATCAATCTGTTTAATTAACTCAGAATAATCAATAGCTTGAGCTTCTGGCTGTATAGTTACAATCTCTGTTGTATCAACTAGTATATGTACACTGTATTCTTGTTCCATATCTTGAAAAAGAGTATCAACAAAGTTTGGCATAGAAGTTTCATACCAAGCAAAAGTTGGAGGGGAAGAAACTTGCTCTATGACATTTATTGTATCGTTACTAACTATAGACTGAGAAGAGACAACTGTAAGGCTGGCCCTTAGTTGCTCTAAAATTGATGGACTAACAGGAGCAGTGTAACATACTCTAGCTTTAGAAAAATTGATCTCAAAAATTGGAAAACCAGTATGCAAAGTATCAAAACAAGATAGTAAAAAATCCAAGTTTATTGTAGGATGAATAGAGACATTACCAACAGTGACAACTTCTGGAATTTCTGCTGCTAACTCTTCTTCAACTGAAGTAATCATCTCTGAGACCTGAATAATGTCAAAAACTACTGCTGCAAGAACTTTTGGGGCTTCTTCATTAAGAATCTCCCCCTGCCTAAATCCAAGGATACCTGAATCAAGGCCCCCAGAAGAAGGGACAACAGAGGAGGCAAGCTAAGAAGAGAGGGAAGAAATAGAAGCAACAATAGGAGCTACTACTTCAGCTATCAGGTTCTTAAGGGTTAGAGTAATGAATTCAAGAAGGTTAGAAGCAATAGAAGAGAAGTCCAAATACATAAACTCTGGATTTTGAGTAGATGTTGAAGGTGGATTTGGAGTAGTAGAAGATGGAGCAGAACAGGTTGGGCAGATGGTGAAAGCCCGAGGAATGGATGGAGGAGGGATGACAGAGGGAATGCCATCAGGAATAATTTGGATAGGTGAATGTGGTGGAGATTGAAGAGTTTGAGTTGGTGGAGACAGAGGAAGTGGATTAAAATTAGGTAGATTAGAAAGTAAAGGGGATGAAGGTGACTGATGAATTGGTGATGAGGGTGAGGGTGACTGATGAGTTTGTGATTGATGAATAGGTGAATGTGGATGGAAGGATGTTGTTGGAATCTCTTCAGATAAAGTGGTTTGAAGAGTAAAAGGTGACTGAGGAAGAGAAGCATCAACAGGTGGAGTTGATGATGGAAGTTGGTCAGATTGAGAAGGTAGTGGAGAATGTTGTGGAGATGGTAAAGGAGAATGAATGGGAGGAACAAAAACTTTTGCTGGGGTTGGGAGAGTGGATGTAACAACCTTTATGCTCTCAGAAGCTGTCCTAGAGGATTCAGCCCTGGATGGCTTTTGAATCGCTCTGTCCCACCTTCCAAATAAGGCAGAAGTAAGCCTCTTGGATGCATTGATGTATACACTTTGAGAAATCAGAACTTCTGTACATTTAGTTTGGATTAAAATACCCAGAATTCTGCCATAACTAACATCCTCCTTATTGATCTTCTTCTTAATTGAGTCAAATAAAACTGTTCCCCAGTTCACAAATTTCAGATTAACCAAAGCACTCATTAAGTGAAACTGATGCCTGGTTATATAGTCATGTGCAGAGTGTTTTCCTAACAAAACTTTTCCAACAATGTCGGCTAATAATTTGTATTTAGTAGAAAAGTTCTTTTTCAGGAGGTGGTTAGGGTTTCCCTGGTTATGACCCATTCTATCTAGCATTTCACCAAATTTACTACTAGACATTTCTATGTCATCTTCACCATTGACAAAACCAAAAATTTCAGATAAGATATCAGGTGTTAGAGAAACCTGATTTCCTGTGACCGATCCAGTAACAGTTGTAGGGTCTTGAATCCTTGTAGTATAGACCCATTCCTTGATTTCCAAGACGGGGGGTTTGATTCTTGTAGAAATAAAATTCCGCAGATGTTGTGCCTCAAATAGTTGCAATATATCCTTGAAAATCTGGTCTGAATGGCTGAAGGAGTCCGTGTCTATGTCAAAACCTATGTCAAATTTCATTCCAGAGAGAATTGCCTGCGACACCACAATTTTCCTGCAAAACCGACAAGATCAAGCACAAGAGATGGGAAATGGAGAAAGCGCGCGATAGAGTTCGATGAAAACCTAATTATAAGTTTTCAGAAGTTGAAAAGATGAACTCTGTCCGACGAAAACAAAACATCGAACACTATTCGACGAAAATTCTTAAAGGAAATACATTTCGTCGATCTCCGGTCGACGAAAGTTTTGTGAAATAAATATATTTCGTCGAGCTCCGTTCGATGAAAAATAGTTGAAACTAATCTGCCGATCTCCGTTGGATGAAATAGTTTATAAAGACAGTCCGTTGATCTCCGTTCGACAAAAAATTCACGAAGAGTTCACAGTTCGTCGAGCTCCGTTCGACGGAAGGTGGACAATTCGTTGATCTCAAAATTAAAAATTAATTTAGTGATTCTTCATTTATCATTCCTAACTGATTTAAGTATAAAATGTGTTTCTTTACATCTAAAGGTTTAGTAAATATATCTGCCTTTTAAAAATCAGTAGGAATAAATTCTAGTTTAATTTTGTTCATGTCTACATTATCTCTTAGAAAATGATGTCTTATTTCAATATTTTTAGTTCTACTATGATGGACTGGATTTTGTGCAATAGAAATTGCACTGGTATTTTCACAAAATATTGTTGAATTATTTAAGTTGAGACCAAAATCTAGTAGTTGATTTTGAATCCACAAAATCTGTGAACAACAACTATCAGCTACAATGTATTCAGCTTCAGCAGTTGAAGTAGACACTAAGGTTTGCTTCTTATAAAACCATGAAACAAGCCTATCACCAAGGAACTGACAAGTTCCTGATGTGCTTTTTCTGTTAACTCTGCATGCAGCATAGTCAGCATCTGAGAATCCAGTTAATTCAAATTCTGACTCTATTGGATACCAAAGTTCTAGATTTGGGCAACCTTTTATATATATCTTAAAATCCTTTTTACCAAAATTAGATGAGATTCTTTAGGATTTACCTGAAACCTAGCATAAATATAGGTAGCAAACATTATGTCTGGTATACTAGCTGTTAAGTATAATATGGAGCCAATGATAGTCCTATATAGTTTCTGATCAACAGGTTTGCCATGTTCATCAGTATCAACAACAATATTTGTAGGCATAGGTGTTTTCATAGCTGAGGCATCTGACATCCCAAATCTTTTGATAAGCTCTTTATCATACTTGGATTGGGAAGTGAAAATGCAATCAGGAGTATGCTTCACCTATAAACCAAGGAAGTAGGATAGCTCACCCATGCTACTCATTTTAAACTTGGAATGCATTAGGTCAGAAAACCTACTGCATGATTTGGAATCAGTAGAGCCAAATATTATGTCATATGCATATATTTGAACTAGCAAAATTTTAAATTTATGATTTCTAACAAATAATGTTTTATCTACTATGCCCCTTCTAAATTTATTTTCTAAAATAGTACTAGCAAGGGTATCATACTAAGCTCTTAGAGCTTGTTTAAGACCATAAAGGGCTTTTTTGAGTTTAAAAACTTAATCAACATGAGTAGGAGAGATAAAACCTGGTGGTTATTCCACAAAAAACTTCCTCTTTGAGCTCTCCATTTAGAAAGACACTCTTCACATCCATCTGATATATTGTGAATTTCTTGAATGCTGCATATGCAAGAAAGATTCTGATAGCCTCCAATCTTACAACAGGAGCAAATGTCTGATCATAGTTTGTGCCTTACACCTGTGAGTATCCTTGATCTACCAGTCTTGATTTATTTCTTACAATGATTCCATGAGCATCCAACTTATTCCTAAAGACCCACTTAGTTCCAATGACTGGACAGTCCTTGGGTTTAGGAACTAAGTCCTAAACTCTACATCTCTCAAACTATTTGAGTTCCTCTTGTATAGCAATAATCTAGTGGGGATCTTGTTCCGCATCTTGGATGGATTGAGGTTCAATCTAAGAGATAAAATAAGTCTGCATCTGATCTTGATTCAATTGATGCCTTGTTTGAACACCAACTGATATGTCTCCAATCACTTGAGATCTAGGGTGATCTCTTAGTGTGACAGGATCAGCAGATAGAGTTGGTTCTACAGCTACTTGTGGTTCTAATTCCTCATGTGTAATTTCATTAGCCATATTGTCTTCAGCATAAATTTCTGAATTGTCTTCATCACTATTTTCAGCAATCTATTGAGAATGATGCACTGTATCCTCTTGTGTTAGGATTAAATCATCTATTTTCTCACACAGATTTGGTACCTGAAAAGATTCTATGGTAGAGATATCTCTCTCCTTGTAAAACATATTAGTTTCATCAAATGAAACATGTACATATTCTTTCATTTTAAGGGTTAATTTATTAAATACTTCCTAAGCCTTGCTGACTTGAGAATATCCAAGAAAAATTCTTTCAGCAGCTTTGGCTTCAAATTTCCTTAAATGTTTCTTGTCATTATTATGTGTATAACATTTACAACAAAAAACTTTGAAATAATCAACTTTAGGTTTCTTATTATTAAGTAATTCATAGGAAGTCTTACCCTTTAGTTTATGAATCAAACTCCTATTAAGAACATAGTTTGTTGTGCTTACTGCCTCTGCCCAAAAGGATAGGGGTAAGTGAGCATCTGCAAGTAATGTTCCAACAGATTCAATTAAGCTTCTATTTTTCCTTTCAGCTATCCCATTTTGTTGAGAAGCTCTAGGAGAAGAAAAATAATGTCTGATACCTTCCTTCTCACAAAATTATTTCATCAGAAGAGATTCAAACTCAGTGCCATGATTACTTCTGATCAATTTAATCTGAGTAGAGTACTCAATCTTGATGTTCCTAAGAAAGTCTGTAAGAATTTTAAAGTTATCTGACTTATTTCTCAGAAAGAACACCCAAGTGAATCTAAAGAAATCATCAATAATTACTAAAGTATAAGACTTTCCTCCAAACTTTGTGCTGCAATGGGTCCAAAAAGGTCCATATGTAGCAAATACAAAATCCTGGGTGAATCAATTTTAAAGATTGATTTAAAGCTATATTTGGTTTGTTTGCCTAATTGACAAGCCATGCAAAGTCCTTCCTTCTTGTAAGAACCAGAAAGCAGTCCTCTAACAAGGTTGTCTCTAAATAATTTAGCAATTGTCCTAAGGTTTACATGTCCTAATCTCCTATATATTAGTTCATTTGTTTTACTAATTTGATTAAACAGAGAAATTTCAGATTTGGCAGAGTTGAAATTAACTAAGTATATATTACCTTGTCTAATTCCTGTTAAAATAATTTTGTTAGAATTAAATGTGATAGAGCATAATGATTTGCTAAAAGATACTTGATAACCTTCATCACATAATTGACTTATAGACATAAGGTTATGCTTGAGACTTTTCACATAAGCTACCTCCCTGAAGGTAACTTCTCCAACATTAACATTCTCATAGCCCTTTGTCTGGCCACACTCAGAGTCTCCAAAAATGACTTTATGTCCAAGCATAGCTTTGTAGTCACTTATGTTCTCTTTTGTGCCTGTCATATATTTTGAGCAATCACTATCCAAATATCACTTTTCCTCTATGGTAGGATAGTTCTTTTCCTGCATCAAAACAAATTAGATGTTTTTGACCCATATTACCTTGGGTCCTATTTTCTTGACATAATGATAATTAGAAATGTAAGAATACTCAGGTTGATCCTTATAACCCAATGGATGATATCTCCTAGGAGGAATAATCCACCATGTAAAAGGATTTATAAATTCTTGTTTTGATTATATTGTTGAAAAGATTTACAATTTCTGTTATAAAAATTTGGGTTCGACGGATTAAAATGAGTTCGTCGATCTGAGTTCGACTAATGAAAATGAGTTCGTCGAACTCCATTCACAGAAAAAAATTGATTATGTTCTGTGTTCCACGTTCGTCGATCGTAGTTCGATGAATCAAATTGTTTCGTTGAACGTCATTTGAATGATTATTATATTCAAATTCTCCATTCATAGTTCGTCGTTCACTGTTCGACGAAAAATGATTATTTCGTCGAGCTCGGTTTGACGAATTATTTTGAACATAATTTTATGAAAATTTTTTACTCTGATTTTGTTTATTCTTTTGTAAAATTTCAGTGGCTTTATCTATAATTTGTAAGACTTCTTTTAATTTAGCAAAAACAAATTTTATAAGTGTAGATAATATATTTTTTTGTAAAGGAATAGGCTGACTAGATGAAGCCCCCAAGCCCAATTTGCCATTGAGCCTGACATTAACTGCACTTGTGATATCCATCAGTTTGGTGCTTCTCCCATTAAGGGATTTTTCAAACTTTTTAGCCTCATTTAACTTGTTCTCTAAATAGCCTATTTGTTCATTAGCAATTTTTAAATTTTCTTTAAGTTCAAGGTTTTCTAAAGAAATAATGTCTAATTCAGTTAGTTTCTCTCTGAGAAGTTTTATTTCCTTCTCAAATTTTATTAAAATTTTACATAGTAATTTGAAATCTAATTTAAACTGATCTGAAGTAAAATAAAGAGAAGAGATTACCTGATCTTCTTCAGATTCTGATTCGACATTAGAGTTACTGCATGATGCATTGATTGCCATCAAGCAAGCTTCCTTAGCCCTTGCTTCTTCTTCATCTTCACTTGAGCTGGATGAAGTTTTAGATTCTGTTTCACTCCAAGTTTCAGCTACAAAGCCCCTCTCCTTCGTTTTGTGTTTTTTGCATCCATAACACACAACTTCTTTAGTGGGTGTCTTGTCATACCTTGGTTTGTCATTGTCTCTGGAAGATCTTCTTCTGAAGTCCTTTCTGGCCATCTTGTAAAATCTCTTGGCCAAGAGACCTATAAGATCTTCATTCTGTGGAAGAACTTCTACTTCTTCTATTACCTGGAAAGCTATGCTCTTTTCTTTCCTTACTGCAGGTGAAGTCCTTTGTTCAGCTTCCCTTGTTCTGATGAGCTGCTTATAAGATTTGAGCTTGCCCAACAAGGTCTCAGTTGAAATTTCATTTAAACTTCTAGCTTCTTTGATTGGCCAGATCCTTGAATCCCATATGCTAGCGAAACACATGAGGATCTAATCATTGACTTCTGTCACTGTGATATCCTTTTCCAAAGTCTTCAGTTCAATAATGATTAGATTGAGCCTTGTGTTTATCTCATCTACTGATTCAGATTCTCCCTTTTTGAAGTTCTCATATTGAGAGATCAAGTGGGATCTTTTGTCCTTTCTCTCATCAGTAGATCCAACAACCATTGTATTGAGGGAGTTCCAGATGTCCCTTGCTGAAGAGCATTAAACAACCTTCTGGAAGATGTCATCTGACAATGTCTGTTCTAATATGTTCATAGCTCTGACATCAACAATCTTCAGTTTTTTTATGCTTCTGTCCATTCTGGTGGTGGTACAATACTGGTGCTAGTTGTTGCCAATGGTTGAGGTGGACCTATCAAAATAGAATTATACATATCTTCATTAATAGAGTTCATGTAAAGTCTAATCCTTATTTTTCATAATGCAAACTTGTTTAGATTGCATATAAGAGGTCTAGTGCTTGCATACTCTTTATTTTGTGCCATGATAGATAATATAACCTCTATGTTGATGCGTGAAAGTGGAACCACCTAGTTAACACAGAGGGGGGTGTTCGATCTCACAGGCTAGGAGTGGAAGAGGAGGAAGGTTGCGGGGGAAAAAAAGAAGCTTCTGAGTGCTCGAGAGTGGAGAAAATGCTTGTCAAAGGGATTGCGGTGATAAAGGAGAGATTTGTTGAGAGTAGCCTGGAAGGCTGGCGAGAAGAGGAGGTTGATCAGGAGCTGTCGAGCAGACGGGTACTTGGACGGTTGTGCTTGCAGGTTGATGCCAAGAGGGAGCCGAGCTGAGCTAAGAAAAAGAAAAAAGTGGGCCGCTAGCAGCGGCAACAACATACTTCACCCGCCGCGGCTTAAATGTCACTCTTGCGACGGGCTTTCCTTTGATTAATAGTGAGAGTTACAGCTTACAATACACCTTTACAAGAAAATAATAAAGGAGTACAAGAAGGAAGCTGGCGGCTAAGGAAAGAGTGCCAGAAGAGACCGCACAGACTGAAGATCCAGGTTGGCAGGCCGCGCGGTTAAGGGAAAAATGGAGACCGCGCGGACAGGGAACAGAGGCCGGCAGGCCGCGCGACTAAAGGAAGAGAGAAGGGTGCGGACTGGAAAATGGAGTCCGCAGGAATTGAGCTTGCTGAGGGCTGACTTCGAGCGGGAGCACCTTAGAGATGATCCGAAGCTGATGCTGAAGCTGACCTTCCCTCCCTCCCCCCATGAGAGGTATGGGGGTCTATTTATAGGCCCGAGGAGGTAACGGTCTGCAGTGATGTTACCCCCAGTGAGACGGTAACTTGAGCGAGAAGAAGACGGAGTCCGCCGAGTCCGCAACAGGTCGTGCAGACTGGGGTTTGCTTATGGAGCTGGTGCTGCTGATGGAAAACTTGGAGACTTAGTGGCGGACTGCGAGGCGAGTCCGTGGAGTACGCCACTGCTGGGCTGATTGTCCGCCTGCTGCAAGGGTGGCGGATGCTGGAGGCTAAGTGGTGGACTGCGAAGGGAATCCGCGGAGTCTGCCGCTGCTGAACTAGGCTTGCGCTAAGGATGCGAGCTGAGGAGTGCCCGCTGAGTCCACCGAGTCCACACGAGACTATGCAGTGTGGGACTGTCTTGAGGAATTTTTGCTGCCTGGCTGGCTGGAAGGAGTCCGCCACTACTGACTGAGCCCGCGCTAAGACTGCGGACTAAGGGAGGTTGACCCTGCCGCTGGAGAAGAGCGGGTGTTGACAAAGGAATGACGGGCTGCACAGCGAGTCCGCTGAGTCCGCCGAGTCCGCGCCTGCTGCTAAACTGAGTCCGCTTATTTTGGGATGGAGAGCCTGGCTGTTGAAGAAGTTGGGGTTCACCAATGAAGGCAGACTGGAAATCTTAATCACATTTCGAGTCCGCCGAGATCGCGAGGAACTGGGTATTGCTGCTGATCTTCGCGGGTAGTCAGAGAGCGAGTGTCCGCACTCCTTAGGCGGACTGATGAAGTTGGTTGCCCATGTTGTTGGGTGATAAGGGCTGAGCGACCTGCCGGACTGATGAGGCAGGCCATGCGTGTTGGCGAGGAAGTTGAGGTAGCTGGCTGGCGGCCTGGGGGCAGGTCGCCACCCGTGCTTGGCGGTTTGGCGCGGTCTGGTCTTCTTGAAGAGCGACCTGCAGGATCAGGCTTAGGGAGTCCAATTCCTACGAGTGACGCGACCTGTTGCCGGTCTGGGAGGATAGGTATTTGAGTCCGACAAAGGGACATCTGTTGAGAAAAAGCTGCGGTTAAGCCGACAAAGGGCACAGTCTGCAGGGGCAAAAAACAGGAGCAGTCCGCTGCCCCTACCGACCAAAGGAAGGCATGCGGCCTGGGCGATCAGACCGCTGAAACTATCCAAGCCGTGCGGCCTGAGCAGACAGAGAATTCTGTCCGCCAAACCCAAGAAGCGACCTCCAGGAGGAACCTGGAGCAGGCCGCTACTAGCGATCTGGCTGACTTGGGAATGATCGCCGATTTTGGGGTTAACATAATCCCCGCACTTTTTTAAGTTCCGAATAGAACTTCGAAAAAGTTGGAGACCCACGAAAATCATGATCCACCCCAAAGGAGAGAGAAGGGGGCAAGGAGAGACAGAACCTGATGCCTCTCCTTAGGAGTTTGGTGCTGCCTGTCTTTTTCCTGCAAGAGGAAAGTTAGTGTAGGCATGTATGAGAGGTACACCTTGTGTGTACCTGGGTTTGCCTTTGCAAAATGATGATGATGCGTTTTCTACTAAGTTCTGCAAAATGAATGTGAGAGAAAAACATAGGAGCATAATAACTCGTAAGTACCTGATGTATGCTTGCATGCGCCTGTTATCCTCTACAAATGGAAGAGTGAGGAGTATACAAGACAGAAAAACGAGCTGCAAGTACCTGAAGGGAACTTGCAAGTCTTTGTTGGTTTTTACAAAAGAGAAGTTAGAAATAAATTCGGGAGTAAAGAAAACCGCAAATACTTGAAGGCAACTCGCTGGTATCTGCTGGTCTCTGCAAAAGAAGATTTAGAAATAGGCGTAGTATATGACAGTAACTTGCAAGTACCTATGAAGAAACTTGCAAGTATCGGCTGATCTCTGCAAAATGAGAGTTAGGAACAGACATTATATATGAGAGTAGCTTGCAAGTACCTATGCAGAAACTTGCAGGTGTCTGCTAATCTCTAAAAGAAAAGTGTTAGGAGCAGACAAAATATGTGAAAATAGCTTGCAATTACCTGTGAAAAAACTTGCAAGGGTCTGCTGATCTCTGCAAGGAAAGAGAGTTAAGAGCAAACAAAATATGTGAAAATAGCTTGCAAGTACATGTGAAGAAACTTGCAAGGGTCTGCTGATCTCTGAAAGGAAAGAGAGTTAAGAGCAGACAAAATATGTGAAAACATCTTGCAAGTACCTGTATATGACTTGCAGATGCGTGCTAACTAGTGGGAGAAGCCTTGCAAGTGTTAGCTGTTGATAAGATAAGGTTGATATGACCAAATAACAGAGGAACTGCCTGATACATTGCTGATAATTGAAGATCAAACCAAAGCAGTGATCTTGTTGCTATATTAAAGACATTTTTAGCATGAAGTCCAGATCAACAAGTCGGGTGTTGACATTTGATAAGAGTAGTGAAGAGCTTGTAAGTGATCATTTGATAGAGCTTTGAGCAAGCAATGCATATAAGATGAGCATAAGCAAAGTGAATGTTGGAAATCCTTTTGGTAGGTCGGATTAACCTGTTCACCTGTGAAAGGAGGCAGCTGACAAAGAAGAAGTCTATACTCGGGGATGACCAGGAAAGTCTGGATGCTGCCACAGGAGATCACCTGTGGGCCTTTTGCATCGCTTGCCTGAAAAAGGTCGTCTCGAGTATAGTCCTACTCAAAGCGGGCTGGCCGCGCATCCTCTAGGAGGGCACAAAAGAGAAAAGCAAGAAGAATCCTGAGAAGGATCGTTAGATGCACTGATCACATGCTTCGGGTTACTACGTCACTGATCAATGAGACTGGTTATGCCAAGAGGCCTATAGCTTGTCTGTGGATTGATTAGTGGAGTTGAGGACCCCGCAAAAGCATGGATTGAGAGCACTAGAGAGCGTTTGGCCATCACAATTGTGAGATGATCAAAGAGATAAGGCTACACTTAGTCGACGTTGCTTGTCAAGCAAAGATCACCGTAACTGTAATGTATCCTAACGGAGCATAGCAGAGCTAACACATGGGGCCTCCCTAGCACGCACTCTGTGTCAGATGCTGGCTAGGATCCAAAGTCCAGTATTCCACCACATGAGAGTTGGATATCCCCCACTACACACATATGCGAAATCTCCCCGCAATATGTGGTCACTGTGGTCTTACGCCGGAATCCAATCTTGAGGGGGCCTATAGCAAGACTCGGCAACATCTCAGTGGCTCAGTGATCTTTTTGGAAAAGGGAGAATAGAGGAAGAAGCATTACAAGAAAGGAACTGTGTCAGTATGAGATCCCTGATAAAAGCTTTATTGAAAAGCAAGAATGAACACTTAGAAGTTTTTTGAAATGAGAATGCTTGAAAGGGTACGAGTAAGAAAAACCGATAACGGTTGTGAGAAAATTTGGAGGACTATGAAGTCCCTTGCCGGCACAGAATAGCCTTCCAAGTACGCCATCGTCATCAGCATCGAAGCATTCAACAGTCTTATTAACAACGAGGAGAGGGGGCTCTTCTACTAGGCTCACCCCTCTTGAGCTGCAAGGAATGTCTGCAACTTATTTTCCCTTTAAGGTTGCTGGATCAGAGCGATCACCTTTAGGAAGTAGATCACGCATCTTACCCTGCTAGAGCATCCTTTGCACTAGTCGGCGGAGTGTTCGTCAATTCTCAGTCAGGTGGCCTGACTCTTTGTGGAATTCACAGTATGGTTCTGAGTCTCTAGACCTTTGATCGGCTGGTCGATAAGGCCTTTTAAAGCTAGCCTTATCTTTCATGATTTGGCTCACCTCTTGCATGGCTTCATCTAGTTCAGATTCATGCAAGCCATCATCTTGCTGTTGATAGACTGCAGTTGTTTGAGAAGATGGAGCTAGTGGTAGCAATGGATTCTGAGCGCGATCACAGCTTGGGAAGGGATATCGATGGCGCTGAAACCTTCTTCCCTTCCTCGAATGAGTTGGGAAATCATTGTGAGGAGACCTCAGAGGCTACTTGTGAGAAGGATCTTTCTCTGATATGAGCTTGGAGACGAATCCTGGGTTGCTCTTTTCACCTTGGATGTAGGAGTTGGCTAGGGCAATCAACTCTTGGTATATCCTCGGTGCTCGGACATTGGCTTCAAACGTGAGAGTCCCTTCACGGATACCGTGGATAAGAGCCACTCGGTACATTTCTTGGCTAACAATCTCGATGTACAAAATTTCTCTTTGGAATCGGTCAACGAATTGAGACCAAGTTTCATTTCTGCGTTGCTTGACCTCAAAGAGGGCTTCTGGACCGCACTTTCTCTTGGTGGAAGTCGAGAATCTGAGCAAGAACTCCCTTCGTAGATCAGCAAAGGAAGTGATGGAGTGATGGCGAAGACCATAGAACCAGTCCCTCACTTGTCCATCAAAGGTTGTGACAAGGAGCTTGCACTTGGTTGCATCTGAGAGAGTTTTGAGAGCAACGACTGACTCAAAAGCTTGAAGATGCATCACTGGATCGGTCTCTCTGGTGTAGATTGGTAGTCGGGGCTCTATGAAGTTAGCTGGAGTTGGTTCATGACGAACGTTCTCTGCAAATGGTGAAGGCTCTTCTTGCTCTCCTACAGCATAAGGAAAAAATGAGCATAAGCTGCAGCTGCAGCTGCAAAAGGAGGATAAAAGGGAAAAGTTATTGCAGGAGCAAAGGCAGGAGCTGCAGGGTAAGAATGACTTCCCTGAAAATTGATAAATCTAGCAGGACTTCCCCGGGCTGTTTCCCAGAAGAAGTTTTGGCGAGCAACAAACTCTTCATCTTTAGGTCGCAAAGGGGCTGCAGACCCTTGCAGGAAGGTTGTTGTGCAAGGAGGATAGACTGGCGGGCAAGCTGGAGGATAAGCTTGTTGATGCTCTAATATTAGTGTTGGATTGACTGGAGCAGCTGAAGCAACTGGAGCTGCTGCAGGTTGAGAGTCTAGTCACTGCGTGATCATAGCGAGCATTTGGTTGATCGCTTGGAATTGCTGAGCATTCTCACGACGCGATTGCTCGAAGTCCTCCCAGAGAGGATCATCTCTAGGACTTGGTTGAGCAAGGTTCTCGGCTGGCTGATGGTCTGACATGGCTAACTTTCGTTATTCACCGTCTGTTCGGATCTGAAGGTCGCGTGTTAACTATTGATGCGCGAAAACAACACCGCCTAGTTAACACGGAGGGGGGTGTTCGATCTCACAGGCTAGGAGTGGAAGAGGAGGAAGGTTGCGGGGAAAGAGGAAGCTTCTGAGTGCTCGAGAGCGGAGCAAGCACTTGTCAAAGGGATTGCGGGGAAAGAGGAGAGATTTGTTGAGAGAACTGGGAAGGCTGGCGAGAAGATGAGGTTGATCAGGAGCTGTCGAGCAGACGGGTACTTGGATGGTTGTGCTTGCAGGTTGATGCCGAGAGGGAGCTGAGCTGAGCTAAGAAGAAGAAGAAAGAGGGCCGCTAGCAGCGACAATAGCATACTTCGCCCGCCGCGGCTTAAATGTCACTCTTGCGACAGGCTTTCCTTTGATTAATAGTGAGAGTTATAGCTTACAATATACCTTTATAAGAAAACAATAAAGGGGTACAAGAAGGAAGCCGACGACTAAGGAAAGAGTGCCAGAAGAGACCACGCGGACTGAAGAGCCAGGTCAGCAGGCCGCACGGTTAAGGGAAAAATGGATACCGCGTGGACTGGGAACAGAGGCCGGAATGCCGCGCGACTAAAAGCAGAGAGAAGGGTGTGGGCTGGAAAATGGAGTCCGCAGGAATTGAGCTTGCTGAGGGCTGACTTCGAGCGGGAGCACCTTGGCGATGATCCGAAGCTGATGCTGAAGCTGACCTTCCTGCCCTCCCCCCATGAGAGGTATGGGGGTCTATTTATAGGCCCGAGGAGGTAACGACTTGCGGTGATGTTACCCCCAGAGAGACGGTAACTTGAGCTAGAAGAAGACGGAGTCCGCCGAGTCCGCAATAGGCCGCGAAGACTGGGGCTTGCTTCTGGAGCTGGTGCTGCTGATGGCGAACTGGGAGACTTAGTGGCAGACTGCGAGGTGAGTCCGCGGAGTCCGTCACTACTGGGATGATTGTCCGCCTGCTACAGGGGTGGCGGATGCTGGAGGCTAAGTGGTAGACTACGAAGGGAATCCACGAAGTCCGCCGCTGCTGAACTGGGCTTGCGCTAATGATGCGAGCTGAGGAGTGCACGCCGAGTCCGCACGAGACTATGCAGTCTGAGACTGTCTTGAGGAAGTTCTACTGCCTGGCGGGTTGGAAGGAGTCCGCCACTACTGACTGAGTGTAACACCCCCTATCCGTCGCATAGCATATAGCAGTAGGTCCGGCCGGGGCCCGACGCCATATACCACAGACAGACCGGGTGGTTACTTATGGAAACCATCCAACCAATCTCAACGTCCTACACAGAGCATTCTAGCGGAAGCAGTCTATAAAAGTTGCAAAACAAGAACCCAGCAATAAGCATGAATGTCCACTAACATGATAATAGGAATGTTATTACAAAATACTCAAAAGTCGGCCTTAAGGCCTTACAAAATGTTTCACTTGTCTTTTACATGGTTTACAAACCTCGGCTCGCAGGCCGGCCATACATGAATAAAACATAAAACATTTCCACTTGGGCCTTCGAGGGCCAGCTTCGCAAAAAGGGCTTTAGCCCGCTATTGACCGCTTGGTCCAGCTGCACCTGCAAGCAAACAAACCACCGCACGGTGGCAAACAAAGCAACGGTCAGCAATGCTGACCAAATGATAACGATCCCGCCCCCAACTCGGGGCGGCGATGCTCCTTCCCTGCATTTCATTAGCACAAGCGAGCAATGCATATAACCATAGCCATTTCATCACAGACGTTGGCTCGTACGGCCACACGTCCCGTGCACTCAGGGCACATTCTCGGTGAACCGGTCGATGTTACGTCAATTGAAGCCATTAACATTCCGGACTCACCACCGCCACTTAGACGGCCATTCCTATGGGTGCCATGTACCTTTAGGTCTCTCTAACCCGAACGACATAAAGCGGGTACGGCTCCATCTAACCCGTGCTCACATCGCAACGGCAATTTAAGCCATATGCGCGGGTCAAACTTTCACCGAGTCCCATTCTATCACAAGTCACATAACCCCGTTATGTTCAAGTTGGCTCTCAGGCCACCAAGTTGGCAAGACCTCGTGTCTGCCCAGTTTTCCGGGTGCACCTTTGGGTTAGTCCCCAAGGCTCCCTGCTGCAATCTACCGCGTAGAAAACCCGAAAAACACCAAATAGCACGGAGTCTTCTCCGGCCTTATGCAATGCAACATCACCGATCCGAACTACATGTCCGGGTAGGCTTCAACCAAAATGCCTATGTCCGTTCTCGCATACGGACGCTAAACAACGGGGACTTTACATATCTACCCGAAGGAACGCCTCCAACTCTTCGCCAACTCGCGAGAGAGGGCTTCCTATGCTAAGAAAGAGAGCTATCATGCTCAAAAGTGAGGATCTTTACCCTTGCGTTCCTCTTCGGCGCCATCGAAAAGTAATCGGATGGAATTGACCGCACTAGCGTTGCCTCCGCGGATCCGGAGTCGGCTTGCGATTCGGAGCTCCGAAGCTCCTCCAATGGCGGATCTAGCTCCTCTTCTTCTTGCCTTAGCTCTTCTTTCTCCAAGGGTTTGGAGAGAGAACAAGTGGAAAAAGTGAGGGTTTTCTAAGTCAAAACCCGGGTATATCCCTTCAGGAACAACCCCCAGCCGTTGGATCTTCAGTCAAAGAAATGAACGGCTTCGATTCGGGACTGAAATGCCCAATCTGGGCCGAACACGGCCTGGCACACGCCCGTGTCCAGGGCTGTGTGCCTCATTCGCCGTCAAAATCGAATCACCTGGAACCTCACACGGGCATCGAACACGCCCGTGTTCGATCTGACATGCCCGTGTTCCATCTGACACGGCCGTGTAGCTGGCCGTGTACCCCATGATTTTCTCCCGTTTTCAACCCGAGCACTGCACGGGTTCTAGGACACGCCCGTGTCCTTGCCCGTGTCACCTTGACACGCCTGGGCTCCAGGCCGTGTACAAGGTCTCGGCACTTCGCGGCTAAGTGTCGACACGGGTCGACACGCCCTGCGACACGCCCGTGTCGCAGGCCGTGTGCCATGTCTCGACACACTGTCGACACCAAAGTGTCGACTTCGCGGGACGAGTGTCGACACGGGTTGACACGCCCTGCGACACGCCCGTGTCGCAGGCCGTGTGCCGTGTCTCGACACAACGTCGAAGCACTGTGTCGGCTTCACGGCTAAGTGTCGACACGGGTCGACACGCCCTGCGACACGCCCGTGTCGCAGGCCGTGTGCCCCGTCTCGACACAATGTCGAGACCAAAGTGTCGACTTCACGCCTTAGTGTCGACACAGGCTTGACACGCCCTGGGACACGCCCGTGTCCCAGGCCGTGTGCCTGCAGCCAGAACTCAAACTGGCCCAAATTATTCCCCTCTGCTCCTTTGAGTTTCGGGGCGTTACACTGAGCCCGCGCTAAGACTGCGGACTGAGGGAGGTTGACCCTGCCGCTGGAGAAGAGCGGGTGCTGGCAAAGGAATGGCGGGCTGTACAGTGAGTCCGCTGAGTCCGCCGAGTCCGCGCATGCTGCTAAACTGAGTCCGCTTATGTTGGGATGGAGAGCCTGACTGTTGAAGCAGTTGGGGTTCACCAATGAAGGCAGACTGGAAATCTTGATCACATTTCGAGTCCGCCGATATCGCGAGGAACTAGGTATTGCTGCTGATCTTCGCGAGTAGCCGGAGAGCGAGTGTCCGCGCTCCTTAGGCAGACCGATGAAGTTAGCTTCCCATGCTGTTGGGTGACAAGGGCTGAGCGACCTGCCAGACTGATGAGGCAGGCCGCGCATGTTAGCAAGGAAGTTGAGGTAGCTGGCTGGTGGCCTGGGGGCAGGTCGCCACCCGTGCTTGGCGGTTTGGCGTGGTCTGGTCTTCTTGAAGAGTGACCTGCAGGAGCGGGCTTAGGGAGTCCAATTCCTGCGAGCGACGCGACCTGTTGCCGGCCTGGGCGGACAGGGATTTGAGTCCGGCAAAGGGACATCTATTGAGAAAAAGCTGCGGTTAAGCCGACAAAGGGCACGGTCTGCAGGGGCGGACAGCAGGAGCAGTCCGCGGCCCCTGCCGACCAAAGGAAGGCGCGCGGCCTGGGTGGTCATACCGCTGAAACCGCCCAAGCCGTGCGACCTGAGCGGACAGAGAATTCTGTCTGCCAAACCTAAGAAGCGACCTCCAAGAGGAACCTGGAGCAGGTCGCTACTGGCGAGCTGACTTCTTTGGGAAGGATCGCCGATTTTGGGGTTAACACTCTAGGTACAATAAGATCTATCAGGATCTGCTGGTTCAGGTGTTTGCTGTAAAACCAAAGAACCTGCTCTGATACCAATTGAAAGTGAGCCTCTGATACCAATTAAAAGTGAGGGTTAGATCTACTTTACACTATAGGGGGGTGTGAATAGGGTATTTTAAATCTTGATTTAGTTTTATAGCAGATTTAAAAACTAGTGATATATATATATATATATATATATATATATATATATATATATATATATATATATATATATATATATAGAGAGAGAGAGAGAGAGAGAGAGAGAGAGAGAGAGAGAGAGATAGACAATCACAACACACAAATAAAGAGAATGACAATCAAAGACGACATAAGGAAATTTATAGTGGTTCCCCAGTAAATCTGGGTACATCCACTCTTCTACCACCATGGTAGGAATCCACTACAGGTTTTTGATCAAGTGCCCTGCCACCACAGGTTTTTGCTCAGGTGCCCTGCCAGCACAAGATATTTTTTTCTAAGGGAGATCTAGCAACCCGTTGATGATGTGTTCTCTTTCAAGATTCTCTGAGAAGACTAGTGGATTGATGTTGAAGCAAAAAACTCCCCCTGTGTTGAGTAGATTTTGTGATAGTGGGAGAAGCTTTTCTTCAGGGTGTCGGCCTTCTTGTATCTGAGAGATGAAGACTTTGAACAAGCAGAGACTGAAGATCAAATTCTATAAGCTTATGAAATCTGTAAGAGTATGTGTCGATCTGCAAGTCTCTAAGACAGTATATCTAAGTCTATAACCTTGAGACAGCAATCTTTTGTACATATATATAGAATTCTGAGAGGAATTCAAACATTTGAATTAATCGATTCTGAAACGACTGAGGAATTCCTGAGAATGGTAACTGCCTTGGAAATTGATTAGCTTTAAACTCTGTGATAAATCAACATTTAATGCTGCCTCTAAACGGCTATATTCGTTAGAATATTTTGCATTAAATATCAGAGTCATAACTGTCTGTAATTAAGCCTTTAAATTATTCTGCCTTAAGAATATATAACGGTCTGAAATCAAGCCTGAAACTGTTCTGCCTTCTGTAAGTAAAACTACCTAAAATGCTGCAAAGAATTAGTCGAACTCAGCAAGCATTTCGTCGACCTGTGCCCGGAGTTCATCGATCTGAATCTTCTTATTTGTCAACCTGAGCTCAGAGTTCGTCGAGCTAAGCTTGACTTTCATCGAGCTGAGTTTCTAAGTAGAGATTAGAGTTCGTCGACCGGAGCTCAAAGTTCATCGAGCTAAACTCAGAGTTAGGACTCTGATTCATCAAACTGAGATCATCGTTCATCGAACGCAGCTCTATTATCGTCGAACTGAATTCTGCTATTGTCGATCTGCATTTCTACTGGAATTCTTCTGAGGCAATAACCCTGAAAATAAACCTATGACCCTAGACTATACAAAAGGGTCAAACTAAACATCCTAATAGAAATCCTAACCAAATTAGTAATAGGGTTCCGACACCCCTTTCTTACTTCCACAGCCCCACTGTTGAGCTTACTTGATCAACCCTTTTGGAATTGATACCACTTGATCCATAACTTGATCAACCCCTTATCTCCCCCTTTTTGACTTATGTAGAAAAGTCTGGGAGGTCTGGCTTCCTTTGATCTTCTTCTCCCCCTAAATGTGTGTAGGAGATCAACTGATACAACTGCTAGCTTCATCTCTTTACAAGGCAGAACCTGCTTTTACAGCTGTTTTAATTGCTCCCCCTCAATAAGTGCATCTTCTATCACATCTTCCTGATAGACACTTTGGTCTCCACAATCTTTATACCACTAAAGGTCTTCTCATCCTATAAGTAAAAGAACAAACCTGCAACCAAAAATACTATAGGGAGTAACTGAAGCTAAACTAAGTTCAACATACCCAATTCAAATTTGAAGGTGCTGAACTTTGCTTCATCTAGTAGCTTAGTGAATAAACTCGAGACTAATATCCTCGCATTCCACGTGCTCTCTAATAAAGTGATATCTAATCTCTATGTACTTAGTCCTGCTATGTAATACAAGATTTCTAGCTATAGAAATAGCACTAGTAGAATCACAAAATAAAGAGCTTCTACTTATCTAGAGGTTATAGTTTTGGAGTTGATGCTGGATCCACAGCAACTGTGCACAGAAGCTCACTATAGCTATATATTCTGACTCTATAGTAGAAATAAAAATACTAGTCTGCTTCTTGATGCTCTAGGACACTAGCCTTCTACCCAGAAACTGACAGGAACTTGGTGTACTTTTCCTGTCCTCTCTGCAGCCTGCAAAATCTGCATCTAAATAGCCTATTAGTTCAAAATCCCTATTCCTAGGGTACCATAGGCCAAGATCTGATGTACCCTTTAGATATCTCAAAATCCTTTTAGCAGTAGAGTAATGAGTCTCTTTAGGGCATGCCTGATATCTAGCACAGATGCATGTAACATATATGATGTCTGACCTACTAGCAGTGAGGTATAAAAGAGATCCAATTATTCCTCTATACAAAGTCTGATCAATAGGTTTCCCTGCCTCATCTTTGTCTAAAGACATACTTGATCCCATGGGAGTTTTCATTATAGAAACATTCTCCATCCCAAATTTTTTAATCAACTCCCTGGTAAACTTAGACTGGGATATGGATAATCCATTGTCAGTTTGTCTTACTTGGAGACCTAAGAAGAACTTAAGTTCACCCATGCTGCTCATCTCAAACTTCCCTTGCATAAGTTTTGCAAACTTTCTACAAAGGTTATCATCAGTAGATCCCAAGATAATGTCATCAACATATATCTGGACTAGGATGATCTTGCCCCTAGATTCCCTTAGGAATAAGGTCTTGTCTATCTTACCCCTTGGGAATTTATTTTCAATGAGGAAGCTAGACAATGTCTCATAGCATGCTCTAGGGGCTTGCTTTAGTGCATATAGAGCTTTCCTTAGTCTATAAACAAAACTAGAATGGTTAGGAACAACAAAACCTGGAGGCTATTCAACATAGACTTCTTCCTTCAAGTCTCCATTCAGGAAGGCTGACTTCACATCCATCTGGTAGACTATAAAACCTTGGTATGTAGCATATGCAAGGAATAGTCTGATAGCTTCTAGTCTTGCTACAGGGGCAAAAGTTTGATCACATTCAATACCTTCTTTTTTCTGTACCCTGAGCTACCATCCTAGCTTTATTGTTAACTATAATGCCATTTTCATCAAGTTTATTCCTGTAGATCCACTTGGTTCCAATGATATTATATCCTTGAGATCTGGGAACCAACATCCAGACCTTACAACTTTTAAACTAGTTTAGTTCCTCTTGCATAGCTATAATTTAGAATTGCCCTTTATTAGCCTCTTTAAATTTCTTAGGCTCCGTTTGTTACAAGAAACTGGAGTACATTGCTGTGTTGAGACATCTGCTCCTTGTCACTACTCCTTGGATTGCATCACCAATAATCTGATGGTCTGGATGATCCCTCAAATGTCTTACTGTTGGAGGCTGTCTTTCTTCATCATCATTCTCTTCATGATGTAGATCTTCATCCACTTTCTATTTGCCTTGTGCTTCCTCTGGAATACACAAACCCTCAACTTTGTATTGAAATGGTGAAGCAGCTTCCTTAAAAGTGAGCTTATCCAACACTAGTTCAGTACCTGCAGAACTAGAAGAAGAGTTTGACAACTCATTATTAATCATATTTGACTCATCAAATAATACATTAACTAACTCCTCTACAACTTGTCAAGTTGTAGATCCTATAAGACTTACTATGATTACTGTACCCAACAAAGATCCCCTCATAGGACTTGGCAGCAAACTTAGTTATATATGATTTCCTATTATTGAGTGAAAGTCTTTAGTTTCAAGGATAGCTAAATCACCTAGAAAGAGAGAGGGGGGGGGGGGTGAATAGGTTTCTTAGTCTCTTGTGACCATCTTTAATTTTATTTTCTTAAGTGCTATGCGAGCGAGTAGTTATCTTCTTTTAAGACACACACAACCTGCAATCAAAGAAACAACACAACAAGCACACACAAGATATATAGTGGTTACCCAGTTTATGGGTACGTCCAATTTTCCTCTCACCTTTCCAACTTATAGTTAGACAAGACACTTCTCCAATCTCAGCTTAAAGAGCTTACAACATGATCTCGCAAGACCACTCAATCTCCTTCAAGACCTATAGGTCAGGCACAAGGCCCTACAACTCAGTGATCCAAAGATCACCTACCTCAGGATGTTATTCCCTATAACTCAGGCTGGGAGGATAGCCCTACCTCAGATCCACAAGGGATCCTACCTCGGAGAGAATGACTCTCCTACCTCAGGATATTAAGCCCTACCTCAGATCTAAAGGATCCTATAGCTCATACACAAGTTCCTTACAACTCAGTGAGAATGACTCATCTAACTCAGGCTCAAAAGCCCAACAGCTCAGTGATCAACAGATCACCTACCTCAGATCCAAGCTGGATCCTACTCTTAGATTCACACTTGAATCCTACAATTCAGGACAAAGCTCTACTCTCAGATTCTTAACATAATCCTACCTCAAACAAATCTACCCTACAACTCAGATCCAAACTTGGATCCTACCTCAAAGTAAATTTGCTCCTATTACTCAGATCCAAAAATTTCTTATAAGGTGGAAATGACTTGTTGAGTTGATTGGACACAAGAGATATTTCTCTGTGTCAATCTTCCTGGACTCAGATAGACTCAACTCAACTTTGACTCCAGGAATATATTTCTTGAGTCCACTTTTTTGGACTAAGAAACCCTTAGCCCTAACTACTCCACAACAACAAGTATATATCTACTTAAGCTGGAAGTGACTTGCAAAACTCTATTCTGCCCCTTTCTGAACTGAACCTAAAACACAACCCTCTCTTCTTCACAACACCAGAACTTTATCTTCAGGAAAAGCTCTGTTGGACCTGTGGAGTTACTGCAACTAGGATTGGACCTTTGCTGCTTCCTGAGCTGAGAAAATCTCAGCCCCAACTACTTCACAGAAACAAGGATATAGATCTTGCTTTGGCTTATTCTGGAAGCAACTTGCAGAATCCTGCTCTGCTTCTACTTTCTTTCATAGGCTGAGGAGATTCAGACCTAACTTCTTCTTCACAGCCTCTAGAGAATGTTCTTTAAAATTGATTAGCTAGATCCGTGAAGTACCTGTAGTAAGGGTCGGCCCTTGCTGCCTCTTGTTTCTTAGAGAATTAGTCTGAGCTTGCTGCTGTAGATAAAAAGGACACCAGCTAACTTGCTTGAAGCTACCAGAAACTACAACTAGGGTTATCCCTTGGCTGCTATCCTTTTCTCAGAGAAAATGTCTCTAACCTTGCTGGTGTAGATGAAGATCATCAGCTATCTTACTGTTGATGATTGAGATGTCTACAACTAACTTTTGTTGAGCTTTTAGATCCACTGATTTGAACTTAGTTCTTCAGCCTCTACAATAATGACAAGGAAGAAGATGAGGGCCAGCTGTCTTTTCCAAAAGCTTTTTTCTCTTCCTTGATCTCCTCCTTTTATTATTAGCCCATTAACGGCTCTTTTGTCCCGTGGGCCTCACTGAGATTGATAGCTGCAACTTTGCTTTTGCATTAATTACAGTACTGTAGGTATGCGGCTACATTTGTCGTGTACTGTAGCTTTCTCGCAACAAATTTGAATTCTATTGACTTGTTTACTTTGCTGACGTCACCATCTATGGACTTATCCAAAATCAAGCATCAGTAGTATAAGCGTTGAGTGAGTAAGCATCACTCAATGCTAAAGAACTTAGACAAAATTCTGTCTATCTCAGGAATTGGGTGAACAAGCTACACTCAACGGTTTTGGCCTTAGCCAATCATTTTATCACTAAAAGTTGAGTGAGCAACCTTCACTCAATGCCAAAATACTTAGAAAGTTTTTCTGCCATTAGGTGTTGAGTGAGCAACCTTTACTCAATGCTAAAACACTTAAAAAAATCTTTCTGTCTCTAGGCATTGAGAGCGTTGAGTCCACTCAACGATTTTTGCCTGATGTTGAGAGCGTTGAGTGTGTCTTCATCACTCAATACTTTTTTCACTAGTCAAACTTTTTGTTACTAGGTGTTGAGTGAGCCTTCATCACTCAACGCCATAATACTTAGATAGAATTTGCCACTTGGCATTGAGTGAGTAAGCTTCACTCAACGCCGAACTACTTAATAGATATTCTTCTGCTATCTGGCATTGAGTGAGTAAGCTACACTCAACACATTTGGACTTGGCCAAATTTCTATGGAACCGCAGTCTCTGACTGACAAAGGTTCAGTCAACGCATTTTATCATATGGCATTGAGTGAGTAAGCTTCACTCAATGCCTGTGGACTTATTCAAATATTTACACAGATTTTCAGTGGCTTTGACTGACTGAGCAATACTCAATGAATTTGATGTTATGGCGTTGAGTGAGTGGAATTCACTCAATGCATGTGGACTTAGCCACATTCTTGATGTTTCTTCTTAGGCTTTGCATGTGTCACAACTTTTAGTTGTATGGAATTGAGTGAGTACACTTCACTCAGCTCCTATGAACTTGGCCACATTTCTTACTAGCCTACATCTTTCCTTACCTCTGGCATTGAGTGAGCTTGATCCACTCAACGCATGTGGACTTAGCTGCTTTTCAAACTTTGTCAATTTCTCCTTGACATCTGGTGTTGAGTGAGTTTGCTTCACTCAACACCTATAGACTTAGGCAAATTTCTGCCTTTCCAGTGAGCTTCTTTGTGTCCACCTTTCTGCCTTGTGAAGACCTATCACCACCTTGAAATACATGTCCTATAAATGTTATAAGGACAAACCTGCATGCATGAACTTAAGCATACATCAAATACAACTTTGTGTATGACATTGATATGATTGACTTCTTCAAATCTAGGACATTATGGGCAATGGACCCAACAATCTCCCTCTATTTGAAAAAGTCAAAACCCTCAATAAAATGAGTCAATGACATACGCTAACATATGCAGCAATATATCAACTTGGAAAACATATAACAAGAGAAGTTATAGTTACCATACTTTCTTGCCTGCAGGGCACACCTGCTACTGCTCCCCCTTAATTGTTGTTACCTAGTCTTGATCAATTTGATCATAACCTTCCCATAGTTCTGATACCACTTGTATCCTTCTCATCCTATTATGATCTGATAATAGATTCAGATCCTATATCCTCCACCCTTTTGACTTCTGAAAATAGTCATGGTGGTTTAGATTATCTGCTCCCCCTTTTTGAGTACAGATAAGCCACTCTAACAGAAGTTGAACCACTTGAATCTGCCTTTGCATGTATTGGACTTTCTCCCCTCAACTAAAGCATCCTATTACATACTTCCTGGTAGACATTCTAGTCTAAACCTTGTGATTGTAGTCCTCTTGCTGATATTGTATCCACAAAATTTGTGAACTTCAATATAGTCTTGTGGTGATACCATGAATACACCACATCAGTGCAGCCCCTTGACACTTGAGTGGTCTAATGATCCACTTGAGCTGGTACCTATCTTTCATCCCCTTGACCTAATACCACTCCTCTTCTCATGCCGCAACACTATCCTTTTAGCAGTAGTAGTGATGATCTTTGATCTATGGTAGCAGCTGCTGATCTTGCTCCCCCTCAATAAGAGCACCTCTATCACCATCTCTAATGGACACATGAGTCCATTTAAGTCTTGATATCATTTAGGATCTTTATAGTCTTGATCACCCATCAACCACTTATCTACCTGCAAGAGAAATAAATCTTCCAACACGAGTATAATAAGGAGAAACTGAAGCTATACTAAGTTCAACATACCCAATTTGAAGGTGTTGACCTTGACTTCTACTAGTGGCTTAATAAAGATATTTATCCACTATCATGACTGTGGGGACACACTCAAGACTGAGTTCTTCCTTTTCCACATGCTCCATAACTAACTGATACTTAATCTACATATGCAAAGTCCTATTATGAAAGACATGATTCCTAGCAATTTAAATTACACAAGTAGAATATCAATATGAAGGAGTTCTACTTATCTGGAGTTTATGGTCCTGATACCGTGGCATAGATATTGCAAGACTGGTTTCTTTCTTGCTGCTCCAAGTAGTCAGTCTTCTTCTTAGAATTTGATAGGTTCCATCTTTGCTTATCATATCTACCTTGCACCTTATGGTGGAGGTGCTTCTTCTCACCTGTTCTCCTTTCATCTAACTGGGCAGTCAGCTTTGACATGTCCAGACATGCTATAACAACAACATATTATGTTAGGGAAATATTGTTTTTGGGTTTAGGATCATACCTGTCTCCTTTGGAGAGCATCATCCCAGATTTGTTGTGTTCTTTCTTGTACTGTGAAGAGGTGAAAGAATTGTTCTTTCACTGCTTTCACTTCTTCAACAATAGAGTTGACTCTGGCTCTAGCTACTTGACTGTTTGAGTTGCCCATCTCCCATTTCCTTCTCTCACTTTAAGAATTCAAATAGGACAGTTATATCTTGACCTGATCTATCTCTTCATCTAGATGGATCATTATCCTTTGAAGCATCTATTGTTATTTTAATAACACTCTCTTGATATTAAGCATGGAGATTTGTTGAGATTCCCCCTCAATCTTAGAATTATCTATAGAGACATTGCTGAACTTTGGCAGTAGTGCTGATCTTTTTAGAGCTAGAGGTACTCTAGGTAAGACTCAAGCTTGTCAAGCATCCTTGACTGAACATGCTCCCCAAATAGGAGCATCTAGCTTGATAATCCTCCCCTTAGAATTTGCACAGAACCTATCCATATAGCTTACTGACTTGGACATACCTTGCTGCAGGTTCAGATGATATTGAACCATTAGCATACATTTCTCTTCAAGTTTCCTCTAAAGAGTCTAATAGCTGAGGATACCACTTGAGAAACTTTTCATCTGAGCATTATGTGCTCCATCCTTACTGCTCTCAGAAGAGCTACTTCTAATGCTTTGCTCAGTGATGAGTACGGTCTTCTTTTTTTCACTAATTTATTAGTGTGGCAGCAAACCTTTGTCCAACCAGACAGTCCTGCTAGATGGATCCAGGTGGCCTTTGCATAAGACTTGTGCAACACTTTGTTTGTTGAGGAGGCAACTACACTTTGTCTCATCACTCAGACATCTTAACCTTTAATGGATGGATTTAGCTGGTCTTCATCCATGAATGTGCACTTGTCCATCTTCAGGATTTCACTCAACATTCTCTTCCTCTTGGGCAGTAAGAGGAGTATCCTAGATGGTCAATATCCATCACGAACTTCCCAACTGTAGATCTTAGGTCTTTCCCTCACTAGAGTATGATACATAAGATGACTTTCTTATTATATTTCAAGTTCTGGAACATCCTCTATCCAAGTACCACTTGGGGGGAATGGGCACTTGGACTAACCTATAAAATAGAGTTCATCCTACCTTAGGACAATAGGTATTGGGTCCTATGTTCTGATTAGTCTGAAATCTAACTTGCCTACCAACAACATTTATGATAGGTAGGCTAACTCTTGCTCTGGGCGTAGAAGGATTATGCCAGCAATATAGGGCAAAATGCCCCACCTTGCCGCAACACCAACATTCATGGATATTATATCTCCTTTTTTGAGCAGGTCCTACAGTATGGTTAATTGCTGACTGAACAGAAGGAAGAGGAGCAACAACTTTCTTTAGGTTCCTTTCAGCATGGATCTGACTGAAGGTTAGTCTTCCAGCAGGCTTCCTTTGCTTGCTCTGAATGCTATTTATAGCTGCCTTCTTTGCAGATGACATGATGTTTATATTATCAAAAATAGCCAAGTCGGGCTTACTGGTAGACTAACCCTTGGTCTGAGTCTTTGCTGGATGGGTTTGAGTGAAAACCACTGTCTTGTACTTCAGAGTTGAGGCTGAGGTACCAAATATAAATGGACCAAAAGGGGCCATTTGTGCTTCTTCATGGGGAGCCTTAAAGGCACTCATTCCCCTACCCTTTCTTCTCTCATTGTAAGATACACTGGTATTCTTACAAGAATAATTCCCATTTTTATAGTGACTATACCTACAGTCCTGGTCATACCTGTTAGAAGGGAGGATTACCTTGTGAAAGGTTGATTATGACACTATAGGAGCTTTGACTTTTCCTTTGTAAAGGTCAACTCTTGTGCTTCCCTTGACTGCCAACTCCTTTTTACCCCTTTGAGAGGGGAAGGAATCTATCAAGGGCAACACAATATTTGGCTTAGAAAAACTAGCCACTATCCTTCTCTCCTTAAGGAGCTCCTCTTCAAGATCCAAAGTGATCTTATTCTTCCAGATTATGGTCTCAATTTGGATGATTGAGATGACATTCAGTTGGCTGACTTCCCTAACTTTCTGATCCAGCAAGGATGCTGTTTCAAACTGCTGGGCAATAGCTAGCTGTAGAGAGATAATGTCCTCAGCCTGCATCTTGGCCAACTTTTTGCTTCTTCTAAAAGCATCCAACATTTTACCATACTTATCAATCAATTGATTGACATCTACCTCAGATTCAGAGTCATCTTTATCACTGGATGAGGATACATCAGAATCTGGATGGGTCTCATGACCTGAGTAATAAGAAGAACTAGACAGAGATTGTACCTGATCTGGACCAGGATGATCCTGACAAGATTCTTCTTCTTCAGTCATGGTTATTAGTGCATAACATCTACAGTCATCTTGTTCTTCATCATCCTCCTCTAAATCACTTTCTGGATGTGATAGAAGGGCCATGATCTTTATACTAGCATCTAGATAGACACCATTTGCTGGGCTGATGGCATCTTCTTCTTTATCATCCTGCACTTTGCCTTCCATGTGGACAATCAAGTTGTCCCACATTTCTTTGGTTGTCTTGCATTGGACCAAGATCTGGAAGGTGGAGTCATCCATGACACTTACCATGATGTGTTGTGTCCTCTTGTCCATAGCTGCCAAGATGACTTCATCTTCAGTCATTTCAACATAACTCTTTGGAGTCTAGACTTCTACATCTAAGACAAAGACCTTCATGGGGATGAAAGGTCATTCTTGAACTGTTGCAAAGACTCTAGGATCAATGGCTTCCATGATCTGCCTGATCCTCTCTTTCCATGTCCCAAAGTTCTCCTTTCTGCATACTTGAGGCTCCATTGAGATCAACTCCCTATGGGTCTCTTTTGAACAACAAGTGTAAACCTTTTAGCTATCTTTTGAGGTCTACTCAGACTATTAAGTCCTTTTTGAGTAACCTCTATCTAATACCACTTGAAAATATTTAGTTTCAAGGAAAACTAAATCACCAAGGGGGGTGAATAGGTTTCTTAGTCTCTTGTGACTATCTTTAATTTCTTTTCTTAAGTGCTATATGAGTGAGTAGTTATCTACTTCCAGACACACACAACCTGCAATCAAAGAAATAACACAAGAAGCACACACAAGATATATAGTGGTTCCCCAGATTATGGGTACGTCCACTTTCCCACCCACCTTTCCAACTTATAGTTTGACAAGACACTTCTCCAATCTCAGCTCAAAGAGCTTACAACACGATCCCACATGACCACTCAGTCTCCTCCAATACCTACAGCTCAGGCACAAGGCCCTACAACTCAGTGATTTAAAGATCATCCTATAATTTAGGCCAAAGCCCTACTCTCAGATTTTCAACAGAATCCAACCTCAGGCAAATCTGCCCTACAACTCAGATCCAAACTTAGATCTCACCTCAGAGTAAATTTGCTCCTACCACTCAGATCTAAAAGGATCCTACAAGGTGGAAATGGCTTGTTGAGTTGATTGGACACAAGAGAGATTTCGCTGTGCTAATCTTCCAGGACTGAGATAGACTAAGCCCAACTTTGACTCCAGGAATATATTTCCTGAGTCTACTTTTCTGGACTAGGAAACCCTTAGCCCTAAATACTCCACAGGAACAAGTATATATCTACTTGAGCTAGAAGTGACTTGCAGAACTCTGTTCTGCCCCTTTATGAACTGAACCTGAAGCTCAGCCCACTCTTCTTTACAACACAAGAACTTTGTCTTCAGGAAAAGCTCTGTTGGGCCTGTAGAGTTACTGCAGCTAGGATTGGCCCTTTGCTACTTCAAGAGTTAAGAAAATATCAGCCCCAACTACTTCACAGTAATAAGGATGTAGATCTTGCTTTGGCTTATGATGGAAGCAACTTGCAGACTCCGGCTCTGCTTCTTTCTTTCCTGGGCTGAGGAGATTCATCCCTAACTTCTTCTTCACAACCTCCAGAGAATGTTATTTAGAATTGATTGGCTGGAGCTGCGAAGTACCTGCAGCAAGGGTCAGCCCTTAATACCTCATGTTTCTTAGAGAATCACTCTGAGCTTATTGGTATAGATAAAAAAGACACCAACTAACTTGCTTGAAGCTACCAGAATCTACAGCTAGGGTTATCCCTTGGGTGCTATCCTTTTCTCAGAGAAAATGCCTCTGACCTTGCTAGTGCAAATGAAGATGGCACTAACTATCTTCCTGTTAATGATGGAGATGTCTACAACTAACTTTTGTTGAGCTTTTAGATCTGTTGATTTGAACTTAGTTCTTCAGCCTCTGCAAAAATGGCAAGGAAGAAGATGAGGGTCATCTGTCTTTTTCAAAAGCTATTTTCTCTTCCTTGATCTTCGCCTTTTATTATTAGCCCATCAACGACTCTTTTGACCAATGGGCCCCACTGAGATTGACAGCTGCAACTTTGCTTTTGCATTAATTGTAGTATTGTAGGCACGCGACTACATTTGTCGTGTATTGTATCTTTCCCGAAATAAATTTGAATTTTGTTGGCTTGTTGACTTTGCTGACGTCACTATCTGTGGACTTAGCCAAAATCAAGCATCAGTAGTATAGGCATTGAGTGAGTAAGCATCACTCAATGATAAAACACTTGGACAAAATTCTGTCTATCTCAGGTGTTGAGTGAACAAGCTTCACTCAACGATTTCGTACTTAGCCAATCATTCTGTCACTAGGCTTTGATTGAGTAATCTTCACTCAATGCCAAAATACTTAGAAAGTTTTTTTGCCATTAGGTGTTGAGTGAGCAACCTTCACTCAATTCCAAAACACTTAGAAAAATCTTTCTATCTCTAGGCATTGAGAGCGTTGAGTTCAATCAACATTTTTTGCCTGACGTTAAGAGCATTGAGTGTATCTTCATCACTCAATGCCTTTTGCCTTAGCCAAACTTTCTGTTACTAGACATTTAGTGAGCCTTCATCACTCAACGCCATAATACTTAGACAGAATTTGTCACTTGGCATTGAGTGAGTAATCTTCACTCAATGCCAAATTACTTAACAAATATTCTTCTGCTATCTGGCGTTGAGTGAGTAAGCTACACTCAATGCATTTAGACTTAGCCAAATATCTGTGGAATCATAGTCTTTGACTGACAAAGGTTTAGTCAACATTTTTTATCACATGACATTGAGTGAGTAAGCTTCACTCAATGCCTGTGGACTTAGTCAAATATTTACATAGATTTTCTATGGCTTTGACTAACTGAGTAATACTCAACGATTTTGATGTTATTGCATTGAGTGAGTGGAATTCACTCAATGCTTGTGGACTTAACCATATTCTTGTTGTTTCTTCTTAGGCCTTGCCTGTCTCACAACTTTTAGCTGTATGGTATTGAGTGAGTACACTTCACTAAAGGCCTGTTGACTTAGCCACATTTCTTGCTAGCCAACATCTTTCCTTACCTCTGGCGTTGAGTGAGCTTGCTCCACTAAATGAATGTGGACTTAGCTGCTTTTCAAACTTTGTCAACTGCACCTTGACATCTGGTGTTGAATGAGCTTGATTCACTCAACGCCTGTGGACTTAGGCAAATTTTTGCTTGAACATCTGGCATTGAGTGAGATTACTTCACTTAACACCTGTGGACTTAGGAAAATTTTTGCCTTTCCAGCCTGCTTCTTTGTGTCCATCTTTCTGCCATGTGACCACCTGTCACAACCTTGGAATACTTGCCCTATCAATGTTATAAGTGTATGACCCCCCCCCAACCTTTGCCCCTGGTCGGGTCGGAGGGGATCTTATGTGCCCAAGGCCTCCACCTAGTGCTCCATTAAGAGGTGATGACTCACTGCACTAAATGGGCATCTTGATTGGCTAGAATCACAACATTCACAACGTATTAGAGAATTGTGGAAGCATTAATAGGAAAACACTTATATATATACATATATATGATAGTATAATATTTACATGAGTACAGGGCTTTAGCCTATATTCTTATATAAGCCCGCAGGCTGTACGAGCTCTACACCTAACCCTTATTCTCCATCTCTATACTCCTCACCGGTACTCACGTCTTGAAACTCTTAAGACGTCAGTGGTGCTTTGGCTTGAGTAGTTCTAACTGCTGGCTCATTCTCATGTGGTTGGGGATCACTACGGTGCTCCATTTCCTGTAAATGGTTATTTAAATAACTGTTAGTCACAGGGCTAAGTATAAACAAATACCCTCCCCGGATCCATATCCAGGGGACGAGCACACATGCACCCAACAGTATAAGATAGCTGAAGCAAGAGAGGGGTTAGCATAGTGTTTAATCTAGGAGCATCAATAAAAGAAAAGTAGCATAACTAAAATGGAAGCAATATTAACACCAGTTATGAAAAGAGCTCCACTAGTACACCAACTCACAAGAAATACACCTTTTGTATCCTATCGCAGGCATTCACAGCCGCGCACACACATCCTATGCCGACATTGTATGGACTGCTTCTTTTCAAGCAGGGTAGCGAGCCATATGGGCCTCACCGATGTGGCCATCGGTGATAGTAGCCAGTCCTACCACTTATGGGGGTGGTCATTCCGCATAGCCTAGGACCTAATGTACAACACTGTGTACTCTTGAATGCGAGTGACATCCGACGATTCAAAATTTTGGCATACTAGCAGAGAAAAACCCAACAGGGACAACATAACGGCCGGTCACTCGTGGTACCCATCTCCCTGTCGCCTTGATTCGTCGACCTTCCCGCACAGGTACGAATCGTCTGCAAAAGGGACTGACCCGACACAATTTGCCGCAAGAAATTCACAAGCAATCAATCAAATAATCATGCTAATACGTATCGGGTCTTTGACTGCCTGACCTACTATACGTTAACCTTCAGGCAGCGATGCTCAACTCAACTTTCGACAAGGAGCGTGGGAGCGCTTTATTTGAGGCTAAACTCGGAGGAACACCTCAACTCCGGTTATCCCCAACTAAAGATCAACCTTAACAAACAACTTCTTGTCAAAGCAGGACCTGTGCTTATAATAGTAAATTGTAGTAACAAAAATGCAATAATTAAAGCTGTTGATAAAAAATGATGCATAATGAGATGTGACCAGTACGAAACTGGAGTAATACTAAATTGAAAGTACTGAACTGAAATGAACTTGACCAGTGCAAGACTGAAGTAGTACTGAATTGAAAGTACTGAACTAAAATGAACTTGACCAGTACGAGACTGGAGTAGTACTGAATTGAAAGTACTGAACTGAAATGAACTTGACCAGTACGAGACTGGAGTAGTACTGAATTGGAAGTACTGAATTGAACTTGACCAGTACGAGATTGGAGTAGAACTGAATTGAAAGTACTGAACTGAAATAAACTTGACCAGTATGAGACTGGAGTAGTATTGAATTGAAAGTACTGAACTGAAATAAATAAAGGAACTGGACCAGTGCAAGACTGGAAAAATCATAAAGAGAACGGTTAGTAGTCCAATCACTCCATTCAGAAGGCTTCAGTTCCATCTCCGTTCTGAGGAGGTTTCTTTCAATTCCTTCTCCGTTCTCCAAAGGCATTCACAATTCCTTCCAAATTCTCAGGATGTGTATTCAATTCTTTCTCAGTTCTTAGGAGGTATGATCAGTTCCATCTCCGTTCTCAAGACACAAGATCAGTTCTATTTCTATTCTTAGAAAGCTTCTTTTGGGTTTCACCCATTATTAATGTCTGATATTAAGTTTAGTTGCGCCTCTTAAACATGACTTAATCTGACTTATATTTAGGGATTACCACCTTAATATAATAACTTGCTCCTCATTATAAAAAAATATCGAGGGCTAATTATTCGCAAGAGGTTTAACACCATCTCTTAACCTCAATTGTACGCATTAGGGCGAATCAAGTCTCTATGTTAAGCCCATTATCATTTTCTTCCGATTTAAAACTCTTTTTGCAATAAAGAGTCGAGAATTTAGGAAAACCAAAACTCGAGGTTGAATTCACCAAAACATAAAGCTCAAGAGTTCCTCGAGTTATTTTGAGATTTGATTGAGCTTTAATAATTCATTAAGCCTCGAGTAAACTCTTATTTTTATATTTAAAAATAAGCCGTATCTCAAATTACCAAATTACGATAGCGAGTTTAAATAATAAATACATATTGCTCAAAATAATTTCCATCGCTTCGAGGTCTTACATAGCCACTAACATTATTTAAAACAGGCTCGAGTTAAATCAATTAAAATGTTAGGAGAGCCTCAAAAATTTCTCGTAGAAGTCCAAAGCATGTATTTAACCCCAAGAATTTCTTATAAAGATATAAGATATTTTAATCAGAACATTTTGCATCTAGCAATCTTTAAATTAATCTCGAGCATGATTAAAAATCTCAAAAATAGCAGGAATACTAGAAAATTTCTCAAATTTTATCGTGGCATGCCTTTAGTGAATATAAATCATCCATGAGATTTTACGAGATTTTGATCGAAAAAATTGGCCTCTATTAATTTTCGAATGTGAAAACCACCACTTTATATGTTTGAAAAATATCAAATCATAACCAAAAATCTCCAAATCTTTATAGAGCTTGCATAAGGGCTCCAACTATCACTGAAAATTTTATCAAATTTTTAGAAGCATTTTAGCCCCCCCCCCTCAAATTAGCCAAACAAGCACTGTTTTAATTTTTAAAAATAGTAAATGGTGTCTGAAAATTCTCAAATTTGTATGAGGTATAGATAACACTAAAAGAAATATTTTTGATGTTCAAAACTTTTCCATCAGGGTTATAGTTTAGCCACAGAAAAATCAAAATCCATTATTAATTATAATATTATAATATTATAAAAATTATAATTGAAAAACTCATCATCTTCATCGCGCATGTACCGAAAAATTCGTTCGGTGTTCGTCGAATGCCGTTCGACGTTCTCCGAAAGGGTACACCAACACATGCGTCAGACCCCGTCCGACGTGCATCGGACCCCATCCGACGTGCGTCGGACCCCGTCCGACGTGCGTCGGACCCCGTCCGACGTGCGTCCCACCCCGTCCGACGTCCGTCCCACCCCGTCCGACGTCCGTCGCACCCCGTCCGACGTCCGTCGCACCCCGTCCGACGTCCGTCGCACCCCGTCCGACGTCCGTCGCACCCCGTCCGACGTCCGTCGCACCCCGTCCGACGTCCGTCGCACCCCGTCCGACGTCCGTCGCACCCCGTCCGACGTCCGTCGAATGCCGCGTGTAAAATACATAGAAAACTAAATTAACTCAGGAGACGCCGGAACGGCATTTTCCGGCGGCACCCTGGCCTTCCACAACCGGTTAATGCTATCCCCGATGGTCTAACTCTTCCCAATGCCACCACTAGTGCTGGGAGGGGCCATCTTGCTGCGGTCACCACCCGACCTGGAGCTTGGCTCGGGTGGTTCCGGCGGCGCTCCAGCCATCGGGAGGCGCATGCACCATGTTCGGGGGATGGGTAAGGGGGAGGAGAAGTAAATACACCTATCCTGGGAGAGCATGGGAGGGCCCTGACCGGGTTGCCATTGGTTGCGACAGAAAGCTTGGGTGGTGAAGTTTTTTTCGACAAGCTAGGACTCTAGTGAGGGTGCCCTAGGCTCGGGTGGGTTGGTGTGGGGGAAGGCAAGCTGGGCAGGGCCTTATATAGGCAAGGAGGAAGGGATTATTTGGTTTGGGGGAGATGTGAGATTAATCCCATGGGGAGGAGGAGCTCCTCCTCTCCCCTCCACTTGGGCTGGCCAAGTGGCACCATTAGGATGGCCCCAAGTGGCAGCAAACAAAAGAGAAGGAGTGGGCTTGGGCTTGGGCCTTGCTCCTTAAGGGGAAAGGAAGAGAGGGGGAGGGAGAATTGGGCCTGCCTTGGCCCATGAACTTGTTCCATCATATGGCTAGTCTTGGTGGCCCAAGCTATGAGAGAGGGTAGGGGTAGGGCTTTAACCAATTAAAGAAGAGGAGGTGAACACCTATTTGGAAAAATCCAAAAATATTGACTTTTAGGAGGGTTTGACCAAAGTCAACCGTAGGGTAGGTACCCCATGCTGGTCAAAGTCAAAGTGGGTCCAAGACATCGAGGTCGGGTCAAAATTGGGGTGTCGTGTTACAATTTGTGTGCACACGCTTTTCGGTGCACAAATGTGCTTGATTTGACCTAGTGTTGACTATCCATCATCAAAATTGTCCGGGACGACTTTTGTTGACTTTGTATTGACCATATAAGTCTAGAGCCACAGACTGGGTTTGAATTGGAGTTCATTTGGTAAAAGTCCAAAATCTGCGCGTTACGGCGCAGTAAATTGGTCAAAATGTCTATATTCATCGTTAGGCCTCAGATTGTGCCGCAATGAGTTCCGACGTGCTCGTATTATTTATACGAGGCCATAGGAGCTGACAAAACTCAAATCAGAGCTCTATAGCTCCATTTCCCGCTTAGTGTTACCTTCTAGCAGGTCATGGGTAGGATTCAGGTCATTTTATTGGGCCTACTAAGGCTCTGGTGGCCCTATAAAAGTCAGGATGTTACAATAAGGACTAACATGCATGCATGAACTTAAGCATGCATCAAATACAACTTTATGCATGACATTGATATGATTGACTTCTTAAAATCTAGGATATTGTGGGCAATGGACCCAACATTGAGCACAAAGCATTTGCTCCCAAAGATTCTGAGATATGCAAGGTTTGGTTTTCTGCCCTTCAAGATCTCATAGGGAGTCTTTTTGTGGCCCTTGGTGATAGAAGCCCTGTTGAGGACATGACAAGCAGTGTTTAATGCCTCAGCCCAAATATATTCTAGGAGAGATGTGTCATTTAGTAAAGTCCTTCCAACTTCTATGAGAGTCCAATTCTTCCTCTCAACAATCTCATTTTACTGGGGTGTTCTTGGAGAGGAAAACTCTTGCTGAATCCCATGTTCTTCACCGATTCTTTTCATGCATTCAGATTAAAATTCAGTCTCATAATCACTTCTAATTTTGACCACAGTACTGTCCTGCTCATTCTGTATTTGCTTGACAAATGTCTTGAAGACATCAAGGGTTTTAGGCTTTATCTTCAAAAAGAAATCCCAAACAAATCTAGAAAAGTCATCAATTACCAGAAATGTGTAGACTTTCCTACCTAGACTATAAACTGGCATTGGACCAAACAAGTCCATATGCAAAAGGTATAAACACCTTACGAAATCTTTAGTCTCAATGCTTTTGAAGGAAGCTTTGGTCTGCTTGCCCTTTTGGCATGCAGAGCAAATGTCTTCCTTAGTGCACTTCATGTTAGGACCATTCCTAACCAACTCTTTACTATAGAGCTTACCCATAGTCTTATAATTCAAATGAGCTAACCTCTTGTGCCATTTTACACAGTGTGAGGCTTTCTAATTTACAACCAAGCAAATGAGAGAGTCTGAAGTTAGACACAGAAAATTTAGACAATAAACATTCTCACTTCTAGTGTTAGTCAAAATGACCTCTTGGTCACTTGATCTCCTAATATTTCCCTTATCCTTGTGGAAAGATATGATATAGCCAAGATCACATAATTGGCTTATGATTATAAGGTTGTGTTGCAGCCCTTTCACATAAGCCACTTTGTGAAAGTGACTAAGCCATTAGTAATCTTACCATAATTTTTGGTGATTCCTCTATCTGATACACCAAATATCACCTTGGATCCATCCTTTACTGGAATGAACTCTTTTAGATTGCTCTTTGTTCCAGTTATGTGCCTGGAACAACCACTGTTCAAGTACCATATAGGGGTATGGATACTTGGACTAACCTGCAAAACATATTTATTTTACCTTAGGACCCCAATATTTATTTGGTCCTAGGTGTATGTTAGTCTGATAATGCCTACCTGCAGCTCTTCTGATAGATAAACTAACATTAGCTCTCTGCATACTATGATTGTTCCAGCAATCAATAGCAAAGTGACCTACCTTGCCACAACACCAACACTCATGGATATTGTATCTTCTTTTCTGAGCTGGTCTAGTGGTTATGTTGACAACAACTCTTTATCTAGATGGTGCAGCAGCAGACCTGTTCTTTTGTTTCCCAGCCATAGTCTGACTAGTGGTGGGTCTGACAGTGGAAGTGCTTGGGATATCTTGAGCCCTACCAACAGTTGCCTTCTTTTCAGAAAGAACACTCTTGATGGCCTCTGATATGCCCAAGTCTGGTCTACTAACAGACTTGCCCTTGGTATTAGAGTGGGTTGGAATATTCTGAGAATAGTCTGCAACTTTACCCTTGAGTGAAGGGGCTGGTGCACCAAAAACAAATTGTCCAGGATGGGCCATTTGAATTTCCTCATGGGGAGCCTTGAAGGCACTTGCCCCCCTGCTATATCGTCCACCATGGTGAAGAACACCATTATTCCCACTAGTGGACCTACTACTCACTCAGTAACCATGGATGATCTCTTGGTCATACCTGTTTGAGGGTAGCAGTACTCTATTGAATTGAACAGGAGGCTTGGAGGCTAGTGGCTGCACTGGAGCTTTGCCCTTTCCCTTGGGATTAACAGCTCTTATTATTCCCTTGAAACCCAACCCCTTCTTACCCTTTTGGGAGGAGAAAGAGTCTATCAAGGGAAGCACTGAACTTGGCTTGGAGTAGTTAACCACTATCCTCCTCTCCCTCCCAAGCAATTCTTCCAGGTCCCTTATCTGGTTCTCCTGGTACTCAATGGTGTCTATCTGAATGAAGGAAATGGTTTCTAGTTCACTGATTTCCTTCAGTTTTAGATCCAGTAATTCTGCATGCTAGGAAGCAACAAGCTGAAGCGAGGATATTTACTTAGCCTGCTTCTTGGCTAGCATCCTGCTTTTCTTGAAAGCATTCACCAAGACACCATACTTGTCAATAACTGAATTAACATCTTCCTCTGATTCAGACCCATCTTCATCACAGGATTGAGATGCTTCTGAACTAGGACCAGTCTTATAATTAGAATTAAATGAAGAGCTGGATGGAGAGTGTACCTTATATGGTCCAGGATGATCCTGATAAAGATCCTCATCTAATCTAGTCATCAGCCCAATGTAGGCTTCATCTTCATCATCTGACTCTAAGGAGGATGAGTCAGTCCAACTTTTCTCCATTTTAGTAATGAAGGTCTTCTCCTTCTTGCCCTTCTTATGGTGGTGATTTTTCTCATCATCCTCCTTCTTCTTCACAGGACATTCATCCACAACATGCCCTGGCTTGCTGTAGCAAAAATAGATACCTTATTAGAAAGATGTTTACCAGGTTTTGGGTCATACCTGCCCTCATTGGAGGATTTCTTCTTGGTTCGGTAATAGTCCTCCTTGTGTTGAAAGGAAGAGGTAGGTTTGCTCCTCCACCCCTTCTTCTTCATCATCTTCAGAAACTACCTTGAAAAAGCAACAAATTCTTCATCAGACATATTATAGCCCGATGTCTATTTATCTGAACTTTCTAACTAATCTGGACTTCTTGGGGGAGAAGGATTCTTCTCCTTGCTCCTCTTGGAGCTATCCGTCTTGAATGGCACAGTAGATTCTTTGGCATGTACTTTGCTGGTCTTCTCTTCCTCTTCCTTGCAGTCAGCTGCATCTCAAATGATAGCAAATTACCAAACAGTGTGGATGGTGGAGTATCTGCTAGCTTTGCCACTTATCTAATGACACATATCTTAGTATCCCAGTTTCTAGTAAGAGACCTAAGGAACTTATCATTGAGCTCATAGTTGCTAAAGACGCGGCCATAGGTCCTTAGCTCATTAATAGTTCTGAAAAATCTTTCATAGCAGCTAGCTATGCTCTCCTCCCTGATCTGTCTGAAAGCTTCATACTCTTGATTAAGCATTGACTTTCTATCATCTTTGGCTTCCTCAGTACCATCCATGTAAATTACCAAAGTGTCCCATATTTCCTTTGAGGTCTTGCAGTGCACCAAGTTGTGAAAGGTGGAATCATCCATGACACTAACTATAAAGTTTTGTGCCCTCTTATCCATTGTAGCTAAAATGACTTCATCCTTAGTCATTTCAGTATACTTCATTGGAGTCTGAATGTTTGCATCAAGGACAGATGCCTTCATAGGGATGAAGGGTCCTTCCCGAACTGTTATGTAGATCCTAGGATCAAATGCCTCCATGAACAATCTGACCCTTTCCTTCCATATACCAAAATTCTCCTTCCTGCAAAGAGGAAGTTTCATGGATCCTAGTTCTTTGTGATTCTCTCCTGAACCTATCTGAACCTTCTAACAGCTACCCTGGAGATCTACTTAAACTGATAAGCCTTTCTTGAGTAACCTCCCTCTGATAGCACTTGAAAGTCTTTGAATACAAGGGTAGATAATCACCTAGAGGGGGGGGGGGTGAATAGGTTATTATGGTCCTTTTAAGTTCTTAAAAACTTTTTACTATTTTAGGTCTTAGTGTGTTTGCTTAGTTCTGCTTTCAAGAAAATAACACACAACACATCAGATATTTATAGTGGTTTCCCAGTATATGGGTACATCTACTGTCCCTCCCACCTTTCTAATAATAACTTAGATAAGGCACTTCTCCAAAAACTTGGCTCCTCAGATATTACAACACGATCCCACCGGATCACTAAGTCTCCACTGAGACTTACAACACAGACACTCAGCCCCACAACATACTAATCACCTGATCACCTAACACAAGCACAAATGCCCTTCTACACAGGCTGGGAGATTAGCCATAACACACAGATCCTACACTACATCCTACTCTTAGCCTTTATAACTTAGGCTTTACAACACTGATCTCACAGATCCACACACAGTCTATATAATCTAGGCCTTACAACACAGATCCAGAGAATTTGAAAGATTAAAATAAATTTGACTCAAGAGATTTTGTTATCTGAATCAACTACTTCCTGAGCCGAGTGAATCTCAACTCTATCTTCTTCTCAGCATCAAGAAAGACTATCTTCAATGATCTGCTACTTGTGTTGGAAGTTACTTAGAATATTAATTCTGATCTTGCTGATGAAGGAGGAAAAAATGTGAATGATTGGCTTCGGTCAGCTAACCTGTAAGGCAGAATTCAATTGCTCTGCCTTTCCTTCTATCTTGAGAAAAACCCAGATCAGATTTCTTCTTCACCGATCCAGAGATTGATCTTCTGATTTGGCTCTACTTGGATCGAGAAGCAACTTCAGCTACGACTTGGCTGGACTAATTTTTCTTCCACAGAGAAACCCTCTGATCTTGCTGTAGCAGATGTTGATTGCAGTAAATAACTCAAAGACTCTTCAGATTTGTTGAATTGAAGTTCTTGTCCCTGCAACAATGGCTGGGGGAAGAAGACGAACTCCCGCTCCTCTATTGCGAAATGAATTGATCTATCAGAATGTTCATGTGATCCAGATCTCATCCTCTATTTATAATCCCATCATCCAGCGAGATGATTGACACATGTCATTACTTAATCGGCTGATTATATCCTTAATTTTACAGAATGAGACTAACGACGACATTAGTAATGGATTACAACTCTTCCTTAGTCATTTTGAACTTTGTTGACTTTTTGTTGACTTTACTGACGTCAGCCATTCTGGAATTAGAAAATTTCATACAAGTACCCAATCATTGAGTCCGTTGAGTGAACAAGCATTACTCAATGAATTTGGACTTAAAAAATTTTCAGCGTTGAGTAAGTAAGCTACACTCAACAGTTTTTAACTTAGTCAACTTATCAGCTTGTCCAGGCATTGAGAGCATCGAGTGTATAAGCTTAACTCAATGTCTTTTGCCTTTGCTTGATCTTCAGCCCTTTCTACATCCTTGGCGTTGAGAGCATTGAGTGAACTGACTTAACTCAACGATTCTAGACTTAGAAAAATTCTGCTCTGCATGAAGGCGTTGAGTGTGTTGACTACACTCAATGCTTTCTCCCTTTGGCGTTGAGAGCGTTGAGTGTAGGTTCATCACTCAATGCTTTTGTACTTGGTCTTAACTGTTCCATTGCATGGCGTTGAGAGCATTGAGTGTAGCTTCATCACTCAACGCTTTTGTACTTAGCCATTTTTCTATTTCACTCTATCCCCTTGGCTTTGACTTCTAGAGCTTAACTCAAAGCTTTCTGTCATCTGGCTTCACTCAAAGCCTGTGGAATTCATCATTTTTCTGCACTTCCACTGCTTAGGCTTTGACAGACCCGACTTTATTCAGTGTTTTTTGTGCCATGGCATTGAGTGAACTGCCTTCACTCAATGCCTGTGGACTTAACTCCATTTGTTCATCCAGCTTCCTTCCTTAAGCCATTTGGCATTGAGTGAGCTTGCTCCACTCAATGCCTATGGACTTAGGCAATTTCTTACCTATACATCTAACTTCTTTGTGTCCACCTATCCTATCACAATAACAAGGACTAACATGCATGCATTAACTTGCAACCATATTAAATACAACTTGGTGTATATCATTGACTTGTTTGACTTCTTGCAAATCAGGATCATTGGGATCAATGGACCCAACACTACTATCGCATGCGATATCGCAAATTCCAGAAAAATATACTTAAAAAATAAATATAATTTGTATATTGAAAACCCATCTTCCAGTAAGAGTCCGAATTCAATTATGAAAAATACGTCATCGACTTTTATTACTTCTGCCAAATGCAATAGTTTTTGTTACACTACTAACTCTTGCAGGAAGAAAGACCATAGTATTTTTAAACAAGTCTTGGTAGCTAAGGCATACACCTATTCTATTGGATGAATCACTTGGGTATCCAGATATTTACTCTCATATCCTTTCTAGGCGTGTTAGCAGGCTAAGGACAAGAAGTGCGTGTGGTACTTGGACTTAGGATGTTCAAAACACATGACAAGCAACAAATCAAAGTTCCTTAGCCTACAAATGAAGAAAGGAGGAGTAGTGACGTTTGACGACAATAGTAAAAGAAGGATCATGGGCATTGGTGTAGTGGGTAACGATTTCTTTACTATTTCAAATGTTTTATTTGTAGATGGTTTGAAATATAACTTATTTTCAATAAGTCAACTGTGTGATAAGAGCTTAAATATATTTTTTTGAATCGTCTACAAACCTTTGCAAAATTATTAATTCAAAATCACAAGAAATTTTTTTACTACACCTAAAATTCACAATGTTTATAAGTAACTTTTCATGATCTTTTTCAATCTTCACTTAAATGTTTTATTTCAAAGAATGATGAATTAGAATTATGGCATCGACAACTTGGTCATTCTAGTGCAAAATTTATTGTAAAACTTTGTAAAAATAAATTGATTAAATGTTTACCTTTGTTAGATGAAAATTTTTCTTCTTTATGTATGACATGTCAAAAAGGAAAATTTTCGAAATCATCTTTCAAAAGCAAAAATATTGTTTATACTACTAGACCTTTATCATTAATTCACAAGGATTTATTTGGTCCGATTACTATACAAAGTGTAGGGGGTAGAAAATATACTTTTGTTTTGATAGATGATTATTCACTCTTTTTGTTGGACGATATTTTTTGTTTCCAAATCTGATGCGCACTTTGAATTTACAAAATTATGCATACAAATTCAAAATGAGCTTGATTTAAAAATTAAATGCATATGCTCGGATCACAGAGGTGAATTTGAAAATGATAAATTTATTTCATTTTGTACTAAATTAGAAATTAAGCATGAATTTTTCACTTCTCGCACACCACATCAAATGATGTAGTGCAGAGAAAAAATAGAACACTTCAAGAAGTTGTACGTAAAATGTTATCTGAATATAAATTACCTAGATCTTTTTGGGCTTAAGCTGTTAGTACTGCTTGTTATGTTATAAATCATGTTATGATAAATATATTTTTGAAACTAACTCCATATGAGGTATATTATTAAAAGAAGACAAATGTATCTTATTTTAGACTTTATGAATGTAAATGTTTTATTTTAAATACAAAAGATACTTTAGGTAAATTTGATGAAAAATGTAATAAATGAATTTTTATTGGTTATTCTTCAACTAGTAAGACTTATAGTGTTTTTAATAAATAAACAAAAATAGTTGAAAATCAAAATCAATTTGTGTTAAATTTGATGAGTTTGTTTCTTGTGTAGAGACTAGTCCTGTAGGAAATGATGAAGAACTGCTTCCTCTTTTGGAGAAGGATGTTGGAGAAGTACTTGAAGAACAAGAAGAACAAGATAAAGAAGAAAGCGAAGAAGAAGTTGAAGAATGTTGGGTACATTGGTCAAATGTACCTGATTTGAAGAAGCCTCACCTAACTCAATGATATACATCATAATGTATTTGATGTTTGTTTGAGTTACTTGTGCAGGTTAGGTATTCACTGGACTGAAGCTAAAAGTTTCTAAGTCCATGTGTCGACACCCAGAGGGAAAGTGTCGACACTTGAGAAAGCTTGTGTCGACACCCAGACAAGCAGTGTCGACACTTGGAGTAATTGTGTCGACACCTGAGAAGAAGAGTCGACACCAGACAGAAAGTGTCGACACTTGGAGCTGTGTCGACACTCAGTGAAGAAGAATGCAGAAAAGCTGTGTCGACACTTAGCAGAAGTGTCGACACCTAGAAGAGCTGAGTCTACATCAGAAAGTGTCGACACTTGGAGTTGTGTCGACACTCAGCAAAATTCTGCAGAGACTAAGGACAAGTGTCGACACTCAACACAATGTGTCGACACTCAATCAGCAGAGTCAACATATGAAGAATGTGTCGACACTCAGCACAATGTGTCGACACACACTCAAAGGAGTCAACACTTGAAGCATGTGTCGACACTCAGCACAATGTGTCGACACACAACCAGAAGAGTCAACACTTGAAGAAAGTGTCGACACCCAGCACAATGTGTCGACACTTAGTTGAAGACTCTACACTTGAAGAAAGTGTCGACACAAGGAGCTGTGTCGACACTTAGCAAAGAACAGAAAAGTTTACAAAATATTCTAAGTACAAGTGTCGACACTAAGGGAATGTGTCGACACTCAGCTGAAGAAACAAAATTGAAGACATTTGTCGACACCAAGAAGCAGTGTCGACACTTGACAGTTTCAACACATGAAGATGTGTCGACACAAAGGAGATGTGTCGACACTTAGAAGAATTCAACAAGTTACAGAAGATCAAGTACTTGTGTCGACACTTAATTTCAGTGTCGACACTTGAAGAAGAATCTGTGTCGAGACATACAAGGAGTTGTGTCGACACCTTGTAGACTTGTGTCGACACTTACACAACATGTGTCGACACTTGGTCTATAAGTGTCGACACTTAAGAACAGAAAGTCTCGACACTATCTGACAGTTAGAGAATTTCAAGAATTGACTGGATGACATGACAGCTGTCGTTCCAGCCGGTTTACAGCACTTGTCAGAGATGTCAGAAGTCAGTTATGAACCGGACCAGCCGGTTACCATGAAGAAGGCCTATAAATAGGCACAGACTGTTTACAGAAAGAAAGTTGATAAGGTGTTAATAAGAAGTTGTTGAAGCTATTTTGAAGTAATAGATCAGATTATTCAAGTAATCAGAAAAGTGGTACACAGAGTATCAACACAAGAAGATCTGGCAGTCCAACTACAGATCTAAGAAGTTGGAGAGAGAGAGCTCCAATCAAGAAATCAGTCTTTGGAACTAAGGCTGAGAAGAAGGATTCAGAAACATCTGGATCTCAAGAAGCAGAGGTCAAGGATCAACTGCAGAGGATTCAGACTAATTCAGTTCTACTCAAGAAGCTTTGAAGGAAGCTAAGTCAGTTTGGATCTAGCTGAGTTCTTCCAAGAACTCTTCAAGAAACTCTCAACTCCTCTCTTATTTTCTGAGTTGTAGAGTTAGTTATTGTAATTCAATTTTAACTGGTAGGATCCATTGGATCTGAGTGAATTGTAAGCCTATATTATAAAGGCTGAGGGTAGGGCTTGGTTGCCTGAGTGTAGGAGTTGAAGAACTCTGAGTGTAGGCCTTAATTGGCTGAGTGTAGGCCTTGATTGGCTGAGTGTAGGCCTGGGTGGCTGAGTGTAGGCCTTGGTGGCTGAGTGTAAGGCTTTGGGCCTGAGGTGTAGGAACCTAGTTGGGTTCTGAGATAGTGGAGAAATTTGGCCGAATCTAGTACACTGCTAGATAGGCGAAGATGGAAAGTGGATGTACCCAAAGATTGGGGAACCACTATAAATTTGTGTGTCTGCTGTGCTGTGCTGTGCTGTGGATTAGCAGTTTATATTTTGTTATTGCTGTTAGCTGTAGAAATCTGAGAGATAACTGTTTTGCTGCCAACAAAGTTTCAAAAAGGTTTAGGTCACCTATTCACCCCCCTCTAGGTGTTTAGGTACCATATCTTTCAAGTGGTATCAGAGCCAGGTTCCTCAAAAAGGACTAACTGTCTGAGGAGATCCAGTTTGGCAGAGTCAGTGTAAGTCAGAACACAGTTTCAAGAAAATCAAGAACATGGGTTCTTCAGAGAATCACAAGGAATTGGGTTCAATGAAACTGCCCATATGCAGAAAAGAGATCTTTGGGATCTGGAAAGAAAGGGTTAGGCTATTTATGGAGGCCTCTGACCCTAGAATCTACATCACAGTCAAAGAGGGGCCATATGTGCCCATGAAGGTTTCAGTTTTGGATGCTACACAGAGAACTCCAAAGGATTTCTCTGAGATGACTAAGGATGAAATTGTCCTAGCCACTATGGACAAGAGGGCACAAAACATTATAGTAAGTGCCATTGATGATGCCACTTTTCAGAACTTAATTCACTGTAAAACAGCAAAAGAGATGTGGGATACTCTCATTGTCTATATGGAAGGTTCTGAAGAAGTTAGGCAAGATAGGAAGTCCTTGCTTAATCAAGAGTATGAGAGCTTTAGGCAAGGAAGAGGAGATAGCATCACTGAATGCTACAAGAAGTTCTATAGAATTGTTAATGAACTCATGTCCTATGGAAGAGAGTTCACTAACTATGAATTGAATGATAAGTTCTTAAGGTCCCTAACCAAAGATTGGGACACCAAGATCTGTGCCATCAGAGAAATGGCAAAGTTGGGAGAAATTCCTCCTCCCACACTGTTTGGCAAGTTGTTGTCTTATGAGATGCAGCTGTCAGTGAGAAAAGAGGAGGAAAAATCAACAAGGACTGAGCACAGGGAAAGGACTGTTGCCTTCAAGTCAGAAGTACCTAGAAAGGGCAGGACTAAGTCATCAACACCTCCTCCAGAGGTAGTTGAATCAGAATCTGATGAGTCTGTTAGCACAAAGTCTACAAGCAGTGAAAGTGATGAAGACTTTGCTGCATTCACCAGACATTTTCAGAAATTCCTGAAGAAGAAACAGTGGAGGTCCAGACCTTCATTTTCCAAAGGGAAAGAAGTCCAGTATCAGGAGAAGAAGCCTTCAAAGAAGGACAGGAAAAAGACAAAGACTAGCAAGGCAACTGGGTCTAAGATAGTGTGTTACTGCTGCAATAGACAGGGTCATGTTATTGCAGATTGTCCTGAGAGAAGAAAAGAATCCAGTGACAAAAAGAAGACTCACTTCAAAGGAAAGAAGGAGAAGTCCTTTGTTGCAAAGAATGAGAAGACTCTTTCAGACATTTCTTCTTCAGACACTGAGACAGATGCTGAAGCCTACATAGGGCTATTTGCTGAAGAAGAAGAAGAGTTTATGCAGATCATGGAATCAATCTATGAACAAGAAGAGTGTCAGTGCCAAGGACTGATGTCATTGACTGAAAGTACCAAAATCCTGGAGCAGCCAGGACCTAGTCAGGTACAAAGTCCAACTCAAAGTTCAGATTCCAGTTCTAGTTCAGAGTCAGATTCATCTTCATCAAGTGATGGAAGTGCTTCTGAATCTGAGGGAGATATTCATCAGCTCTTAGATGAATATAAAGTACTGTTGCAAGCCTATAAGAAAAGCAAGACCCTAGCCAAAAGTCAGGCAAAGGAGATTGCTGATCTCAAGGCAGCTGCAACAGATTTTGAGAAGAAATTTGATCAAAAGCTCAATGAGGTAGCCAGGCTGAAACACATTACTGTGATTCAGATGGGAACTATCACCTATAAAAATGATCAAATTAAGAGACTGGAGATCAATCTTCAGAAGGAAAGAGAGCTAGTTGCTAGGTTTTCAAAACCTAAATCAGTGCTACCCTTGATTGATGAATTTGTTCATCATAAAGGAAAGGCTGGATTGGGTTTTATTAAACCAGCTAGGACTGTTCAGGATCAGTCCAAGTTCAAGGGCAAAGCCCCAACATTCAATAAGCCTGCTGTAGTCAAGACAGCCAAGTCTGTACCTAAGCAAAGGTACAACAAGTTTGAATGCTGGTGCTGTGGCAAAGTTGGCCACTTTGCCTTGGACTGTTGGCACAATGCAAGTGCCAATGGGAGTAGCAAGCTACCTGGTGGAAAGCCAGTAGGTAGCTATGTCATGTTGCAAACTAACAATCACCAAGGACCCAAGTTTACTTTGGGTTCTAAGGTTCATTAATTTGTTTTGCAGGTGAATCCAAGTGGCCATACCCCAACATGGTACTTGGATAGTGGATGTTCCAGACATATGACTGGAACAAGGGGACTACTGAAGGACTACATTCCAATCAAAAATGGTCCTAAAGTGACCTTTGGTGGTTCTGAAAAAGGAATCATCAAAGGGTTTGGTAACATTTCTTCAAACCTTGTTACCATTACTCAAGTGGCTTATGTTAAAGGGTTGAAACACAACCTTATAAGTATAAGTCAGTTAAGTGATGTAGGGTATGACATCTCATTTGTTAAAAATGGTTGTCATATCAAGAGGTCAAGTGATCAAGAGATCATTTTGACAGGATATAGAAAGAGGAATGTCTACTGTCTAGACATCATGATTGAGAACAATGGTTCTCCTGTTTGTCTTGTAGCTGATGAGACAGTCTCTCATTGTGTCAAGTGGCACAAGAGGCTAGCTCATCTTAACTACAAGACTATTAGCAAACTCTTTAGCAAAGAGTTAGTGAGGAATGGTCCTCAAGTTAAGTGTGTTAAAGATGACATTTGCTCAGCTTGTCAAAAGGGCAAGCAGACCAAATCCACCTTTAAAAGCATTGAGAACAAAGATGCTGTGAGGTGCTTATACCTCTTGCATATGGATCTCTTTGGTCCAATGCCAGTTCACAACTTAGGTAGGAAGGTCTATACCTTTGTAGTTGTTGATGACTACTCAAGGTTTTCCTGGGTGTTCTTCTTAAGGCAGAAATCTGAAACACCTAGTGTCTTCTACAGCTTTGTCAAGCAAATTCAGAATGAACTAAATAGTACTGTGGTCAAAATTAGAAGTGACCATGGTACTGAGTTTCAATCTGAAATCATGACAAAACTATGTGAAGACTTTGGGATATTTCAAGAATTCTCTTCACCTAGAACACCTCAGCAAAATGGCATTGCTGAGAGGAAGAATAGAACCTTGATAGAGGCTGGTAGAACCCTACTTAGTGATACATCACTGCCTGAGTATTTCTGGGCTGAAGCAGTTAACACTGCATGCCATGTGATAAATAGGGCTACCATCACTAAAAGGTTAAATAAGACCCCCTATGAAGTTGTGAAAGGCAAGAAACCAAACCTATCCTATTTCAGGATTTTTGGTTGCAAATGCTTCATACTTAACAATGGAAAGTCTTACTTAACTAAGTTTGCTGCCAAGTCCCAAGAGGGAGTGTTTGTTGGGTACAGCAATAATAGTAAGGCTTATAGAGTCTACAACTTGACTACACAAGTTGTAGAGGAGTCTGTGCATGTAGTTTTTGATGAGACAAAACTTATTAACAATGAGTTGTCTAGTAGTGTGTGCAGCCCCACAGGTCTTACTAAGAAGATGGACAAGCTAACCATAGAAGATGTACCTGCTGCAAGACAGCAAGTAGAAGAAGATGGCTTATGTCCAGGGGGAGAACTACATGTACCAGGAGCTGAAGAAGTACAAGGAACTCAGCATGATGAAGATGCTGTAGAAGTACAACCAGAAGTAAGAATGCCTCCAGCCAACAGGCATCTAAGAGATCATCCAGTAGAGCTGATTATTGGAGATCCAAGACAAGGTGTTCAGACAAGGAGCAGAAATCAGAATGCTGTAGTATATTCAAGTTTTCTGTCTCAAATAGAACCAAAGAAATTTGAAGAAGCTATACAAGATCCACAGTGGACTGAAGCAATGCAGGAAGAACTTAATCAGTTCAAAAGGTGCAAGGTTTGGGAACTGGTTCCTAAACCTAAAGACCACAATGTTATAGGAACTAAGTGGATCTACAGAAATAAGTTAGATGAACAAGGGGTCATCATTAAGAATAAAGCAAGACTGGTTGCAAAAGGATATAGGCAAGAAGAAGGTATTGATTTTGATCAAACCTTTGCCCCAGTAGCCAGACTGGAGGCCATAAGGATGTTCTTGGCCTATGCAACCTATCAAGGATTCAAGGTTTACCAGATGGATGTCAAGTCAGCATTCTTAAATGGTAATCTTAAGGAAGAAGTCTATGTGGAGCAGCCTTCAGGTTTTGTTGATCCAACTCAACCTCATTATGTCTATAGACTTAGGAAAGCATTGTATGGGTTAAAGCAAGCTCCTAGAGCTTGGTATGAAACCCTATCTAGTTTCCTCATTGAGAACAAGTTCACAAGGGGGAAAATAGATAAGACTCTATTCCTTAGGGAATCTAGAGGCAAAGTCATACTAGTCCAAATATATGTGGATGACATTATATTTGGGTCTACTGAAAGCAGCCTTTGCAAAAAGTTTGCAAAACTTATGCAAGGTCAATTTGAGATGAGTAGTATGGGAGAACTGAAGTTTTTCTTGGGTCTCCAAGTTAAACAGACTGAAAGTGGTCTATCCATATGTCAGTCCAAGTTCACCCTAGAACTCATAAGGAAGTATGGTATGGATTCATCCAGTACCATGAAGACTCCTATGGGGTCAAGTATGTCTCTTAGCAAGGATGATGCAGGGAAACCTGTAGATGAAACCTTGTATAGAGGGATAGTTGGCTCCCTTTTATACTTGACTGCAAGTAGGCCTGACATCATGTATGCTACATGTGTTTGTGCCAGGTATCAAGCCTGCCCTAAAGAGTCTCATTTGACTGCAGTCAAAAGGATTTTGAGATATCTAAAGGGCACACCTTATCTAGGCCTCTGGTACCCTAGGAATGGAGATTTTGATCTAACAGGCTATTCAGATGCAGACTTTGCAGGATGCAAAGAAGATAGAAAGAGCACTACTGGATCCTGTCAATTCCTGGGTGGAAGACTCATTTCATGGAGTAGTAAGAAGCAAACCAGTGTGGCTATCTCCACAGCTGAGTCAGAATATGTAGCTGCAGGAAGTTGCTGTGCTCAACTTCTGTGGATTCAACATCAGCTAGAAGACTATGGATTTCAGGTAAGTAGAACTCCACTTTTCTGTGATTCTACAAGTGCTATTTCAATAGCTAATAATCCTGTATCACATAGTAGAACTAAACATATTGAGATTAAATATCACTTTCTTAGGGAGCATGTAGAAAGAAATGATATTGCACTTGAATATGTTAAAACTGATAATCAGATAGCTGATATGTTTACTAAGCCCTTAGAAGAAGCTAAGTTCAATAGGTTCAAAATTGAACTAGGTATGATAAACTTAGACTAAGTTTACAGAACTAAAAATTGGCTAAGTAAAAAGGTGTCGACACATAGACAAGTCTATGTCGACACAGAATAGTAAGTGTCGACACTTCAGGAAAATGGTGTCGACACATCTAGGAAGTTGGTGTCGACACTTCAGAATGTTAGTGTCGACACATGTCGAGTTGGTGTCGACACATCCAATAAGGTGTCGACACTTAAGTTTTACTCAGAATTTTCTAAGTAACGTCTCGACTACATGTCGAGTAGTGTGGTGTCGACACATAACCAAGTGTCGACACATAAAATCTGTTGACTAAACTTGTGTCGACACATGAGTGTCGAGACATTATAAGTCAGTGTCGACACTTATTGCCAGTGTCGACACATCTTTAGTAATCCATCCCGCCTGTTCGTCTTCAAACCAGAAAGGTATAAATAGGATTCTGTCTTTGTTTGTCGACACGCTTTCAGAGTTTCGAGACCAAACTACTGTGTCGACATTTCTCTTTTCTAAAGACTAATTCTACAAACCCTAATGGCTCCCAAGCTCGAGGAGAACGTCAATGAAGGCTATGAACTGGTTCGTGGCGCGTTCGACGATGGCGATCAAGAAATCAAATCGGTGGTAACCCTAGTCACCGATTCTGGATTGGAGTACTTGGTTTCAGAACCAACCAAAATATGGAAGAAGGAAGTTCTTGAATTCCTTACTGGAGCTTCTGTAGATGACTCAGGTTACAGAATCAAATCAAGAGTGCATGGAACCAAGGTCAAGATTTCACCCAAAACTCTGAGAAAGGTACTTCAGCTACCTAAAATTCAAGTAGAAGAGGAAGTGACTACATCTAAGACCAGGGAAGCACTTACCTGGTGTGGTCTAGATCCTAAGATGAAGATAGGATCTGTATTCAACAGGAAAGGAATGAATAACCAAGGAAAATTCCTGTCTGAAATTATGGGGAAAGTTATACTCAGCAAGACTGGAGGGCATGACAGGGTGTCAGCCTCCATGTTCAGTGTTATGACCAGAATTATCTTCAACCTAAAAACAGACTGGTCAATGGTTGTGTATGAGAAAATTAAGGAGAGTCTGAAGAAGCCCAATCTGGGCAGAATACTAAGTCTCTACCTGGCTGGTACAATACCAGAGGTAATGAGCAATGCTGCTGGTACTAAAATCAATCACATGAGAAGGATGGATCAAAGGATATTTTCCAGGTGGGAAAGAGTACTATCTAAAGAAATACCTACCCCAGAGAAGCAAGTTTCTAAGAAAGATTCACCTCCAAAGAAGAAGAGGAAGATAGCTCCTGTGACACAGGAGTCCTCCAGCAGTTCAGGTAGTGAAGAACAAGTTGTTTTCACTCCTGATAGTCAAGAGGAAGTGGCTGCAGAGAAGTCTCCTGCTCCTCAAGAGACAGCTGAAATCCAGGGGGAGCTGCCTCCAGCTAGCCCCAAGTATAAGGATCCAAGCCAGGGGGAGCTTCCAGCAGTAGAAGAACCCTCTACTCTGGACAGTGAGCAAGCCACAATCATTATCCAAGAGGTACTTACTGACCTCATTACTTTAGATTTTTCTGTAATAGATTCTAATTTGTCTGATGTCCATCAGCAAACTCAGCAAGCAAATCAAGAACCAGATGTTGTTCTCCAAGACACATCAGTTATCCTAGAAGTGGTTCCTGATAAAGTAGTTGATGAACTCAGTACTTCTCCTGCACAGTCCCCTCCTGAATATACAATGGAAGACCTCTTTCTGAATTTAGATCAAGAGGATTTTGACATGGACAAGGTTGCTGCTGCTGAAGAGAAGGGTGCTGCTGCTGAGGGGGAGTACATGGCAGTTCAGGATGAGCCTTTAAGGCTAGACACTGAGAAGGCACTAGATGTGCAAGCTGAAAAACCACAAAGCCCTAAGGATAGGGTTGAGATTGCCAGCACCTCTGCCTCTGAAGATGAGGAGAGTGCTAGGGATAAGAAGAAGAAATTGTTTGTCTTCAAAAGAAGAAGTCAGAGCTACAAGAAAGCCCTCCAATCCATTGCTCCACAGCCCATAGTTCAGCAAGCTCCAACTGCTGACTATAATGCTTTACTGATTGCACTACAGATCAAGCTGGATGAGCAAAGGAAGGCTATAGAGACTTATGTTGATGAAGGGCACAAGACCCTACAATTTGATCTGGCACAGGAAATCAAGTCAATAAGGTTTGAAATGAACCTTAATAAAAAGGAGATGACTGAATGTTTTTCAAAGGGTGGTAATGCAGTGGTCTATCTGGCAACCCACCAAGAGAAGATAAAGTCTCAAGTAGATGATATAGCACTGAAGCAAGGCTATGTGCTGGAGAATCAGTTGAGAATGAATGATAATTTGACTGCATCCCACAATGCTATAGTTACTGAATTAAAGAATAAGTCTGCTGAACCATCTACATCTGCTGCTGCTGCAAAGGCTGATTTTGATAAAATCTTTCAAGCTGAGATTACTGCTGTCAAAACTGCTATACAAGATTCCCAGAAAGCAATCTCTGACCAGCTTACAAAGCTTAGACCTTATTTTAAGGATGGAATCAGGTACTTGGACAGCCAAATCAGGTTCCAGAAAGATGATGTAAGAGATCATGTTGCACAAGAAGTCATAAAGGGGGAGAGGGTGTTAGTCAAAGCAAGCTCAGACCATGCTAAGTGGATATCAAATTCCATCAGGGCTACCCTTGGATATCCTCCCCTGTGTGATGATGATAATGTTGCTGAATCAGGGATTCAAAGTGCATATCTTGGAGGTGAGCAACAGGAAGTAGCTCAAGTGATTTATCCACCTCCAGATTTTGACATGGTTCATGCAGATGTAAGCACAATGTATAGCCCAACTGCTGGAAAGTCAAATGTTGTTCTGGAAAAGGTTGTTAAACCTATATCAGCAGCTATGCAAGAGGCTTTAGACAAAGAAGAAGAGACAAGGCTGTCAAAGAGGAGGTTTAGGGAACAAGCAGAACAAAAGCCAGATTTTGAACAATGGAGCCATACCTCTAGGAACATAATTCTAACTGCCTGGAAAGCAGCCAAGGACAATGCTCATGAAAGGAACAAATGGTTCTCAGAAGCAGAATGGAGGAAGCATGAGATTAGGCAGGAAGCCATTGTCCAGTATAGAAGGAAGACTAAGTTAGGAAAGCTACCTCCTACAGCTGTGGAGCCTAGCAAGTACTTTCCTAAGCCCTATCATTACTTTGAGAGGCAAAAGATCAAGGCTGATAAGAAAGATCTCAAAGGCAAGAAGCCTGCTGATGCTGAGCCTGCTGCTGCTGCTGTAAAGGCTAAAGTCCAACCTGGAAAAGGAATTGTTATAAAAGAACCTGATCAGAACTAGACTAAGATTAGACTAAGGAACATTGTTGTAATCTTTTACATATGAAATATTTTTGTAAAACAATGGAAATGTATTAAAACAATGTTAGAACAATTTTTGATAAATATATCTCATGATTGTTCAGAAGCATGTGTCTATTTCTTGTTTGTTCTGCAATGTTTAATGAGTATACATGTGTGCTTTATTACATGTTTAAGTTTACCCTGTTGACATATACCTGCTTTACATCATTTTCTAATTTTTAATTATGAGTGGTGTATATCATTGACTAAGGGTTATGACTTCTCCAAATAGGGGGAGATTGTTGGGTACATTGGTCAAATGTACCTGATTTGAAGAAGCCTCACCTAACTCAATGATATACATCATAATGTATTTGATGTTTGTTTGAGTTACTTGTGCAGGTTAGGTATTCACTGGACTGAAGCTAAAAGTTTCTAAGTCCATGTGTCGACACCCAGAGGGAAAGTGTCGACACTTGAGAAAGCTTGTGTCGACACCCAGACAAGCAGTGTCGACACTTGGAGTAATTGTGTCGACACCTGAGAAGAAGAGTCGACACCAGACAAAAAGTGTCGACACTTGGAGCTGTGTCGACACTCAGTGAAGAAGAATGCAGAAAAGCTGTGTCGACACTTAGCAGAAGTGTCGACACCTAGAAGAGCTGAGTCTACATCAGAAAGTGTCGACACTTGGAGTTGTGTCGACACTCAGCAAAATTCTGCAGAGACTAAGGACAAGTGTCAACACTCAACACAATGTGTCGACACTCAATCAGCAGAGTCAACATATGAAGAATGTGTCGACACTCAGCACAATGTGTCGACACACACTCAAAGGAGTCAACACTTGAAGCATGTGTCGACACTCAGCACAATGTGTCGACACACAACCAGAAGAGTCAACACTTGAAGAAAGTGTCGACACCCATCACAATGTGTCGACACTTAGTTGAAGACTCTACACTTGAAGAAAGTGTCGACACAAGGAGCTGTGTCGACACTTAGCAAAGAACAGAAAAGTTTACAAAATATTCTAAGTACAAGTGTCGACACTAAGGGAATGTGTCGACACTCAGCTGAAGAAACAAAATTGAAGACATGTGTCGACACCAAGAAGCAGTGTCGACACTTGACAGTTTCAACACATGAAGATGTGTCGACACAAAGGAGATGTGTCGACACTTAGAAGAATTCAACAAGTTACAGAAGATCAAGTACTTGTGTCGACACTTAATTTCAGTGTCGACACTTGAAGAAGAATCTGTGTCGAGACATACAAGGAGTTGTGTCGACACCTTGTAGACTTGTGTCGACACTTACACAACATGTGTCGACACTTGGTCTATAAGTGTCGACACTTAAGAACAGAAAGTCTCGACACTATCTGACAGTTAGAGAATTTCAAGAATTGACTGGATGACATGACAGCTGCCGTTCCAGCCGGTTTACAGCACTTGTCAGAGATGTCAGAAGTCAGTTATGAACCGGACCAGCCGGTTACCATGAAGAAGGCCTATAAATAGGCACAGACTATTTACAGAAAGAAAGTTGATAAGGTGTTAATAAGAAGTTGTTGAAGCTATTTTGAAGTAATAGATCAGATTATTCAAGTAATCAGAAAAGTGGTACACAGAGTATCAACACAAGAAGATCTGGCAGTCCAACTGCAGATCTAAGAAGTTGGAGAGAGAGAGCTCCAATCAAGAAATCAGTCTTTGGAACTAAGGCTGAGAAGAAGGATTCAGAAACATCTGGATCTCAAGAAGCAGAGGTCAAGGATCAACTGCAGAGGATTCAGACTAATTCAGTTCTACTCAAGAAGCTTTGAAGGAAGCTAAGTCAGTTTGGATCTAGCTGAGTTCTTCCAAGAACTCTTCAAGAAACTCTCAACTCCTCTCTTATTTTCTGAGTTGTAGAGTTAGTTATTGTAATTCAATTTTAACTGGTAGGATCCATTGGATCTGAGTGAATTGTAAGCCTATATTATAAAGACTGAGGGTAGAGCTTGGTTGCCTGAGTGTAGGAGTTGAAGAACTCTGAGTGTAGGCCTTAATTGGCTGAGTGTAGGCCTTGATTGGCTGAGTGTAGGCCTGGGTGGCTGAGTGTAGGCCTTGGTGGCTGAGTGTAAGGCTTTGGGCCTGAGGTGTAGGAACCTAGTTGGGTTCTGAGATAGTGGAGAAGTTTGGCCGAATCTAGTACACTGCTAGATAGGCGAAGAGGGAAAGTGGATGTACCCAAAGATTGGGGAACCACTATAAATTTGTGTGTCTGCTGTGCTGTGCTGTGGATTAGCAGTTTATATTTTGTTATTGCTGTTAGCTGTAGAAATCTGAGAGATAACTGTTTTGCTGCCAACAAAGTTTCAAAAAGGTTTAGGTCACCTATTCACCCCCCCCTCTAGGTGTTTAGGTACCATATCTTTCAAAGAATATGTGCCTTCAAATGAACTTATATTTTCAAAAGATTATCTACAGGAATTGGTGATTGAAGAACCATCAAGAGGGGTAAGTACACATTCATCTTTACATAATTTATTTTCAAACCTTTATTTTGTTTCAATATAGAACCAAAAGATGTTTCAACTACTTTAAATGATGAATTTTGATTTTTAGCTATGAATGATGAACTTAATAAATTTGAATGTAATAAGATTTGGAAACTTATAGAGAGACCATCTGATTGTCCTGTTGTAAGAGTTAGGTGAATTTTTAAAAATAAATTAGATAGTGAATTTAGAATCACTATGAACAAAGCTATGCTCGTGGCAAAAGTATATGCTCAAATTGAGGGGGTAGATTTTGATGAAACCTTTGCACCATAGCATGTTTGAAGTAATTAAAATATTTCTTGCTTTTAATAGTTTCAAAAGGTTTAAATTATTTCAAATGAATGTGAAAAATGCATTTTTAAATGGGTATATTAAGGAAGAAGTTTACGTATAACAACCCCCAGGTTTTGTGAATGAAAAATTTTCTGATCATGTTTATAAATTTGAAAAATCGCCTTATGTTTTGAAACAAGTGCCTCTTGCATGGCGTGAAAGATTAACTTTGTATTTATTAAAGAATGGACTTTTAGAGATCTAAGATCTAGTCGACCCACTTGATGAAGTACAAATCGTGAAGAATCGTTGTCGGCGGTCGAGAGACAGGCGTGAAGAATGTACGCATAGCTGGCGGGAGCTTTTCGAAATTTCTCGATTTTTGCAATTTGCACGTGTTGGAACCCTACTTATGATTTGGGCTAGGTTCACTATTAGGATTGATTAGATGACCCAACATGTATAGTCAAGGGTCATAGGTTGTTTCCAGGGTCTAGGTCAGTCACATGATGTTAGATTGGTGGAACCAACCTTCAGAAGACTTCAAAGACAAAAGACTTTAGAGACAAAGTTGTTAAAAGTTTGCAGAAAAAGTCGTTCGACGAAAGCTGAACTAAGTTCGATGATCTTCGATCTCAGATCGACGAACTCGCAATTCCTTCTCTGAGTTGAGCTCGACAAAAGTCAAGCTGAGTTCGACGAACTGCTTTCTATACTTTGAAGTTCAGCTCGATGAAGGACTTACTCAGTTCGGCAAACTTGGAGCTCAGATTGAAGAAGTAAATTATTCAGTTCAACGATCTTGGAGCTCAGCTCGATGAAAGAGATTTATCAGCTCGATGAACTTGGAGCTCAGGTCGACGAAAATTTGCTGAGTTCGACTAACTCCTTCCAAGTTCTGTTCGACTAATTCTTTGTAGTTTTTTAGTTCAACTAATGGCAGATCGATTTCAAATTAATTCAATTAAGAAATACTCTAATAATTAATGCATAATATTCCAAATGAATATGGCTGTTACTAGGTAGCATTAATTATAGTTTTCACAGAGTTGTTGACATACTATATTACTGGGACAGTTATGGAAATACATTCAAGACAAATTGAGCTGTTCTAATTCCCAGAGATCATGCAGACCAATTTTAAGGAAAGATTTTAAATGTTCAAAGGTTTTGAAATCTGCCAGGATATATATACTCCTTCTAAAAATTGCAGAGCAAACAACAAGAAAAAGATATACATAAAGGTAAGGAATATAGATCTTCTAATGATAGGACACCTGATCAAAAACCTATGGTGGTAGGACACCTGAGCAAAAACCTGTAGTGGATTCCTACCAGGGTGGTAGAAGAGTGGATTACCCAGGTTTATTGGGGAACTACTATAATTTCCTTGTGTCGTCTGGATTGTCTTTACTTGTTTTATTTGTGTGCTGTGATTTTTATTTTTCTAATATATTTATTTATCACCTACTTTAACTCCGCTGTAAAAACAAATTAAAATTTTAAAATACACTATTCACCCCCTCCCCTCTAGTGTAAAGGAGATCTATCCAACACTTTAAATTAGTATCAAAGGGGTAGGTTACTTGGTTGTACAGGCTATCACCTGAACCATAAGATCTGATAAATTTTCTCTTTACCTAGTAGTTTATCATGACACAAAATAAAGAGTATTCAAGCACTAGACCTCCAGTGTGTAATCTTAATAAGTTTGCACTTTGGAAGACAATGGTAAGACTTTACATGAATTCTATTAATGAGGACATCTATAATTTTATTTTGACAGGTCCACCTCTACCAGTGACAACAACAAGTACAAGTGTTGTACCACCTCCTGAGTGGACTGAAGCTCAGAAGAAGGCCAAGATTGCTGATGCCAAAGTAATGAACATTCTGGCCTAGACTATGTCAGATGACATATTTCACAAAGTTACTGAATGCACTTCAGCAAAGGCAATCTGAGATTCTCTCAAAACTATAGTAGTAGGATCTGCAGATGAAAGAAAAAACAGGAGATCACATCTGATCTCTCAGTATGATAACTTCAAGAAGAAAGAAGCAGAATCAGTTGCTGATATGTACAATAGACTCAGCCTTATAATTAATGAGCTGAAATCATTGGACAAGAATATCACATTGACAGAGATAAATGACAAGATCTTTATGTGCTTCCCTAGCACACGAGATTCAAGGATCTGGCCAATCAAAAAAGCTAGAAGCCTCAATGAAATGTCTACAGAGACCTTGTTGGGCATGCTCAAATCTTATGAGCAGCTCATCAAGACCATATAAGCTGAACACAGAACCTCTTCTTCAGTGAGGAAAGAGCAAAGCATTGCTTTTAAAGCAAGTGAAGAAGCAGAAGCCATTCCAAACAATGAGGTTCTATTGTGTCTCTTCGCTAAGAGATTTTACAATATGGCAAGGAAGGACTTTAGGAGAAGATCAGCCAGAAATGATGATAAGCTAAGGTATGACAAGACTCCTACTAAAGAGATTGTCTGTTATGGGTGCAGTAAACCTGGACATATACTTACAGAATGTCCAAAGAACCATAAGAAAGAGAAGAAGAAGGAGAAGCACTCTAAGAAGTATACTTACAAGCCATCCTCCAGCAAACAGAAGAAGAAGAAGAGGGGCTTTGTTGCTGAAACATGGAGTGAATCTGAGGATGAATCTTAATCCAGCTCCAGTGAGGATGAAGAAGAAGCTTAGGCCAGAGAGGTCTGTTTGATGGCAATCAATGCATCATGCAGCCACTCTGAAGCTAATATCTCTGAAGCTGAATCTGAATCAGAAGAAGATCAGGTAATTTATTCTTTTGATTTTACTTCAGAACAATTCAAAACTGAATTTAAACTATTATGTACTGATTTAATCAAATCTGAGAAGGAAATCAAACATCTCAGAGAAAAATTAATTGAATATGATAATTTATTTTCTGAAAATATTAAACTTAAAGAAGATTTAGACAATGCTTCAGAACAAATAATATCCTTAAAATCTAAATTATCTGAGGCTAAGGAGTTTGAAGAATCCATTAATAGGAGAAGTATCAAACTAATGAATATCACAAGTACAATAAATGCCAGACTAAATGGCAAACTGGGTTTGGGAGCTAACCTCCTTTGTTATAGAAAAACATATTATCTACTCCTATAAAGTTTGTTTCTGAAAAGGGAAAAGAAAAATTAGAAGATGTAAATAAAGAAACTGAAGTTCTTCACAAGACTAAACAAAATAAAAAGAAAAATTTTAATAAAAATCATGTACAACATAATTCGTCGAACCGAGCCCGACATAATAACTTTTATTCATCGAACTCAGATCGATGAACTATGAACCCAGAATTTCAGCATAATTATTCTACTAACTGCGCTCGACGATCTCAATATAGTTTATTGAACCGTGACCGACGAACGTGGGGCGCAGAGAATGAATATTTTCATTTTGTGAACGGAGTTTGACGAACTCATCCCTATTCGTCGAACGTAGATCGACGAACTTATTCTAATTTGTCGAACCCAGAATTTTTAAGCAGAAACTTTAATTCTTTTAAAACTTTTAATCAAGCTAATACTTTTATTAATCCTTTTACCCAGTGGATTATTCCTCCAAGGAAATTTTATGCACTTGGTTATAAGGATCAGCCTGAATTCTCCTATATTTCTAGTTACAAGTTTGAAAGAATTCAAGGACCCAAGGTTACCCGTGTCAAGAATACCTAACCTATTTTTATGCAGGTCAAGAACTATCCTACCACAGAGGAATAATGGTATCTAGATAGTGGGTGCTCTAAACATATGACTGGAAATAGATCAAATCTAATATACTTCAAGTCAGATCTTGGACTAAAAGTAATATTTGGAGACTCTAATTGTGGACAAATAGAAGGCTATGGAAATGTCAAAGTTAGAATAGTTATCTTTAGGAAGGTAGCTTATGTAAGTGGTCTCAAGCATAACCTAATATCCATAAGTCAAATATGTGATGAAGGTTATCAGGTATCATTCAATCAATCTTCTTACATATTACTTCTAGTGACAACAAATCTATTTTAACTGGAATTAGATAAGGCAACATATATGTAGTAATTCAAAAACTTGTTTATTTAATCAAATTAGTTCAACCAATGATTTATGGCATAAGAGATTAGGTCATGTAAACCTTAGAAATATTACCAAATTATCTAGGGACAACCTTATCAGAGGACTGCCTTCTGGTTCTTACAAGAAGGAAGGACTTTGCAGGGCTTGTCAATAAGGCAAACAAACTAAAAATTGCTTTAAATTCATATCTAAAAGTGATTCACCCAGGATTTTGTATTTGTTATATATGTACCTTTTTGTACTTATTGCACTACAAAGTCTGGGAGAGAAATCTTATACTTTAGTTGTTGTAGATGATTTCTCTAGATTCACTTTGGTTTTCTTTCTGAGAAACAAGTCATATAACTTCAAAGTTCTTACACACTTTCTTAAGAGCATCAAGATTGAGTTCTCTACTTAGGTTACATTGATCAGAAGTGATCATGTCACCGAGTTTGAATCTCTTCTGATGAAAGAATTCTATGAGAAGGAAGGTATCAGACATTGTTTTTCAGCTCCTAGAACTCCTCAACAAAATGGGGTAGCTGAAAGGAAAAAATAGAACCCTAATTGAATCTGTAGGAACAATGCTTGCAGATGCTCACTTGCCCCTATCCTTTTGGGTAGAGGCAGTAAGCACGACAAATTATGTTCTGAATAGAAGTCTAATTCATAAGCTAAAGGGTAAAACCCCCTATGAATTACTTAAAGGGAAGAAACCTAAAGTAGATTATTTTAAAGTCTTTGGATGCAAGTGTAATATTCATAATAATAATAAGAAACACTTAAGGAAATTTGAAGCCAAAGCTGCAGAGGGAATTTTCCTTGGATATTCCCAAGTCAGCAAGGCTTATATAGTTTTTAACAAATCAACCCTAAAAATGGAAGAGTCTGTTCATGTATCTTTTGATGAGACTAACATGTTTTATAAGGAGAAAAGAAATTTCTACCATAGACTCATTGCAGGTACCTTATCTGTATGAGAAGTTGAATGATTTAAACCTTAAGTAAGAGGTTACTTTGCATCCCTCTCCACAAATTGATGAAGAAAGTGATAAAGATCATGTTGAAATTATTGAACCAACAACAACAAATGTAATTCCACAAGAGGAATTAACTCCACTAACTGTTGATGTACCAACTCCACCTGCTGATCTTGTCACACTTAGAGATCACCCTATATCTCAAGTGATTGAAGACAAATCATTTGGTATGCAAACAAGGCATCAACTCAACCAAGATCAGATGCATGCTTGCTTAATTTCTCAAATTGAGCCTCTGAATGTCTTGTTTTCAAGGTTAGCTTTACACCTAGATGGGGGGGGGGGTGAATAGGTTTTTGTCTCTATTTAATTTTTCTTATCTATTTATTAGATTACTATGTCTGTAGATTATATTAGATCAGCTTTCAAGAACATTCACAGATGACACAACAAATTATAGTGGTTCCCCAATCTTGGGTACATCCATTATCCCTCTGCGCCTATCTAACAGTGTGTTGGATTTGGCTCTCCCTACAGAACTCAGCTTCTTAACAGCTTATAACATTGATCCTGCAGGACCACACATAGGTCACACAGACCATCAACTTAAACACTAAGCCAACCCAGGTCACAAAGATCAATCACCTGGCACAAAGCCAAAAACACAGGTCACTAAGACCCAGCCTTTATAGTACAGGCTTACAAACCCCAGATTCACTAAGAATCTTTACAGAAAACATAAATGAAGAATGTGATGTTTAGACACCAGAGCAAGCTCCGTGTCTCCTTCTTCTAGGACTGAGCAGATATCATATCCAAGATATTGTTGTTGAAGATAATATGTGGACAGTAGAATCCTTCTTCAAACAGCTTCCTTTTTCCTTGCATAACTTGTAGATCTGTTAGCTTCAGAACAGCTACTGATCCTTCTAATGCAGATGGGGATTACTTCAGCTATCTCTATCCTAGCAAGGTTTTCTGTACTAAACAACCTCTCCAAGATCGATGAAAAATGGCGAGGAAGAAGATGACATTTAGCCGCACTTTCTATTTTCAGAAAACCTAGACATTGAATCGATTGATTGCTCAGGCCGATTTGCTTATTTTTATTCTCTGAAGGAAAATTGAGCAGTGGGTCCCACCACCAGGATTGATGGCCAAGATTTAGCCAATTCATCCCATGCTTTCCATTAATTCCTGCTTCAACGGCTCTTTGCTATGAGTGGACCCCGACACTTAATGATGAAATATTACTTGGTAATTATAATAAATAGCAGCAGCTGGCCCCACCAATGCCTCTGGTAGCATTTACGCAAGATTTGAATTTTGGTTGACTTTTGACTTTGCTGACGTCAACATGACTCGACATATGTGGACTTAGCCAAAATTCAATCATCAGAAACAAAGGCGTTGAGTGAGTAGGTATCACTCACCGCCATAACACTTAGACAACATTCTGTCTGTCTAGGTATTGAGCTCGACGAACGCTGAGCTCTGTTCGACGAATGGCAAAATCAGCTTGACAAGTGTATAATAATCAGTTCGACGAACTGCAGGCTCAGTTCGACGAACGCTGAGTTCAGTTTGATGAAGCTGAGCTCGACGAAATCATAAAGTCAGTTCGATGAATTGCAGACTTAGCTCAACATTTTATTAAACTCAGTTCGACGAACACTAGGCTCAGTTCGACAAACGTTGAGCTCAGGTCGACGAATCTGAGCTCGACGAAATCACAAAGTCAATTCGATAAACAATATACTTAGCTCGACATTTTGTTGAACTCAGTTCGACGAACACCAGGCTTAGTTCGATCAATGTTGAGCTCAGGTCGATGAAGCTGAGCTCGACAAAAGCCAAGCTATCCATATATTTGGACTTAGCCAAATTTTCGCTTCAAGGTGTTGATAGCGCCGAGAGCGTTGAGAGAGCTTGCCTCACTCAACGCTTTTTGCCTTAGCAAACATTTTTGTGCCTTGGCATTGAGAGAGTAAGCTCCACTAAATGCCAAACTACTTAACATAATTTCTGTTATCTAGCGTTGAGAGAGTAAGCTACACTCAATGCCTTTTGCCTTAGCGTTGAGAGAGTAAGCTCCACTCAATGCCAAACTACTTAACATAATTTCTATTATCTGGCGTTGAGAGAGTAAGCTACACTCAATGCCTTTTGCCTTGGCGTTGAGAGAGTAAGCTCCACTCAACGCCAAACTACTTAACAGAATTTTTCTGTTATCTGGGATTGAGTGAGTAAGCTACACTCAACGCCCGTGGACTTAGTCAAATTTTTGCTCAACATTTCTGTGGAGTTGACTGGCACAGCAACACTCAACGTTTTGAGCTGTATGATATTGAGTGAGTAGACCACACTCAACGCTTGTGGACTTGGACACATTTTTAGCCAATTTTTTCTAAGCTTAGATTGACTCAGCCTGACTAACAACCTTTTGCCGTATGGCATTGAGTGAGTAGACTACACTCAATGCTTTTGTACTTAACCATCTTTTTTGGCTATCTTTCAGTTAGGCTGAAATAGTCTCAACGCTATATGTTATATGTCGTTGAGTAAGTAGACTACACTCAACGCGTTTGTACTTAGGAAAATTTCTATTAGAAAATATTGAATCCATACCTGTGGCATTGAGTGAGCTTACTTCACTCAACGCCTGTAGACTTAGTTGAATTTTGTGTTATGTACAACAACCACTACTTGTGTCCACATGACAAATCAATATGATATGGACTAACCTGCACTCAAGAACTTAAATGCACATCAAATACATTTGATGTGTGTGACATTGACCTATTTGACTTCTCACAAATCCGGGACATTGGGAACAGTGGACCCAACAATCTCCACCTATTTGAAGAAGTCAAAATCTCATTTATGTCCTTGGTCAATGGCACACACAACCTATACAACAACAAAACAGTATGGAAATTTTGATAAGCTATGAGTAAGTGTACCTCATTTACTTACTCCTCCTATTTTGATGCAAGGTGTTTGTCCTTCCTTGAGTGCCACATTACTTACTTTCCCTTTGCCATCTCTCCCACTTGCTATGACTCCCCCTTGCTAGGACCTCTCTTCTCTTCTCTTCCGTCTTCTCTTCTCTCCCTCTTTTTGACTCTTGCAGAATAGGAAGATGGGGGCAGGCCTTCCTATTGGATGACCTTCTTTCTTCTATCCAGAGTAGCTTACTCCCCCTCAGTAGAAGCATCAGTGAACTGATACTACTGGGGAGTTTGTATGTCCAGCAAGAGGAATAATACTTGCACAAAAAAATAATACAAAAGGGAGTGCCTGAAGCTGTGCCAAGTTCAACATACCCAACTCAAATTTGAGGGTGTTGAACTTTGCTTCATCTAATGCCTTAGTGAATATATCAACCACTTGCTTGACTGTAGGGACAAACTCAAGACTGATGTCTTCCTTCTCCACATGCTCCCTGATAAAATTATATCTTATTTCTATATGCTTAGTCCTGCTATGTGAGATAGGATTCCTAATAATAGAAATAGCACTTGTAGAATCACAGTAAAGAGGGGTTCTACTTACCTGCAGGTTGTAATCCTGGAGCTGATGTTGGATCCACAACAACTGAGCACATCAGCTTCTTACTGATATATATTCTGACTCAATAGTGGATATAGCCACACTAGTTTGCTTCTTGCTACTCCAATAAATTAGCCTTCTTCCTAAGAATTGATAGGTTCCAGTTGTGCTTTTCCTGTCTTCTTTGCAACCTGTAAAATCTGTATCTGAAAATCTTGTTAGATCAAAATCCCTATTTCTAGGGTACCATAGGCCAAGATCTGGTGTGCCCTTAACATACCTCAAGATTCCCTTATAACAGAGTAATGAGATTCTTTAAGGCAGACATGATACCTAGCATAGACACGTGACATACATGATGTCAGGCCTACTAGCAGTCAGGTATAGAAGGGAGCCAATTATCCCTCTATACAAAGACTCATCAATAGGTTTCCCTTCCTCATCTTTGCCTATAGGCATACTTGATCCCATGGGAGTTCTCATGGTGGAGGCATTCTCCATACCATACTTTTTGATTAGCTCCCTAGTGAACTTGGATTGGGATATGGACAAGTCATCATCAGTCTAGCTTACTTGGAGTCCTAAGAAGAACTTGAGCTCACCCATGCTGCTCATGTCAAACTTCCCTTACATAAGATTAGCAAACTTCCTGCAAAGGTTGGCATAAGTAGATCCAAAGATAATGTCATTGACATATATCTGGACTAGGATAAGCTTGCCCTTTGATTCCCTTAGAAATATGGTCTTGTATATCTTCCCCCTTAAGAATTTATTCTCAATTAGGAAGCTGGACAAGGTTTCATACCAAGCCCTAGGGGCTTGCTTTAGCCCATATAGAGCTTTCTTAAGCTTATACACAAAATTAGGAGAGTTAGGATCTACAAAACTTGGTGGCTGAGCCACATATACTTCCTCTTTGAGGTCCCCATTCAGGAATGCTAATTTGACATCCATCTGGTAGACTCTAAATCTCTGATGGGCAGCAAATGCAAGGAATATCCTTATGGCTTCCAGTCTAGCTACTGGGGCAAAGGTCTGACTAAGTCTATGCCCTCTTCTTATCTGTAGCCTTTATCCACCAGTGTAGCCTTATTCTTGACCACAATGCCATCTTGATCCAACTTGTTCCTGTAGATCCACTTAGTCCCTATGATATTTTGTCCTTGAGGTCTGGGGAACAACTTCGAGACCTTACATCTCTTTAATTGGTGCAGTTTTTCTTACATTGCTCCAATCCAGAACTGGTCCTAGATTGCTTCTTCAAACTTCTTTGGCTCTTCTTGAGACAGGAAGCTTGATTAGAGAGCTGTATTCATGCTCCTACTTTGGGTCTGGACCCCATGATGGGCATCACCAATGATTTAGTGAACTGGATGGTCCCTTAGATGCCTGGTAGTTGGAGGCAATCTAGTTGTATCTTGCTGATCTTCAAGGTTTTCAGCTAACTAGTCTTCATTTTCTTCAGGTATGTCTTCCCCTTCTCTTGGAATAGGCAGTCCATCATCATTTTCCTGGACTGTTGATACGCCTGAAATAGGTATACGTAACTATGCAAGTGCACGTGCCAAATCAAGTAATAAAGAGTGAGTGAAGATCATTCCCACAGAGAGGTGAGTAATCTAAGGCTCACAAGTACTAGCTAGTCCTTTTCTTTAAATCCAATTATGTTGATTTAAGTGAGTTTAAAGACAAATAAAATTCTAAAGTGAAATTGCTGAGACTTTCTAAAATTACTGTTTAACAAATTTGGGAAAAAACAGTCTTGTATTTTGATTTCCTAAGCCTATAATGATGGATCAAAAGAAGATGTTTATGAGAAATGCAGGTGCGCTCCCCTGCAACGATTTTATGGTAAAGATCCGTATCTCTCGATATCGAAAATCACTATACCCCTTGTTCCCTTGTCATCTCTAACTCAGGCGAACAAAGAATATAATTAATAATAAAAATCAAAGTTGCTAACGGAAAGGTAAAATCCTTTCCCCCTCTCCGCTATATCGAGTTGATGATACACTTACGCCTCTCCTCTCTCGAATCTCAAAGCGCAGTAAAACGATCCGAAAACTTTTGTTAAAAATTTACGTGACTCCTCTCTCGAATCTCTCCACGTAGTAAAATATGTTTCATTCAAACACTCGCACTTCTCCTCTCTCGAATCTCGAAATGAAGCATCAAATGAAACATTAATCCAAAAGTTTTTTCACAAGATCATCAACTAAATAAGGAAATCATGCCAATCTTCTCATAAATTAAATTAAAAGCAAGGATCACATCAAAATAGAGCAAAGTACTTTCAAAATACAAAACCTAGGGAATTTAGTTCATGATTTGAGAAGAGGAATACAAGATTGGATAGATCTTACAAAACATGATGCTTATAGTTCAAAAACGTTGTAGAAAACTCTACTCAAATGCATGCAAGACCTCTCGTTGATGAAGATCCGATGCGGTTCATCCTTCTTCTCTCCCAAAACCTAGATCTACTTTTGAAAATTGAATATTGTGAAGATGATTTCCTTTTCTCTCCAACACCTCCTCTTTTACTCCTCCCTTCCAAAAAGAATATTTTTATTGCTGAAATGTTGCCATCTATGCACTTGTAACTGCCAAAAATATGGAGGAATTCGGAATTCAAAATTTAAATTTCCGCAACTTGTTATAACAAATTTTCTGAACTGCAGAAATTTGTTATAAAAAATTTCCTGTTGTCCAAAAACAGAAACTGCACCAAACAGCCCCAAAACTATTGCAATAATGCTGTAATCGTCTTCCTGGACTTCCCATGTACTTGACCCGTGCCGCATCAAGGTGAATACATCAGGTTTCCTATGATAAAATCTTATTGAAATGACATTAATACCCTAAATTTTACAAGATGTCAATATATTTAAATACAATACTTTTTTTATACAAATTTGCTAAATCTTTTCGTCAAAATAGTAATTTTTAAAACACAAGATAACTACTTTTTGAGAAGTTATCACATCTACACACCGAAACCTTTGCTAGTCCCTAGCAAAGATGAATCATTGCAAGCTCTTTAAGTGCACGATTATCTAGCAACATAATTAATCCCAGTTTCCTTACCCTTTGCATTTTGAATCGAGACCGCACAAGAGATTTGAATTGGTAAAAACGTCAACCATTTAAAATTTCAACTATGCATAGATTAATTAGTGTGATATAAGTAAAAGCACCATAATGATTTCCTAGTGGTGTGTGTGCTCATCTGTAAACTCACCTATTCCCATTCAAACAAACTCATTAATGCTCTCATAAGAAGGAAAAGATAACAATAGGTCATTCCTAGCCACTGGAAGGACATTAATAGATGTACAAAAGGGAGAGTTAACGATGAGAGTCAACGATGAGTAGATTACGTTCAATATAATGAACGCTATGAAGTTTCTCGATAGAGAGGAGGATAATATCGAGATGGTTAACACCTTATCTTTTTGTGAATATCAATTGATAAATAAATCTGAAGAGGAGAATGAATTGTTAGCCCGATTATTGACCGAAGAGGATGTATTTGATAATGATGATGATAATCAGGAGTGCTTTCAAGTATGTGAGAGGCCAACTGGTTAGACTCGTAAGCCAGAACCCCTGGAGATGACAGAGAAATCCTTGGTGGTCAAGCCGTCAGTTATTGAGCCCCCAAAATTAGAATTGAATCCTCTGCCCGAGCACCTCACGTATGTGTACTTAGGAGAGAATAACATTTTGCCCATTATTATTAATGCAAGGTTACAACCTGATCAGGAACAGAAGCTGACTGAATTATTAAAGCAGTATAAAGTGGTTATAGGTTGTAACCTTACATTAATAATAACAGGCAAAGTGTTGTTCTCTCCTAAGTACACATACGTGAGGTGCTCGGGAAGAGGTTTCTAAAAGTTATTTAACTTTAGGTTAGCTAATCACCTAGAGGGGGTGAATTGGTCTTTGAGCTTTTAATAAATATTTTGTTGGTTTCAAGTTGTTTTATCTAGAGCTTGTCCTTAAGTCCTGCAATCACAAAGAAAAACAAGCACACATAGCAAACACCAGGATTTATAGTGGTTCCCTAATTGGGTACATCCACTTTCCCTCTTACTTATCTAACTTATTTGTTGGACTCGACACAAACTCCCCCACTTATGCTCCTCAGAGCTCACACCTCAGGCCCTCAGCCTTATACATAGATTCTTCTCAGAATCCAACTCAGAATCACAAGGGTTCCTACCTCAGAGCTCTGCAGAACTCCTACAGCTCAGTGATCCACTGATCACCTACCTCAGCCTTATTTTTAAGGCCTACACTTAGGCTCTTCAGCACTACAGCTTCAGGCACACATCCCTGCTCTCAAAGTGCTGCAGCACTCCTACAACTCAATACCTTTTCAGGTACCTACAACCCAGCCTCCTCCAAGGCCTACAATCTCTGTGATAAACTTGTCACCTACAGCTCAGTGTCTCTCCAATCACCTATCTCAGGCATAAGGCCCTACACTCAGGCTGGGAGGACAACCCTACCTCAGATCCATAATTGGATCCTACCTCAGAGAGCAACACTCTCCTACCTCAGGCACTTAAGCCATACAACTTAGATCCTCACTTGGATCCTACCTCAGTGCCAGAACTAGGCACCTACCTCAGTGACAAATTTGTCACCTACCTCAGGCATAAAGTGCCCTACACACAAATTCAGATCTACTGAATCCTACAGGAAGATAATACAAAGTGTTTAAGAAAAATAAAAACATCTGGCTCAGAGAAGTATCTCTGAGTCAACCTTATTGGACTGAGCAGGTATCAGTCCAGCTCACTTACTATAGAAGGAATCAGATTTCTTCTACAACTCACACTTTTCTGCTGTATAGATAAGCATCTACCAACTTGCGGAAAAGATGAATCAGCTACAATGTTCTGATGAGAACAAACTTGATGATCTTTGAAGTGCTTTGCTATCTTTCTTTTCCTTCAAGCTAACTTGGCTGGACTTTATCTTTCAAGCTTGATCGGAATAAAAATGTCCAACCGCCTCTTACAATGTATCTTTTTGTATTTTCTACATTTGATCCTTGTGTCTTCGTTAACCCTAATTCCTTTACAGTTTCCTTTTTATATGCGTTGATTTGAATCAACGGCGCAATAGAATGTGGGCCCACCAAGGATTGGTGAGTGCCATCTCCATTAGAAAGGGACAAAACATATTTCGGCGCTACAACAGCTTTCCCGCAATGACTTCTTGCAATTTTGACTTTGATGACGTCAGCAATGGTCATCAACATCTGGACTTAGAAAATTTTCCAGAATTTCATCAAGCATTGAGTGATGTTAAGACACTCAATGCCATCAGCCTTGGATCTCAGCGCTTCTGGACTTAGAAATTTCCCTGGCTTTGTCTCAGTAGTTTTGTCTCCGTGGTCTCAGCGGTTTTTCATTATTAGCTGAGATAGGCCTTTGTCTCAGCGCTTTCTTCTTATCAGCTATCTCAATAGATTTTGCTCTTAACTATCTCAGCGGTTTTAGTCTCAGCGCTTCCTTCTTTATTATAAGCGTTGAGTGAACCTGCTTCACTTAATGATTCTGGACTTAGAGAAATCCAGCCAATTTTATCTCAGCTATCTCAGTAGTTTCAATACTTTCTTCTCAGTTGTCTCAGTGGTCTCAATGTCTTCTTCTCAGCAGTCTCAGCGATTTTGCTTTAGATAGATTTTCTGGCTTTAGCTGCGTTCGTTGATCTGTGGGCTGAGCTCAATGAACTTTAATCTTTTCAACGATCTCAGCTCTTTATGCCTTAGATTATTCTTCTGGCTTAAGCTTAACAAGTGTTAAGCTGAGTTCGACAATTTGTAAGCTGAGATCGATGAACTTCAAGCTGAGCTCGACGAAAGTTGAAACCTGGACTCTTGTGCTTATCCCACTGAATGTTGAGGTGCGCTCGACGATCAACGAGCTGAGTTCGACGATTTGTGAGCCGAGCTCGACGATCTTCAAGCTGAGCTCGACGAAAGCTGAAACATGAACTCTTGTGCTTATCCCACTGAATGTTGAGTTGCGCTCGACGATCAGTGAGCTGAGTTCGACGAACTCTGAGCTGAGTTCGATGAAATTTGAGTTTACTGGCCAACTCATTTTTCTTCACTTGTCCAATCATGGACTACCTACATGCATGAACTAAAACACACATTAAATACATTATATGTGTATGTCATTGACCCGTTTGGCTTCTTACAAATCTGGGATATTGGGATCAATAGACCCAACAATCTCTCCCTATTTGAAGAAGTCAAAACAATACAGGTCATTGACAACACAACATTTCCTCATAACAAAATTTAACAGTAGTAGAGTGTGGAAGTGTTACCATTTCTCCAGCCTGTAGAGAATAACTTACTCCCCCTAACATGTTGTCATCCTTACTATTCCACTTTGAAAGTAGGGATTAGATCTACCTTAACTCTAAAGGGGGGTGGGGGGTGGTGAATAGAGTATATTAAAATAATTTTCAAGTTAAAAATTATTTTGCAGTGGAAGACTTAATTTAAATATATGTGTAAGGTGCTTGCAGTAAATAAAAATTATGAAAGCAAGAAATAAAAACACATCACACAGCAAACAAAATATAGCAAGCAGAAGACACAAGAAGCTATAGTGGTTCCCCAATCAATCTGGGTACATCCACTCTTCTACCACCCTAGGTAGGAATCCACTGCAGGATGAGTTGATCAGGTGGCCTGGGCACCAATGAGCTTTTGATAAGGTGCTCAAAAACTAAACTAGATTTTTCGATCAGGTGTTTTGCCACCGCTGAGTTTTGACAAGGTCTCAGAAACCAGCACAAAACTTTTGAAGGCAGTTTTGAGAAACCGTTTTACAGCAGAAAAAGAAAGAGGTGAGATGTTCTTCTCTGTCAACAATCAGAGAGAAGACTAGTGGATGATGTTGTCAAAGCTCCTCCTGAGATTTGGAAGTTGTTCAGGAAAAGAAGCTTTGCACTAGGGTGATAGGCCTTCAGTAGATGAGATCTCCAGCAAAGGATGATTCCAGCAGTTGCTGAAATGTGTAGTGTTTGGAGTCTTGATGGATGAAGCCTCTGAACACTTGAGTCAAAAGAGATCTAGAAAATCTTCTTTTCTGTATGTTGATCTCCTTTCGTGGTGTGTGTTCTGAATGAATTCTGTCTGTGTGTCTCTCTGTGACTGTTCTCTTTCTGTGTGTAACTATTAGGAATAGCAGGATAATATCCTCTTTTATTCCTTAGATCTGAAAAGAATGAATTGATTCTCTGTCTCCAAGATAGCCGTTAGCCACTCATTAATGACTTACTTAAATGAATTTTGTCTCTGGAGGAAAGTTCTAGAAAATATTCCTTTAAATCTCCCTTGAAACTTGCTCCAGATTAATTGAAATGGCTACAAGATCCTTGAAATAAATACTGGGAATAAATAAGATAGAATTCCATAACTGTCTGAATTTGAATCTTGAGAATCGTCGATCTCTCTAGAAAATCGTCGACCTGAGCTCAACTATCGTCGACCTGAGCTCAGAGACTGGGAAAACAGCTATAGACAGAAATGTCGATCTGAGCTCGAAGATCGTCGAACGACGTTCGACGACTCGTTGAACTGAGCTCAGAGATAGCCGAACTGAGTTCGACGATTCGTCGACTTGAGCTCGATGAAAATGACTTAGTCTCCTGAATTTGAATATCTGATCTGAGGGTCTTGGGGGCAGCTTTCAAGCCTAAATTCTAACCCTTAGACTCAATATAATTGACCTTAAAAACTGTACAAGGAGGTCAAAACAATTTTCCTAAGGACATAGTGATCCTTGCCCAAATCAGTAATAGGGTGTTCCAACAATCTCCCCCTATTTGGGTTAGGATTACTATTTACATGACATAGGAAATAAAAGCATACAATGTAGATATAAAATCAAAAACAACATTGCAGAAACACAAATAAAATCACATCAGAAGGTCAGAATAGATAACACTGTCAGCTTACATGATCATTCCTTTTCCTTGCTCTTTTTGAGAACTATTTTTCTGTTAGGGTTAAGAGCTTCTTTCTTGGATCTTCTGTCATCATCTGCACCTAGAGAAGTTTGATGTTTTGTCCTGGGGACTACAACTTCTGGGTGCAGCTTCATATAACTTTCCGAGTCAAATAATTTGCTGGAAGAATATCTTTCAAGTTCTTTCTTTCTCTGTTCTGATAGAGTGGTAAAATTTGATGTATCTCTTCCTTGTTCTCTTGCCTTTTTTAATTTGATCTAGTATAGCCAACTCTTTCATTCTTGTTGTCCAAGAAGTAGGATTATTCTCTGGGTCTTCAAATGGAACAGGAGGTTCATATCTGTTTGATGAATCATCAGGAGTAGCTCTGGAAGAAACTAAATCTTTTAACTTATAAGGGAAAGGACCAGATGTAGTGTCAGTGGGACCTTGTCCTTCCCTATGATAAGGATGCTGCCTAGAATAACCTTTGGAATAAACTCTGAATTCTCTTTGATTTCCCCTATACTGTCCTCTTCTGGACTGGTATCCTCTTGATTGACATTCTCTTGATTGAGATCTTCCTTAAAACTGAGAGGTGCTTTGACTTTTAGAAACAGATGACTCATAAGCAGAACTTCCACCAGTACCTGCATCTGGTGAAGGAGGAGGAGGAGGATTGAAGTGAGATGATCCTTTATCATATTTCCTCTTTTTCTTCATTGCCTTTAGTTGATTCTTGGAAAACTGCATCCATGGTTCTGAAATTGGATAATCATGCAAAATATAGTATGGAATATCATTTACATCTTTAATTTTCTCATGGGGAACTTTCTTTAGGGCCTTGCTTCTAGCTTTCCTCTTCCTTGCAATGGTTGTAGAGGAATCATCAGAATCAGTTCTAAATTGATCACTATTTGAGCTCTGAGGATTGTCATATAGTTCATCAACCCTTTTGATGTAATCTCTTTGTTTTTGGGATTGAACAGAATAAACAACAGCAACAGCAGCAGTAATAAAAACAACACTAATAGATGTAACTGGAACAACAAATTCAGAAATAATAACAACAAAAACAGCAGGCTCAGAGTCATTATCCTCTGTCATAAGCACATCATCAGAAACTAAAACAGAATCAGCAGCAGCAGCAGGAACAACAGAAACTGAAGGAGCACTGTCCACATCCTTGAAAGAATTTATATAAGAAGATATTATGCTGGGCTCACAGCTAGAAATAGGCACAATGGCCTTAGTAAGATCTTCACTTTTCTAATTTGGAAGACAGCTGAGGTAAACAGTATCAAACTCTGACAGCAGTAACCTAAGGTCAATTGTTATAACTGGAACTGGAGCTGGAACTGGAATCTCTGAAGCAGGCAATCTGTCTACTTCATATGACATCTCCCCCTGCCTAGATTCAGTAGTTACTGGATAAAGGCACCCAACAGAAGGGATTGCCTGATGAGGATATAGGGAAGAAAGCCTGTCAGATAACTCCTGAACTGATTTCAGAAGTGGAGCCAGGGAGGTCTCCAGCAGGAGTGATAGCCTTGGAGTTAACATCTCATAGAGCTTATCTGCTATGGCTGAGAGATCTACTTGCTCAAGTGGTGCTTGAGTAGAGGTAGAGATGAGTGTGACAGAGATGGATGTTGGAGGAGCTGTAGATGTGGTTGGAGAAAGTGTTAATGTGGATGGTAGAATTGATGGTGGAGATATAGGAATGGTGGAGATGGAAGTTAATGGAATGGAGATAGATGGAGTGAAGGATGGTTGAGCAATGATTTCTTGTAGTAGTTGTTGATATGATGTAGAAGAAGATGGTGGCTCAAGGGGTGAGGAGTGAGAGTCATCCATATAGGAATCATCTAAGAGAGTGAAGGATGGAAGGTGAGATGATGAGTCAATGGTTATGTGTGGATAATGATGTAATGGATGGAAAAGATCTTCAGTGGATATTGGTGTTGGTGAAGGAATTGAGTTTGGAAGTGGAATGGATATGGGGGATGAAATTGAGATGGTTATGGTGGATGTGATATTTGTTGAGGGAACAGTAGGTGGAGAAGGTGGAGATGAGGAGGCAGGCAGTTCTTCTGATGGGGCAGTTGCCTGAGGGGAAGTGACTGGATCAGTCTTAGTGCCTGAAGATGAGATGACTGCAGAGGCTCTGCTTGGCTTTGCAATTTGCCTGTCCCATTTGCTAAAAAGGGCACAGGTTAACCTCTTAGAGGCATTGCTATGCATCCCACTTGAAACAAGAAGCTCATGGCATCTGCTATGAAGAAATAGCCCTAGAATCCTTCCAAAATTGACAAAGTTCTTATTCACTTTCTTCTTAATTAGGTCAAAGAAAACTTCTCCCCAATTCAACTGTTTCTTATCCACCAAAGCACCCATTAAACAGAATTGATACCTGGATATGGTATCATGGGCAGAATGTTTTGCTAACAGCACATTTCCAACAACATCTGCTAGAAACCTGTATTCCACTAACAAATTTTTCTTAAGCAGCTTGTTAGGGTTTGCTGCTGAATGACCCATCCTATCAAGCATACTTGCAAACTCTACTCCAGACAACTCAAGAGAATCTTGACCAGTACTCAAGTGAAAAACTTCTGTTAATATAGCAGGAGTAAGAGATACCTGATTTCCTAATATAGTTCCAATCACTGTATTTTGATCTTGATTGTGAGCAGTATACACCCATTCTTTGATTTTATCTGCAGCCAGTTTTATCCTTGTGGTCATGATGTGTACTAGCTGGTGATCTTTGAATAAATCCAGAATATCCTTGAAAATCTGATCACTGTTCTCAAACGAGTCCATATCGATATCGAATCCAGTGTCAAATTTCATTGCTGCCAAAACTACAACAGAAACGGCCATTTTTACCTGCAAAAATGAACAAACAAAAGACCAAGTGTAGAAAAGTTTGGAGGGAAAGGGAAATTTTGCAGAGAGTATGAAAGCGCAAAGGGAGAACGATGGCCGAAAAATGAATTTTATATTAGGGTTCGACGCAGAAAAGGAAAGATCGTTGAACTCCGTTCGACGATCTGGGCTTCTAAAGGAATCTGAAAGGTCTTCAACATCGTCGAACTCCGTTCGACGATATTGGAGAGCGTCGAGCTCCGTTCGACGATCGCTGACCGGAAGAAGATAGCTTAGCACTATCTGGAAAGCGCTGAACTCTGGTCGACGATTTCTAGGAACGTCGATCTCCGTTCGACGATCTTTGGGAAAAACGTCGAGCGCAGTTCAGAGACCAGAAACAACCTATAGACACTAGAAAAATCAAATTGTTTGCCTAGTCTTGGTCAATTTTAGAGTTTTAAAATCTTGGATCTTATTTTAAACTTCCTCCATCTAACATTCCTAACTGATTCAGGAAGAATGTATGTTTCTTTTCATCCAATGGTTTTGTGAAAATATCTCCCCTTTGCAAGTCAGTTGAGATATATTGAAGTTCAATTTTATTTTTCTCAACATTGTCCCTTAAAAAGCGATGCCTAATTTCTATATGTTTTGTCCTACTATGGAGGACTGGATTTTGTGCTATAGAAATAGCACTAGTATTATCACAGAATATTTTTGACTTCTCTAAGTTGTAGCCATAGTCTAGGAGCTGATTTTGAATCCACAATATCTGTGAGCAACAACTACCTGCTGCCATATATTCAGCTTCAGAAGTTGATGTGGACACAGATGTTTGTTTCTTGCAAAACCAGGAGACAAGTCTGTCACCAAGAAACTGGCAAGTTCCACTGGTGCTTTTCCTGTCTATTCTGCATCCAGCATAATCAGCATCTGAAAATCCAGTTAAGTCAAATGCTGAGTCTTTTGGATACCAGAGACCTAGATTTGGACAACTTTTCACATACCTAAGAATCCTTTTTACTAAGGTTAAGTGTGACTCTCTAGGGCTCACTTGGAATCTAGCATATATGCATGTAGCAAACATTATGTCAGGTCTACTAGCTGTAAGGTACAATAAAGAGCCAATCATTTCTCTATATGTTGTCTGATCAACAGGTTTCCCATGTTCATCAACATCTAATACATCATTAGTAGGCATATGTGTTTTCATACATGATGCTTCAGACATACCAAATTTCTTAACCAGTTCTTTTGCATACATGGTTTGAGAGATGAATATGCCTTCAGCATGCTGTTTGACTTGCAATCCTAGAAAGAAGGAAAACTCACTCATGCTACTCATTTCAAATTTAGAATGCATTAGGTTGGAAAACCTTTTGCACAGATTTGAATCAGTAGAACCAAAGATAATGTCATCTACATAGATTTGTACTAGTAAGGTATTGGACTTATGGGTTCTAATAAAAAGAGTTTGGTCTACTCTACCCCTTATAAAATCATTTTTCAGAAGAAAGCATGCTATGGTGTCATACCATGCTCTAGGATCTTGCTTTAGACCATATAATTCTTTATGCAATTTGAAAACATAATCAGTATGAGTTGGAGAAATAAAACCTGGGGGTTGTCTAACATAGACTTCTTCCTTGATGTCTCCATTGAGAAAAGAACTCTTTACATCCATTTGATATACTTTGAATCCTTTGTGTGCTGCATAAGCTAAGAAGATTCTTATGCCCTCTAACCTTGCAACTGGTGCAAAGGTCTGGTCATAGTCTATCCCTTCTTCTTGAGAGTATCCTTGAGCAACTAGCCTTGCCTTGTTCCTTACAATGACTCCTTGATCATCCAATTATTTCTGAACACCCATTTTGTTCCAACAATGGAGTGATCCTTTGGCCTTGGCACTAGTTCCCAAACTTTGTTCCTTTCAAATTGATGTAATTCCTCTTGCATTGCAATGATCCAGTGTGGATCTTGTTCTGCATCTTGAATGGATTGAGGCTCAATTTGAGAAAGAAAGCATGTGTGCATCAGGTTTTGGTTGACCTGATTTCTGGTTTGCACACCAGCTGAGATGTCTCTAATAACTTGGGAGATTGGATGGTCGCTTGATATTACTAAATCAATAGGGGGTGTTGATTGTTCACCAACCTGTGTTGTTGTTTCCTCTTGTGGAACAACAACTGGCTCTTCAAGAAGATTCTCTCCAAGATGTTGAATATCTTCTTCATCTTCACTGCTTTCATCCTTTTGTATAATATGTAACCTGTCCAAATTTTCAGCAAGAGAGTGTACCTGCAAAGATTCTATGGTAGAAGCATTCTTCTCCTTAAAAGACATGTTAGATTCATCAAAGGATACATGAACAGATTCTTCAATTTTAAGAGTAGATTTGTTATACACCCTATAAGCTTTACTGATCATGGAGTATCCCAGAAACACTCCTTCATCAGCTTTACCTTGAAATTTTGCTATGTATTTCTTGTCATTATTGTGAATGTAACAAATGCAACCAAAAATTTTAAAATAATCTACTTTAGGTTTCTTCCCTTTGAGTAATTCATAGGGAGTCTTGCCCTTCAGCTTATGTATCAAACTTCTATTCAACACATAGTTGGAGGTGTTTACTGCCTCTGCCCAAAAGAATAGAGGAAAGTGGGCATCTGACAACAATGTAGTAGCAGATTCAATAAGGGTTCTATTTTTCCTTTCAGCTACCCCATTTTGTTGAGGAGTTCTAGGAGCTGAGAAAGTGTGCCTGATCCCTTCACTCTGACAGAACTCTTGCATAAGAAGAGAATCAAACTCTGTCTCATGATCACTTCTGATCAGGACAATGTGAGTATTGAACTCACTCTGTATGCATTTGAAAAACTCTGTCAAACACTTAAAGTTATCAGACTTCTTCCTCAGAAAGAACACCCATGTGAATCTAAAGAAGTCATCTACAACTACTAAAGTATAAGATTTCCCTCCTAAGCTTTGTACTGTAATGGGTCCAAAGAGATCCATGCGTAACAGATACAAAATCCTAGGTGAATCACTCTTATTAAGTGACATGAAGCTATTTTTGGCTTGCTTGCCTAATTGACAAGCCCTGCAAAGTCCTTCTTATAGGGGACAGAAGGTAGTCCTCTAACAAGCTTGTCCTTGGATAGCCTAGGAATGGTTCTAAGGTTTATATGTCCTAATCTTTTATGCCATAGTTCATTAGGTCTACAAATGGAATTGAACAAGCATATATCTACCTTAGTTGAAAGAAAATCTACAAGATAAATATTACCTTTCCTTTTACCTGTCAACACAGTTGTGTTGTCCTCTGATTTGATTTTGCATGAGGATTTGTTCAAAGTCACTTGGTAGCCTTCATCACACAGTTGACTAATGCTGATTAAGTTGTGCTTCAGTCCTTCCACATAAGCTACTTTCTTGAATATGACTGAGCCAATCTGGACTGCACCATATCCTTTTGTTAGTCCAAAGTTTGAATCACCAAATATTACTTTGGGTCCAAGTTTGGCTTTGAAGGATGTGAAATTCTAGTTGTTTCCTGTCATGTACTTTGAGCATCCACTATCCAGATACCATTGCTGGTTTGATGTTGGATAGGTCTTCACCTGCACATAAAACAATTTATTTATTTTTGACCCAGTTTAACTTGGCCCTAGGTTTGTAACCTTTAAATTCTAAAATAAAAGACATCCCTGGTTGACTCTTATAGCCTTCAGGATGATATCTCCTAGGAGGTATTATCCATTCAGTATAAGGGTTAAACCTCTGAGCTGTAGGACCTCTAGGATTGAAGTTTGATTTACCTTTGAGAGATTTTTCAAAACTCTGAGCTCTGTTTGACGATCTCTGAGCTGAGTTCGACGATCTTGGGTCAGATCGTCGAGCTCCGTTCGAAGATCGACTATGCCAGAGTTCAGGGTTCAGAGATCGTCGACCCGAGTTCGACGATTCGACCCGAGATCGTTGAGCTCCATTCGGCGATCGTCGAGCTCTGTTCGACATTTTATGTTGAACTTTTGTTTTCTTAGGTAAATCAGAATTCTTCCTAGCCACCTCTACAACTCCCTTACCTTTATCTGAGATAAACTTGATTGGGGTTGTTAATACTATAGGTTGGGTAGATGAAGCACCCAAGCCCAGTGTACTGTTTAATCTTGAGTTCACTGTGCTTGTGATGTACATTAGTTTGATACTTCTCCCATTGAGGGATTCTTCAAACTTCTTGGCCTGTGATAGTTCACTTTTCAGTGAAGCTATCTGCTCCCTACGACATTCCAACTCCTCAGAGAGTTTGAGGTTATCTGATTTTAAGGTGCTTTGTTCAGATAGTTGATTTCTGAGAGAAATAATTTATTTTTCAGATTTTAATAGATCTAAACAAAGTGCCTTAAACTCACATTTAAAGTCCTTTGAATTGAAATCAAATGAGTCTATTACCTGGTCCTCTTCAGATTGAGTCCCTGATTCAGACTCTGACTCTTGTTCTGCATCAGTATTGTGTTGAGAGGCATTGATAGCCATCATGCAGAACTCCTTTTCTTCAGCATCATCTTCATCATCACTTAAGCTGGATGAAGCTTCTGATTCTTCTTCTGTTTCACTCCAGGTTTCAGCTACAAACCTCTTCCTGGTATGTTTGTTCTTGCCGGAGGAGGGTTTGTCATTGCTGTTTTTCCTGAAGTCTTTATCTCTTCTCCTTTCTTTCCTGTCCTTCTTGTTCTAATTCTGATTTTCTGGACAGTCAGGCACAATGTGGCCTGGTTTCCTACATCCAAAACAAATAATTTCTTTGTTATTGGACTTATCATACCTTGTCTTTTCATGCCCTCTGAATGACTTTTTCCTGAAATCCTTCCTGGCCATTTTATAAAACCTTTTAGCCAGTAAGCTTAGCAGCTCTTCATTGCCTATGACCTTGTCTTCAGGCTGATCTTCAATAGCTTTGAATGCTATTGATTTCTCTTTTCTGATTGTTGGTGAAGCAGCCTTCTGCTCTTCTTCTCTGTTCTTGATGAGCAGCTCATAAGACTTGAGCTTGCCCAAAAGAGCCTCAATGGTAATCTCATTTAGGCTTCTGGCATCCTTGATTGGCCAGATCCTTGAGTCCCAAGTGCTGTGGAAGCACATTAGGATTTTGTCATTGAGTTCAGTCAATGAGATCTCCTTGTCCAAGGTTTTCAGTTCATTGACTATAAGACTGAGTCTGTTATATATATCAGCAACTGACTCAGTTTATCCTTTCTTGAAGTTCTCATACTGAGTTATGAGATGGGATCTTCTATCTTTCCTTTCATCTGCAGATCCTGACACTATTTCAGATAGTTTGTCTCATATCTCTTTTGCTGAGTTGCATTCAGCTACTTTTTGAAATATTTCATCAGACATGGTTTGTGCCAAAATGTTCATTACTTTGGCATCTATAACTTTCCATTTTTTGATTTCTGCATCTGTTCCTGAAGGAGGTGGAACATCACTTGTACTTGTATTTGTTGGGGGTCTTGGACACACTGTCAAAACAGAATTAAAGATAAATATATTGCACACTGGAGGTCTGGTGCTAGCATAATCTTTGTTCTGTGCCATGGTTTTATATAAAGATAAATATAATACAAATAATAAAAATAAAAACCCTCTATAAAAGATTGATCTTATCAGAGATCTTTTGGTTCAGGTGTTAGCCTGTGGGAACAAATAATCTGATGAAGATTTAGTTGAATAAAAACCAACTAAGGTATGGTATTTTAACCAACCTCGCTCTGATACCAATTGAAAGTGGGGATAAGATCTACCTTAACTCTAGAGAGGGGGGGGGGGTGAATAGAGTATATTAAAATAATTTTCAAGTTAAAAATTATTTTGCAGTAGAAGAATTAATTTAAATATATGTGTAAGGTGCTTGTAGTAAATAAAAATTATGAAAGCAAGAAATAAAAACACATCACACAGCAAACAAAATATAGCAACCAGAAGACACAAGGAGCTATAGTGGTTCCCCAATCAATCTGGGTACATCCACTCTTCTACCACCCTAGGTAGGAATCCACTGCAGGATGAGTTGATCAGGTGTCCTGGGCACCAATGAGCTTTTGATAAGGTGCTCAAAAACCAAACTAGATTTTTTGATCAGGTGTCTTGCCACCGCTGAGTTTTGACAAGGTCTCAGAAACCAGCACAAAACTTTTGAAGGGAGTTTTGAGAAACCGTTTTACAGCAGAAAAAGAAAGAGGTGAGATGTTCTTCTCTGTCAACAATTAGAGAGAAGACTAGTGGATGATGTTGTCAAAGCTCCTCCTGAGATTTGGAAGTTGTTCAGGAAAAGAAGCTTTGCACTAGGGTGATAGGCCTTCAGTAGATGAGACCTCCAGCAAAGGATGATTCCAGCAGTTGCTGAAATGTGTAGTGTCTGGAGTCTTGATGGTTGAAGCCTCTGAACACTTGAGTCAAAAGAGATCTAGAAAATCTTCTTTTCTGTATGTTGATCTCCTTCAGTGGTGTGTGTTCTGAATGAATTCTGTCTGTGTGTCTCTCTGTGACTGTTCTCTTTCTGTGTGTAACTATTAGGAATAGCAGGATAATATCCTCTTTTATTCCTTAGATCTGAAAAGAATGAATTGATTCTCTGTCTCCAAGATAGCCGTTAGCCACTCATTAATGACTTCCTTAAATGAATTTTGTCTCTGGAAGAAAGTTCTAGAAAACATTCATTTAAATCTCCCTTGAAACTTGCTCCAGATTAATTGAAACAGCTATAAGATCCTTGAAATAAATGCTGGGAATAAATAAGATAGAATTCCATAACTGTCTGAATTTGAATCTTGAGAATCGTCGATCTCTCCAGAAAATCGTCGACCTGAGCTCAACTATCGTCGACCTGAGCTCAGAGACTGGGAAAACAGCTAGAGACAGAAACGTCGATCTGAGCTCGAAGATCGTCGAACGACGTTCGACGACTCGTTGAACTGAGCTCAGAGATAGTCGAACTGAGTTCGACGATTCGTCGACCTGAGCTCGACGAAAATGACTTAGTCTCCTGAATTTGAATATCTGATCTGAGGGTCTTGGGGCAGCTTTCAAGCCTAAATTCTAACCCTTAGACTCAATCTAATTGACCTTAAATACTATACAAGGAGGTCAAAACAATTTTCCTAAGGACACAGTGATCCTTGCCCAAATCAGTAATAGGGTGTTCCAACACACTTGTCTGTACTTCTCAGCCCTTGACTTATTTCCTCCCCCTTTTTGACTTCTGCAATAGGGAGCATACTAATAGGTTTTTCTCCCCCTATCTATCTCACTATGACCGAAACTAGTTCAGCTGTTGGGCTAGCTCCCCCTCAATAGTTGCACACTATCTTCAGTACCTGCAAAATGAACAGTGCAACATATGCTAGAGGAGAGAATCGAAGCTACACAAGATTCAACATGCCCAATTCAAATTTGAAGGTGTTGAACTTGGCTTCATCTAGTGGCTTAGTGAAGATATCAGCCACTTGCTTGTCTGTGGAGACAAATTCAAGGGAGATGTCTTCCCTTTCCACATGTTCTCTAATAAAATGATACCTAATTCTATATGCTTAGTCCTGCTATGGGAGACAGGATTCCTAGCAATAGAAATTGCACTAGTAGAATCACAAAAGAGTGGAGTTCTACTTATCTGAATATTATAGTCCTGAAGTTGATGCTGGATCCACAACAACTGAGCACAGCAGCTTCCAGCGGAAATATATTCTGATTCTGCTGCTGATATTGCTAAACTCGTTTGTTTCTTGCTACTCCAGAAGACAAGCCTTCCACCTAGAAATTGACAGGAGCCTGAAGTGTTCTTCCTGTCCTCCTTGTAGTCTGTAAAATCAACATCTGAATATCTTGTTAGTTCAAATTCCCCATTCCTAGGGTACCATAGACCAAGATCTGGGGTGCCCTTAAGATATCTCAAGATTCTTTTCACAGAAGTGTAGTGAGACTCTTTAGGGCAGGCATGATACCTAGCACTGACACATGTTGCATACATAATGTCAGGCCTACTTCCATTGAGGTAGAGAAGGGAGCCAACTATACCTCTATACAGAGTTTGATCAACATGTTTCCCTGGATCATCTTTGCCTAAAGGCATACTTGAGCTCATGGGAGTTCTTATGGTGGAAGCATTCTCCATGCTATATTTCTTGATTATCTCCTTGGTGAACTTTGATTGGGATATGGATAGACCATCATCAGTCTGTTTTACTTGAAGTCCCAAGAAAAACTTAAATACACCCATACTACTCATCTCAAACTTCCCCTGCATAAGTTTTGCAAACTTCCTACAGAGGTTGTCATCAATATAGCCAAATAGTATGTCATCAACATAAATCTGGACTAGGATGATCTTGCCCATAGATTCCCTTAGGAATAGGGTCTTGTCTATCTTCCCCCTTGAGAATTTATTCTCAATGAGGAAGTTAGACAATGTCTCATACCATGCTCTTGGGGATTCCTTGAGCCCATAAAGAGCTTTACTAAGTCTATATACAACAGTAGGAGAGTTAGAATCTATAAAAACTGGAGGCTGCTTTACATAAACCTCTTCCTTCAAGTCTTCATTCAGGAAGGCAGACTTGATATCCATCTGAAATACCTTGAATCCCTGGAAGGCTGCAAGTGCAAGGAATAGTCTGATTGTTTCCAACCTTGAAACTGGGTCAAAAGTTTGATCATAATCAATCCCTTCTTCCTGTCTATACCCGTTGGCCACCAGTCTGGCTTTTTTCTTGATTATAATGCCATTTTCATCAAGTTTATTTCTGAAAATCCACTTGACTCCAATGACATTGTGTCCATCTGGTCTGGGAACTAGCTTACAGACCTTGCACCTTTTGAACTGGTTCAGTTCTTCTTGCATTGCACCGATCCAGAATTGGTCCTGATTGGCTTCTTCAAATTTCCTGGGTTCTTCTTGTGAGAAGAAGCTGGAATAGAGAGCCATATTGAGACTCCTGCTTCTGGTCTGCACACCTTGGCTAACCTCACCAATTATTTGATCTGGAGGATGATTTCTCAGATATCTGACTGGTGGGGGCAGCCTGACTGCTTCCTGCTGATTACCATTTCTTCAGCAGGTTGGTCTTCATTTCCAGCTTGTCTATCTTGTGCTTCCTCTAGACAGTATCACTCTTCACATTATTCTTGCATAGCTGGGTCTTTATTTTTGATGGAGAGCTTTTCCATCATGACTTCTGTTCCTGCAAAGCTAGACAAAGAGCTTGACAGCTCACTGTTAATCATGCATGACTCATCAGACACTATGTGGATAGACTCTTCTACAACTTAATTTGTCAAGTTATAGACTCTATATGCCCTACTGTTATTGTTGTACCCAACAAATATCCCCTCATGGGATTTGACAGCCAACTTAGTCACTTTTGACTTACCATTGTCCAGGATGAAACACTTGCAACCAAAGATCCTGAAGTAGGATATGTTTGGTTTTCTGCCTTTCAAGATCTCATAGGGAGACTTCTTGTGGCCTTTGGTAATAGAAGCTCTATTGAGCACATGGTATGCTGTATTAACTGCCTCAGCGCAGAAATATTCAGGGAGAGAAGTGTCACTCAATAATATTCTCCCAGCTTCTATGAGAGTCCTGTTTTTCCTCTTAGCTAACCCATTTTGTTGGGATGTTCTTGGAGAGGAGAATTCTTGATGAATCCCTTGCTCTTCATAGATTGTAGTCATAGCAGCAGACTGAAACTCAGTTCCATGGTCACTTCTCATTTTGGCCATAGAGCATGCAAACTCATTCTGAATTTGTTGACAAAACTCATGAAGATTTCAATGGTTTCATCCTTTCTTCTAAGGAAGAACACCCAAGTAAACTTTGAATATTCATCAACCACCACAAAGGTGTAGACCTTCCTACCTAGACTATGAATAGACATAGGACCAAACAAGTCCATATGTAGGAGATACATGCATCTCACTGAGTCCTTGGCCCCAATGCTCTTGAAAGAGGTCTTAGTCTACTTACCCTTTTGGCAAGCAGCACCGATACCCTCCTTGGAGCATTTTATTTTGGGACCATTCCTAACAAGCTCATCATTGAAGAGTTGACCAATGGTCTTATAATTCAAATGAGCCAGTCTTTTGTGCCATTGGACACAATATGAGACTTTGTCATTTGCCACAAGGCATATAGGGGAACTATTATCTAAGCAAGAAAAATTTAAGCAGTAAACATTCCCACTCCTAGTGCCTGTTAAGATGACTCGTTGGTCACTTAACCTCTTGATGTGACACTTATCCTTGTGGAAGGAAATGTCATAACCAAGATCACATAGTTGACTTATGCTTATGAGGTTGTGTTGCAACCCCTCCCCATAAGCCACCTTTGTGATGGTGATTATGCAATTTGAGATATTATCATAGCCTCTGGTTATCCCCTTATCAGAGCCTCTAAAGATGACCTTGGGTCCATTCTTTACTGGAGTGAACTCCTTAAATAGCTCCTTTATTCCAGTCATGTGCTTGGAACATCCACTGTCCAAGTACCATTTAGGAGAATTGGTACTTGAACTAACCTAAAAAGAACACAAATCACCTTACCTTAGGACCCCAATTTTTGTTAGGTCTTAGGTTCACATTAGTCTTGAAATAACCATGCCTTCCTGCACAATTCTTGATAGGTTGGCAACCTCTGGACACTGAGGGATTGTGCCAACAATCTACAGCATAGTGGCTCACTTTGCCACAAAACCATCACTTATAGATAATATATCTCCTTTTCTATTTGGGACCAGTATTTGGATATACTGCTTCCTGAACAGTATGGAGATGTGCTGCTCTATACTTCTGCCTTCTTTCAGTAGCCATTTGACTAAAGGACAGTCTTTCAACTAGATGTGTTGGTCTTCTCTGAGAGCCACCAACTACATGTCTCTTTTCAGCTAACATGCATCTGATAGCATCTGAGATTGCCATTCCAGCCCTGCCAGAAGACTCACCTTGAGTCACTACTTTTGCTGGATGATTTAGATTTTTAGCAGCAACAATATCTTTGAGTTTTGGGGCTAGGGCACCAAAAATAAATGGTCCAGGATGGGCCATTTGGATTTCCTCATGGGAAGCCTTAAAGGATTTCACATGGCTGTACCTTCCACCATGGTCGGGGCCACATTGGTCCATACCAGTGGATCTGTCATTCTCCCAGTGACTATAACAGCTTTCATGGTCATACATATTAAAAGCCAACAACGCTCTCTGAAAAGGGATTTGAGGTAGAGAGGCTAGAGGTACATTAGGTGCCTTCCCTTTTCCCTTTCCTTTTGGAATGGAAGGTCTAGCAGGTCCCTTAAATCCCAACCCTTTCTTACCAGCTTGGGTAAGGTGGGTGTCAATTGAGGGTAACACAGTGCTTGGCTTAGAAAATTTTGTCGCCAACAATTTCTTATTAAAGAGATCTTTTTCAAATTTCTGGATAAGTTTATCATTTGAGACTCTTACCACAGACTCACTGTCAATGATCTCCTTGAGCTGGCCTGCATGTGCAGCCATGTCAGTAAGGACTTTTTCTTGGTCTTCACACTTGCTTTTAAGACTAAGAAGCTCTTTTGACTGCCCTTGGCAAGTAGCTTGCATTTCTTGAATGCCTCAAGAAGTTCTCCATACTTGGAAATTATGGAGTTGACATCGTCCTTGGAGTCTGAATCCCCTTCATCTTTTGATGATTGAGATTCAGAGTCTGAGCCAGCCTCATGATTAAAAATAAAAGAATATGGTTTATCAAGTACCTGAGTCTGACCAGGCTGATCCTAGCTGCTTTCTTCATCTGTCATTGCCATTAATCCATGGCACTGAGCATCTCCTTCTTCATCTTCATCCACCTCTGAGTCATTATCTGAGTGTGACAGAGGGGACCTTATCCCTATTCTAGCAGCAGGGAACTCTTCAGGTTCCTCTCCAGCAACAACAATAAGCCTAATGTAGGATTCATCTTCTTCACTGTCTGACTCAGAGGAAGAGTCAGACCAGGTCTTCTCCTTCTTGGCCACAAGGGACTTCTCTTTCTTCTTTCCATTGTGGTGCTTTTGTTGGAACCCCACCTAGTTTAGGGTTGATTTGGGCTAGGTTCAATATTAGGACTACTTAGTTTAACCCACATTGTAGAATCTAGGATCATAGGTTTTTTGTCAAAGTCTAAGTCAAGGCATCAAACCTAGCATGACTGGTTTTCACCTTCAGAAGACTTAGAAGACAGAAGACACCCAGAGAAAGCAGTTTTCTAAGAGCAGAAAAAGACGTTCAGAGATTACTGAATTAAGCTCGACTTTCGTCGATCGGAGTTCGACGAACTCAGATATTTCTCTGAGCTGAGTTTGACGAAATCCTAGCTGAGCTCGACGAACTCAGATTTCTTCTTTGAGCTGGGTTCGACGAAATCTTAGCAGAGATCGACGAATTCTGATTTCTTCCCAGGAGTTCAGCACGACGAAAAGACTATCTCAGTTCGACGATCTTGGAGCTCAGATTGGTAGTGAATATTCTATTCAGAGATCTTGGAGCTCAGCTCAACGAAAGAGAGGATCTTAGCTCGACGAAATTGGATCTTTGGTCGACAAAAATAGATCCAGTTCAACTACATTCTCACAGGTTCTGTTCGACTAATTTCGTTGCAATTTTCCATAATTTACTAAGGTAGTTTGATCTCAAAATTTTTTATTATACACATATAAATTCTCTGATAATTAATGTTCATTTTCTCAAAAATATAGTCATTTTCAAGGTAGCATTAATTATGGTATTCACAGAGTAATTATTTGACTAAAAGACTGGGATAGTTGAGGAAACAAATTAAAGACAATTACTAGTCGTTCAACTCCTAGATTTTCTACAGTCAATCAATGATAGAATTCAAATTCAAATGCTATTTTCTGCAAGGAATATAAAAGGAATGTTTTCAGAAGATTATTCAGAATTTACACAGATATACAGAGACATACAGATATTCTTACAGAGTTCTTCATCATCAGCTTTAGAATTTTCAAGGGACAACTATTAAATATCAGTCCAGAAAGCTTTTGAAGATCCTCTACAATCTGAAGGCCTACACCCTGTGCAAAGCTCTCTTCTTCCTGAACCTTTCTTCATCTCAAGGGGAGCTTTGACAACATCAAATCCACTAGTCTTCTCTTAGACTTTTGACAGAGAAGAACATCATCAATTTTCTTTTTCCAACTGTGTACAGGGTTTTAACTCCCTTCAAAAGTTAACCCCTTTAGTTGTCAAGTGTCCTGATTAAAAGACTTGGATTGGTTTTTGGGCACTTGATCAAAAGCTCAAAGGGTTGTGAGATCTCCATTGAAATAGATCTTGTGGTGACATGGCACATGATCAAAAACCCGTGGTGGCAGGAAACCTGAACAAAAACCTGTAGTGAATTCCTACCAGGGTGGTAGAAGAGTGAATGTACCCAGTTTTGGGGAACCACTATAAAATCTTTGTGTCATCTGGATTGCTCTATTTTTATCTGTTGTGCTGTGATTATTTTTGTGTTTATTTTCTCTCCTTATATATAACTATCACTTATTTTAATTCTTCAATAAAAACTAATCAAGTTTTTAAAATACTCTATTCACCCCCCTCTAGAGTTAAGACAAATCTATCCCTCACTTTCAACTTCTTCATTCTTTCTTATTTCCTCTTCACTAGGCAGTCAGCAACTGCATGCCCAGGTTTGCTGCATCAAAAACAAATAATGCTAGATGAAGATTGTTTATTAGAGTTAGGAGCATACATGTCATCCTTAGAGGATTTCCTTCTATGCTGAGAGGAGGAAGATGACCTTCTGTTCTTCCAATGCCCCTTCTTCATGAATTTTTGAAACTGCCTGGAGAAGGCAGTAAGGTCCTCATCAGATGTATGGTTGTCAGATAAGCTGGACCTGGAGCTCTTAAATTCTGACACAGCAGTTCTCCTCATTGGAGAGATCTTCCTTCTGCTCCTGGTTGAAGCATCAACTTTGAAAGCTACAGATTTCTCCTTGCTCTGTGACTTGCTTCTCTTCTCGTCTTCTTCCTTCCTTGCAGCAAGCTGCAACTCATAGGACAGTAACTTTCCAAACAGGGTTGGAGGTGGTGTGTCTGCTAGCTTGCCCATCTCCCTAATGGCACAACTCTTTGTGCCCCAATCCTTGGTGATGGACTTGAGAAATTTGTCATTCAGCTCATAGGTGCTGAAGACCCTTCCATATATTCTCCGTTCATTAACAGTTCTAAAAAATCTTTCAAAACTTTCAGCAATGCCCTCAGACTTTCCTTGTCTGAAGGCCTCATACTCCTGATTGAGCATCGATTTTCTGTCATCCCTCACCTCTTCTAAACCCTCCATGAACACCACTAGGGTGTCCCACATCTCCTTGGAGGTCTTACAGTGCACCAGATTCTGGAATGTAGAATCATTTACTGCATTGACAATGATATTCTGAGCTCTCTTGTCGATGGAGGCAAGGAGGAGCTCATCCTTGTTCATTTCTTCATATGATTTAGGAGTCTGGATGTTGGCATCCAGAATAGAGATCTTTCTGAGGATGAAGAGTCCCTCTTGGACTATGATGTAGATCCTATGGTCAGCAGCTTCCATGAATAGTTTGACCCTTTCCTTATAGAGCCCAAACCCTTCCTTTCTGCAGATTGGTAACTTCATGACTCCCAATTCCTTGTAGTTTATACCAAACCCCAATACTTATCTTTTAGCTAACCTTGGAGGTATGCTCAGATTGTTAAATCCTTTTTGAGCAACCTCCCTCTGATACCACTTGAAAGTTATTTAACTTTATGTTAGCTAATCACCTAGCGGGGGGGGGGGGGGTGAATAGGTCTTTGAGCTTTTAATAATTCTTTTGCTGGTGTCAAGTTGTTCTATCTATAGCTTGTCCTTAATTCCTGCAATCACAAAGAAAAACAAGCACACACAGCAAACACCAGGATTTATAGTGGTTCTCCAATTGGGTACATCCACTTTCCCTCCCACCTATCCAACTTATTTGTCGGACTCAACACAAACTCCTCCACTTATGCTCCTCAGAGCTTACACCTCAGGCCCTCAGCCTTACACACAGATTCTTCTAAGAATCCAACTCAGAACCACAAGGGTTCCTACCTCAGAGCTCTGCAGGACTCCTACAGCTCAATGATCCACTGATCACCTACCTCAGCCTTATTTCTAAGGCCTACACTCAGGCTATTCAGCCCTACAACTTCTGGCACACAACCATACTCTCATAGTACTGCAGCACTCCTACAACTTAGTGCCCTTTCAGGTACCTACAGCTCAGCCTCCTCCAAGGCCTACAATCTCAGTGACAAACTTATCACCTACAGCTCAGTGACTCTCCAGTCACCTACCTCAGGCACAAGGACCTACACTCAGGCTAGGAGGACAGCCCTACCTCAGATCCACACTTGGATCCTACCTCAGAGAGCAATACTCTCCTACCTCAGGCACTTAAGCCCTACAGCTCAGATCTTCACTTGGATCCTACTTCAGTGCCCCAACTGGACACCTACCTCAGTGACAAATTTATCACCTACCTCAGGCACAAAGTGCCCTACACACAGATTCAGATCTACTGAATCCTACAGGAAGATAATACAAAGTGTTTAATAAAAATAAAAATAACTGACTCAGAGAAGTATCTCTGAGTCAACCTTGCTGGACTGAGCAGGTGTCAGTCCAGCCTACTTGCTGTAGAATGAATCAGTCTTCTTCTACAGCTCACACTTTTCTGCTGCACATATAAGCAACTACTAACTTGCTGAAGAGATGAATCAGCTACACTGTTCAGATGAGAACAAACTTGCTGATCTTTGAAGTGCTTCAGCTATCTTTCTTTGCCTTCAGACTAACTTGGCTGGACTTTAGCTTTCAAGCTTGATCGGAAGAAAAATGTCCAGCCGCCTCTTTCAATTTCTCTTTCTGTATTTTCTGCATTTGATCCTTATATCTTCGTTAACACTAATCCCTTTATAGTTTCCTTTTTATATGAGTTGATTTGAATCAATAGCACTATAGAATGTGGGACCACTAAAGATTGGTGAGAGCCATCTCCATCAGAAAGGGACAAAACATCTTTTGGCACTACAGCAGGTTTCCCGCAACAACTTCCTGCAATTTTGACTTTGATGACGTCAACAGTGGTCATCAACATTTGGACTTAGAAAATTTTCCAGAATTACATCAAGCATTGAGTGATGTTAAGACACTCAACGCCATCAGCCTTGGATCTCAGCGCTTCTGGACTAAGAAATTTACCTGGCTTTGTCTCAGTGGTTTGTCTCAATGGTCTCAGCGATTTTTCATTATTAGCTGATACAGACCTTTGTCTCAGCGCTTTCTTCTTATCAGCTGTCTCAACAGTTTTTACTCTTAACTGTCTCAGTGATTTTAGTCTCAGTGCTTCCTTCTTTATTAGAAGCGTTGAGTGAACCTGCTTCACTCAATGCTTCTGGACTTAGAGAAATCTAGCCAGTTTTGTCTCGGTTGTCTCAGTGGTTTCAATGCTTTCTTCTTAGTTGTCTCAGCTGCCTCAGCGGTCTCAATGCCTTCTTCTCAGCTGTCTCAGTGCTTTTGCCGTAGACAGATTTTCTGGCTTTAGCTGCGTTCGATGATCTGTGGGCTGAGCTCAACGAACTTTAATCTTCTCAGCGGTCTCAATGCTTATGCCTTAGATTATTCTTCTGGCATTAACTTAACAAGTGTTGAACTGTGTTCAATGATTTGTAAGCTGAGCTCGATGAACTTCAAGCTGAGCTCGATGAAAGTTGAAACCTGAACTCTTGTGCTTATCCCACTGAATGTTGAGTTACTCTCGACGATTAGCGAGCTGAGTTTGACAATTTGTAAGCCGAGCTCGACTAACTTCAAGTTGAGCTCAATGAAAGTTGAAACCTAAACTCTTGTTCTTATCCCACTGAATGTTGAGTTGTGCTCGACGATCAGCGAGGTGAGTTTGACGAACTCTGAGCTGAGTTCGACAAAATTTGAGTTTAGTGCCCAACTCATTTTTCTTCACTTATCCAATCATGGACTATCTACATGCATGAACTAAAGCACACATCAAATACATTATATGTGTATGTCATTGACCTGTTTGACTTCTTACAAATCTGGGATATTGGGATCAATAGACCCAACAGTTTCAGTTCTAATTTTGGGGGCTCTATAACTAACAACTTGACCGCCAAGGATTTCTCTGACATCTCCAGGGGTTCTGGCTTACGAGTCCGACCAGTTGGCCTCTCACATACTTGAAAGCACTCCTGACTATCATCATCATTATTAGATGCATGCTCTTCGATCAATAATCGGGCTAACAATTCATTCTCCTCTTCAGATTTATTTATCAATTGATATTCACAAACAGATAAGGTGTTAACCATCTCGATATTATCCTCCTATCTATCGAGAAGCTTCATAGCATTCAGTATATTGAACGTAATTTGCTCATCGTTGACTCTCATCGTTAACTTTCCCTTTTGTACAACTATTAATGTCCTTCCGGTGGCTAGGAATGGTCTACCTATAATAATAGGTACTTCCCTATCTTCCACCATATCCATTACCATAAAATTCGCTGGGAAAATAAACTTATCCACTTTTACCAATACATCCTCCACTATCCCATTTGGGAAGGCTAATGTTTTATCTGCCAATTGCAAAGTGATGGAAGTCTTTGATATCTCCACTAGCCCTAGCTTCCTATAAATCGATAGGGGCATCAAGTTAAAACTTGCTCCCAAGTCACATAATGTCTTGCCCTCAAACTGATACCCTATGGAGCACAGTATGGTAAAGCTTCCCGGATCTTTTATTTTTGGTTGAAGCCTTTTCTGAAGAATGGCATTGCACTCTTGAGTAAGTGCTACCGTCTCGTTCATTCCAAATTTTCTTTTCTTGGACAAGATATCTTTCATGAATTTAACATAGCTGGGCATTTGCTCCAAAGCTTCCGCAAATGGGATGTATATTTGAAGCTTCTTAAAAATGTCAACAAACTGCTGGAATTGCTTATCCAGCTTTCTTTTCCTTAACCTTTTGGGGAATGGTGGAGGCGGGTAGACTACTACATTGTCTTTCTTGTTTGTCACCTCAACACTTGGTTCCACCTTCTTGTCCCCTAGTACTTCTACTTCCTCTTCCTTTTCATCAATAGTTTTCTCTAAGTAATTGTCACAGTCAACAGGGCTAACATCTCTCAAGTTCTTTTCTACATCGTCCTTCTTAATTGGGTCACGACCCACTAACTCTCTTCCACTAAGGCTCAACGCATTGGCAATTTGTTCCAATTGTGACTCAATAATGCGTAAGGACCCCTCTAGGCTAGTAATATGAGCATCACTCTTATGCATCGATTCAATGAGAATCTCATCGGATAGCTTCCAGGAAGAACCTTGTTGATTAAAGTTATTATTGTGATGTGGCTGCAGATTCGAGTTGAATCTGGGTGGTTTTGATGTGCCGGAATTGTTCCTCCACGAAAATTTGGGATGAGTCCGCAATTCTGGAGTATAATAATTTGGAAAAGTTTGATTGTTATTGTGTCTCGGTTGACCACCTATATAGTTAACCTCCGCATTATGCCCGATCAGTTATTCAACTGTGAGTGATGGGTTTAAGGGGGCAGGAGGGGTAACTATACTGTTCACTTGCAGATTCATCTGGGGTTGATTTAAGCTTAAAGCATATAACCCCTTATTCATCAAATTGAATTGGGCAGTCATTTGTACATCGAAGGAGGTTAGTTGATCTACTTGGTACATACCACCCGTGGAGGTGGAAGGAACTTACCGATTGAAAGACTGATAATTGTTGGAGGATAAGTCTTTAAGGATAGCATAGGCATCCTCGAGATACTTGTTCATAAGTGATCCTCCTGCAGCTCCATCGACTTGAATCATAGTAAAAGTCTGGAGGCCATTATAGAAGGTCCACACATGTTGATGGATAACCAATCCATGATGGGGGCACTTCCGTAACAATTCCTTAAACCGTTCCCATGCATCATACAATGTTTCACTATTTCCTTGCTGAAACATAGTTATATCACGCATTAGTTTGGTAATTTTAGCCGGTGAAAAATATTTCGCTAAAAATTTCTCTACCACTTGTAACCAAGTGGTGAGGCCATATTGTGAATCGAACCACTCCTTTGCTCTTCCAACTAGGGAGAAGGGAAACAAACGAAGTCTTATTACTTCATCAGACGCACCATTGATCTTGAAGGTGTCGCATATATCTATGAAGGTCCGCAAGTGAGAATTGGGGTCCTCATGACTAAGTCCACTAAATTGTCTTTGTTGAACTAGTTGCATAGCCATGGAATCAATTTTAAAATTATTCGCTTCGATGGCAGGCTTAATGATGCTATAATGCAATCCACCCCTATATGGCATGTTTTAATCATAACACGTTCTTCTAACTTCCGTAGGCTGTTCATTTTGTTCTACCTGCCCCTCCTGCTCCTGAACCTCCTGATTATTCAAATTGTCAATGTTTTGATTATTTGGGTTCATAGCAATAGGGTTGTTATGTTCTACCCGAAATGCTCTTCTATTTAGTCTACACGTCCGTTTAATTTACAAGTTTAACGACAACAGTTTAGGTGATCTATACCAGGACATGCACCAACGAAGCAGCAGACAAAAGTAAAAACAGATAAAGTAAAATAAAACAGGAATTATAACTTGAGCTCTAAATATAAATGATTACTAATATTGCAAGAAATAAACAATACATTAACGCACCTCCCCGATAATAGCGCCAAAAACATGATACGCTCGAAATAGGTATACGTAACTACGCAAGTGCACATGCCGGATCAAGTAATAAAGAGTGAGTGAAGATCGTTCTCACGGAGAGTTGAGTAATCTAAGGCTCATAAGTACTAGCTAGTCCTTTTCTTTAAATCCAAGTGAGTTGATTTAAGTGAGTTTAAAGACAAATAAAATTATAAAGTGAAATTGTTAAGACTTTCTAAAATTACTGTTTAACAAATTTGGGAAAAATGGTCTTGTATTTTGATTTCCTAAGCCTATAATGATGGATCAAAAGAAGATGTTTATGAGAAATCTAAGTGTGCTCCCCTACAACGATTTTATGGTAGAGATCTGTATCTCTCGATATCGGAAATCATTATACCCCTTGTTCCCTTGTCATCTCTAACTCAGGCGAACAAATAATATGATTAATAATAAAAATCAAAGTTGCTAACGAAAATGTAAAATCTCTTTCCCCATCTCCGCTATATCGAGTTGATGATACACTTACGCCCCTCCTCTCTCGAATCTCGAAGCGCAGTAAAATGATCCGAAAACTTTGGTTAAAAATTTACGTGACTCCTCTCTCGAATCTCGTCATGTAGTAAAATATGTTTCATTCAAATACTCACACTTCTCCTCTCTCTCGAATCTCAAAATGAAGCATCGAATGACATATTAGTTCAAACGTTTTACCACAAGATCATCAACTAAATAAGGAAATCATGTCAATCTTCTCATAAATTAAAATAAAAGCAAGGATCACATCAAAATAGAGCAAAGCACTTTCAAAATACAAAACCTAGGGAATTTAGTTCATGATTTGAGAAGAGGAATACAAGATTGGATAGATCTTACAAAACATGATGCTTATAGTTCAAAATTGCTGTAGAGAACTCTACTCAAACGCATGCAAGACCCCTCATTGATGAAGATCTGGTGCGGTTTCTCCTTATTCTCTCCCAAAACCTAGATCTACTTTTGAAAATTGAATATTGTGAAGAGGATTTCCTTTTCTCTCTCACACCCTCTCTTTATACTCCTCCCCTCCAGAAGGAATATTTTTATTGCTGAAAGGTTGCCATCTATGCACTTGTAACTGCCACAAATATGGAGGAATTTAGAATTCAAAATTTGAATTTCCGCAACTTGTTATAACAAATTTTCTGAACTGCAGAAATTTGTTATAACAAATTTCCTGTTGTCCAAAAACAGAAACTGCACCAAACAGCCCCAAAACTATTGCAATAATGCTGTAATCGTCTTCCTGGACTTCCCATGTACTTGACCCATGCCGTATCGAGGTGAATACATCGGGTTTACTGTTGGATCCCTAGTTGATTTGGGCTAGGTTCACTGACTTAGGATGTGACCCCTCTTGTATAGCCAGGGTCAATTTGTATCCTACAGTCTAGGTTAAGTCCTTAGGCTCAAGTCCAGATGGACCATCTGAAAGATATTGTACCTAAACACCTAGGAGGGGGGGGGGGGTGAATAGGTGACTTGAATCTTTTTAACTTTTTAGGCAGCAATCAGATAATATCACAGAATTCTAGCTACTTTATCACAACACACATTCAGCAATCACAGAATTCCACAACACACAGTAGACACACAGTTTTATAGTGGTTCCCCAAGGTTTGGGTACATCCACTTTCCCCCTTCGCCTATCTAGCAGTGTATTAGATTCGGCCCAACTTCTCCACTATCTCAGAACCCCAAAACAGGTTCCTACAGCTCAGGCCCAAGGCCCTACAACTCAGCTTCTTCACAAATCCTACACTCAGCCACCAAGGCCTACACTCAGCCACCAAGGCCTACACTCAGCCACAACAGGCCTACACTCAGAGATTTCAATCTCCTACACTCAGGCACTCAAGCCCTACACTCAGCCTTTATAATTACAGGCTTACAAGACTCAGATCCCTAAGGATCCTACAAGATAAAATGAATACAAAAATTTGTAACTCAACAACTCTGAGAAAAGAGAGAAGAGTTGTGAGTTTCTTGATGAGTTCTTGGAAGAACTCAGCTGAAATCAATCTGACTTGGCTTTCTTCAAAGCTTCTTGAATGTACAACTCAATAAGATTGATCTCCTCTGCAGTTGATCCTTGATCTCTGCAACTTAAGATTCAGAATAAATCTGAACCCTTCTTCTCAGCCTGGTTCCAACGGCTGACTTCTTGGATGGAGCTCTCTCTCTCCAACTTCTTAGATCTTCACTAGATTCTTCAAGGAATAACTAGATCTTCTTCTTTGTTAATTACTTGATCAATAATCTGAACAACATCTTCTGTAGACAGTATGAGCCTATTTATAGGCCTTCTTCATGGTAACCGGCTGGTCCGGTCCATAACTGATTTCTGACAACTCTGACAGGTGCAGTAGACCGGCTGGAATGGCAGCTGTCAAGTCATCCAGTCAGTTCTTGAAAATTCTGTAACTGTCTGAAAGTGTCGAGACTGTCTGTCTTTAAGTGTCGATACTTATAGACCAAGTGTCGACACAAGTTGACTAAGTGTCGACACTAGCCTACAAGGTGTCGACACAACTCCTTGTGTTGTAGATTTTATATCTCGACACTGCTTCTTCTTCATGTGTCGACACTGATAATGTGTGTCGACACAAGTCCTTGTACTTCAGTATTTTGCTGAAATCTTCTAAGTGTCGACACAACACCTTTGTGTCGACACATCTTCATGTGTTGAACTTGTTTAAGTGTCGACACTACTTCTTGGTGTCGACACATGTCATCAGTGTTGATACTTGCTGAGTGTCGACACAGTTCCTTGTGTCGACACATTCTTCTTCTGTCGAGACCCTGACTGAGTGTCGACACAACTCCTTAGTGTTGACACTTGTACTTAGAATATCTTGAACTTTGCTAAGTGTCGACACAGCTCCTTGTGTCGACACTTTCTTCAAGTGTTGAGTCTTCAGCTAAGTGTCGACACATTCTTTCTTGTGTCGACACTTTCTTCAAGTGTTGACTCTTCTACAGTGTGTCGACACATTGTTCTGGGTGTCGACACTTTCTTCAAGTGTTGAGTCTTCTGCTGAGTGTCGACACATCTTCTTGTGTCGACACTTATACTTAGTCTCTGCTGACTTTTGCTGAGTGTCGACACAGCCTCCAAGTGTCGATACTTTCTGATGTAGACACAGTTTCTCTGGGTGTCAACACAACTGCTAAGTGTCGACACTGCTTCACTGCACTTTTCTTCATTGAGTGTCGACACAGCTCCTTGTGTCGACACTTTCTGTCTGGTGTCGACTCTGCATCCCTGGTGTCGACACAATGACTCCAAGTGTCGACACTACTTGCCTGGGTGTCGACACAAGTCTTCTTAAGTGTCAACACTTTCTCTCTGGGTGTCGACACATGGACTTAGAAACTTTTTCTTCTTTCCTGCAAATACTTAACCTGCACAAGGTAACTCAAAACATATCAAATACATTTTGATGTATATCATTGAGTTGAGTGAGGCTTCTTCAAATCAGGTACATTAGAACCAATGTACCCAACAATCTCCCCCTATTTGGAGAAGTCATAACCCTTAGTCAATGATATACACCATTCATAATAAAATTACAAAATGATGTAAAGCAGGATTATAAATCAGGGCAAACATAAACATGTATCAATCACACATGTATACATAGACATTATCTCAGAACAATTATGAAATAAATTCATCACATAACAAATTTATCACACAACATATTGTTCTAACAACTTTGTCATATTCATATTTCAAAAGTTTACAGAATGTTAACATCAAAATATTACATAGTAAACTTAAGAAAATTTCAATTCTATTTCTGTTCAGCCTCCTTAATTTCTATGCCCTTCCCAGATTGTACTTTGGCTTGCACTGAGGCTTCAGTGTCTTTAGCAGCAGACTTTTTCCCTTTAAGCTCCTTCTTCTTTAGCTCTTCAGCTTTGATCTTTTGCCTCTCAAAATAATGATAAGGCTTGGGAAAGTACTTGCTAGGCTCCTGGGCAGTAGGAGGTAGCTTTCCCATCTTGGCCTTTCTTCTATATTGGACAATGGCTTCTTGCCTTGTCTCATGTTTCCTCCATTCAAGTTCAGAAAACCATTTATTTCTGTCTTGTATATTAACTTTTGCAGCTTTCCATGCAGTTAAGATAATATTTCTTGAAGTAGGGCTCCACTGCTCAAAGTCTGGTCTTTGTTCAGCTTATTCCCTGAACCTCTTCTTAGACAATCTAGTTTCTTCTTCTTTCTGCAGAGCTTCTTGCATAGCCTCTGATACTGGCTGAACCACTTTTTCTAGGATAACCTTCTGAGTACCATCAGGTAGACTATACATGGTCTGGATATCAGCATGTACCATATCAAAATCTGGAGGAGGGTAGATGACTTGAGCCACTTCAGGTTGCTCCCCTCCTAGATAAGTAGGATTAATCCCAGATTCTGCAACATTATCATCATCACAAAGAGGAGGATATCCAAGAGTAGCTCTGATAGAATTAGAAATCCATTTAGCATGATCAGAGCTGACTTTGACTAACACCCTCTCCCCCTTTATGACTTCTCTAACCATGTGATCCCTCAGATCATCCTTTTGAAATCTGATTTGGGCATCCAAATAGTTGACTCCATCTTTAAAATAAGGTTTCAACCTTTGGAGTTTGTCAGTTATGATCTTTTGAGAGTCTTGGATAGCAGTCTTAACAACAGTTATTTCTTCTTGGAATGCTTTGTCAAAGTCTGCTTTAGCTGTAGCATGAGCTGGAGTCTACCCTGCAGCTAGATTCTTCATCTCTGTGACTATGGCATTGTGAGAAGCAGTCAAGTTATCATTCATTCTAATTTGATTTTCAAGGACATAGCCTTGCTTGACTTCAAGTTCATCCACTTGAGCTTTTATCTTCTCCTGATGTGTAGCCAAGTACACCACTGCATTTCCTCCCTTGTGGAAGCAGTCTGTCATCTCCTTCTTGTTAAGATTCATCTCAAATCTTATGGACTTAATATCCTGTGCCAGATCAAACTGAAGAGATTTGTGCCCCTCATCCACATAGGTCTCTATATCTTTCCTGTGCTCATCAAGCTTAATTTGCATTGCAACCATTAAAGTACTATAATCAACAGTTAGTGTTGGCTGTGATATAGGCTGTGCAGCAATAGTTTGCAATGCCTTCTTATAACTCTGGCTCCTTCTCTTGAATACTTGAAATTTCTTTTTCTTTGCCCTTGTTGTCTCCTCATCTTCAGAAGCAGATGTGCTGGCTATCTCTACCCTCTCCTTAGGTATCTCCTCAACTTCTTTGGGCTTCTCAGGTTCTTGCCTTGCAGGCTCTTCAACATGTACTACTTGCTCCCCCTCAACTGGAGCATTCTCCCCCTCAGCAGTAGTTTCTTTGTCAAAATCAGTTTGATCCAGATTAAGAAATAAATCTTCCATTGTAATTTCTTGTGGAGAATGGGCAGGAGAAATTCTTTGCTCATCTTCCACTGGATCAGATACAATTTGAACTTCAACAGATGTGTCTTACATGACAACATCTGGGAGTTGGCTATCCAGCTGAGTTTGCTGATTAACATGAACTAATGGATCAGATAAAACAGTATCCACTTTAAGGAAATCTAAAGCATTAAGCTCAGTGATTACCTGAAGGATGATGTTTGTAGCTTGCTCACTCTCAAGAGGAGTGGGCTCTTCCACAACTAGTGGCTCCCCCTGGATTTGTTTCTGGTGTAAGGGGCTAGCTGGTGGTAGCTCCCCTTGCTTCTCTGTAGCATCTTACTGAGCTGTAAACTTCTCAACATTTCCTTCTTCATTCTCATCAGGTGTAAAGATAACTTGTTCTTCACTATCAGAGCTGCTAGGGGAAACCTGAGCCACTGGGGCAGCTTTCTTTTTCTGCTTTTGAGATGTTACTTTCTCAGGTGTTACTTTCTCAGGGGTTGGCATCTCCTTAGACAACACCCTGTCCCATCTAGAGAATATCCTCAAGTCCATTTTCCTCATATGGTTGATTTTACTTCCAGCAGCTTGACCCATAACTTCTGGTATAATACCAGCAAGGTATAGACTTAAGATCCTGCCCAAGTTGGGCTTCTTTAGGCTTTCCTTAATCTTCTCAAAGATTACTACATACCAGTCAGTTTTCAGAGTGAAGATTATCCTTGTCATAATACTAAACATATGGGCTGATACCCTATCATGCCCTCCTGGCTTACTTAGGATTACTTTGCCTACAATTTCAGAAAGGAATTTCCCCGGGTTGTTCATGCCCTTTCTATTAAATACTAATCCAATTTTCATTTTAGAATCCAGACCACACCATGCCAATGCATCTCTGGTCCTGGAAGCAGTAACCTCTTCTTCTTCCTTAGTTCTTGGTAATTGAAGGACTTTCCTCAAACTTTTTGGTGAAACCTTAACCTTCTCACCATGGACCCTGGACTTGATCTTGAATCCAGTGTCGTCTACTTTAGCTTCATTTAGGAATTCCAGTACCTCTTTCTTCCAGATTTTAGTAGGCTCTGAAACAAGATATTCTAACCCTGAGTTTGTGACTAGGGTTATCACAGTCTTGATCTCCGGGTCTGCATCACCAAATGCATCGCGCACTAGTTCATAGCCTTCATTGACGTTCTCCTCGAGCTTAGGCGCCATTAGGGTTTGAAGAATTTGAACTGAGAGAAGAGAGGTGTCGACACACAAGTTTGGTCTCGAAACTTTTGAAAGCGTGTCGACAGACAAAGGTAAAATCCTATTTATACCTTTCTAGGTTTGAAGATGAAAAGGTGGGCAGCTAACTTAAATTGTGTCGACACTGTCAATAAGTGTCGACACTGACTTATAATGTCTCGACACCTATGTGTCGACACAAGTTTAGTCAATAGATTATATGTGTCGACACTTGATTATGTGTCGACACCACTCAACTCGACATTCAGTCGAGACTTTACTTAGATAATTCTGAGTAAAACCTAAGTGTCGACACCACCTTGGATGTGTCGACACCTACTTGTCATGTGTCGACACTAATTCTCTGAAGTGTCGACGCCAACTTCCTAGATGTGTCGACACCTTTTCACTGAAGTGTCGACACCAATTTTCTGTGTCGACACAGATATCTTTGTGTGTTGACACCTTTTTACTTAGCCATTTTTATAAACTTATTCTAAGTTTATCATACCTAGTTCAATTTTAAACCTATTGAACTTAGTTTCTTCTAGGGGCTTAGTATACATATCAGCTAGTTGATTATCTGTTTTAACATATTCCAGTAAAATATCTTCTTTTTCTACATGTTCCCTAAGAAAATGATATTTTATCTCAATATGTTTAGTTCTACTATGGGAAACAGGATTATGTGCAATTGATATAGCACTAGTAGAATCATAGAAGAGTGGAGTTCTACTTACCTGAAATCCATAATCCTCAAGCTGATGTTGTATCCATAGCAGTTGAGCACAGCAACTTCCTGCAGCCACATATTCTGACTCTGCAGTGGAGATAACCACACTTGTTTGCTTTTTGCTACTCCAAGAAATCAGTCTTCCACCTAGGAATTGACAGGTTCCAATTGTGCTTTTTCTGTCTTCTTTGCATCCTGCAAAGTCTGCATCTGAATAACATGTTAGTTCAAAATCCCCATTCCTAGGGTACCAGAGGCCTAGATAAGGAGTGCCCTTTAGATATCTCAATATCCTTTTGACTGCTGTCAAATGAGACTCTTTAGGGCATGCTTGATACCTTGCACAGACACATGTAGCATACATGATATCTGGTCTACTTGCAGTCAAATATAATAGGGAGCCAACTATCCCTCTATACAGAGACTCTTCTACAGGTTTCCCTGCATCATCCTTGCTAAGAGACATACTTGACCCCATAGGAGTCTTCATGGTACTGGATGAATCCATACCATACTTCCTTATGAGTTCTAGGGTGAACTTAGACTGGCATATGGATAAAGTATTCTCAGTCTGTCTTACTTGGAGACCCAAGAAGAACTTAAGCTCCCCCATACTACTCATCTCAAATTGTCCTTGCATTAGTTTTGCAAACTTTTTGCAAAGACTACTTTCAGTAGAGCCAAATATTATGTCATCTACATATATTTGGACTAGTATTACTTTGCCTCTGGATTCCCTAAGGAATAGAGTCTTGTCTATTTTCCCCCTTGTAAACTTATTCTCAATGAGAAAACTAGACAGGGTTTCATATCAAGCTCTAGGGGCTTGCTTTAACCCATACAATGCTTTCCTAAGTCTATAGACATGATTAGGTAGAGTTGAATCAACAAAACCTGATGGCTGTTCCATATAGACTTCCTCTTTAAGATTACCATTCAGAAATGCTGACTTAACATCCATTTGGTAAACTTTAAATCCTTGAAAGGTTGCATAGGCTAGGAACATCCTTATGGCTTCCAGTCTGACTACTGGAGCAAAGGTTTGATCAAAATCAATACCTTCTTCCTGCCTATATCCTTTAACAACCAATCTTGCTTTGTTCTTAATGATGACTCCATGTTCATCCATCTTGTTCCTATAGATCCACTTGGTCCCAATTATTTTGTGGTCTTTAGGATTAGGAACAAGCTCTCAGACCTTACACCTCTTGATCTGATTCAGCTCTTCTTGCATTGCCTCAATCCAATGAGGGTCTAGTATGGCTTCTTCAAACTTCTTTGGTTCAACTTGGGATAGAAAGCTGGAGTAGAGTGCTGCATTCAGGTTTCTGCTCCTTGTCTGTACCCCTTGTCTTGGATCACCAATGATTTGTTCTGCTGGATGATCTCTAAGATGCCTATTGGCTGGAGGCATCCTGACTTCAGGTTGAACTTCTTCAACTTCTTCATCTTGCTGTACTCCTTGTACTTCTTCTGCATTAGGTACATGTAGTACTCCCCCTGGACAACAGCCACTATCTTCTACTTGCTGTCTTGCAGTAGGTTCTTCTTCTATAGTGAGCTTGTCCATCTTCTTTGTTAAACCTGTGAGGCTGCATACACTACTAGACAACTCATTGTTAATAAGTCTAGTTTCATCAAATACTACATGTACAATCTCTTCTACAACTTGTGTAGACAAGTTGTAGACTCTATAAGCCTTACTATTGTTGCTGTACCCAATAAAAATTCCCTCTTGGGACTTGGCAGCAAACTTAGTCAAGTAAGACTTTCCATTGTTAAGTATAAAGCACTTACAACCAAAGATCCTGAAGTAGGATAAGTTTGGTTTCCTGCCTTTCACAACCTCATAGGGGGTCTTGTTGAGGCTTTTAGTAATGGTAGCCCTATTAATAACATGGCATGCAATATTAACTGCTTCAGCACAGAAGTATTCTGGTAGTGATGTATCACTTAATAGGGTCCTACCAGCCTCAATCAAGGTTCTATTCTTCCTCTCAGCAATGCCATTTTGCTGAGGTGTTCTTGGTGAAGAAAACTCTTGAAATATCCCAAATTCTTCACATAGTTTTGTCATGCTATCAGACTGAAATTCAGTACCATGGTCACTTCTTATTTTGACCACTGTACTAGCTAGTTCATTCTGAATCTGTTTGACAAAGCTATAGAAGACACTAGGTGTTTCAGATTTCTGTCTAAGGAAGAACACCCAGGAAAACCTTGAGTAGTCATCTACAACTACAAAGGTATAGACCTTCCTACCCAGGCTGTGAACTGGCATTGGACCAAAGAGATCCATATGCAAGAGGTATAAACACCTCATAGCATCTTTGTTTTCAATGCTTCTAAAGGTGGATCTAGTCTGCTTGCCCTTTTGACAAGCTGAGCAAATACCATCTTTAATACACTTAACTTGAGGACCATTCCTCACTAGCTCTTTACTAAAGAGTTTGCCAATTGTCTTGTAGTTTAGATGGGCTAGCCTCTTATGCCATTTGACACAATGAGAGACTGTCTCATCAGCTACAAGACACACTGGAGAACCATTGTTCTCAACCATAATGTCTAGGCAGTAGACATTCCTTTTTCTATAACCAGTCAAAATGATCTCTTGATCATTTGACCTCCTGATATGACAACCATCTTTCACAAATGAGATGTCATATCCTACATCACTCAATTGACTTATACTAATAAGGTTATGTTTCAAACCTTTAACATAGGCCACTTGAGTAATTGTAATATAGGAGTTAGATATGTTACCAAAACCCTTGATGATCCCTTTTTCTGAACCACCAAAGGTGACTTTTGGACCATCCTTTATAGGTGTCTAGTCCTTTAGTAAACCCCTTATTCCAGTCATATGTCTGGAACATCCACTGTCCAAGTACCATATTGGGGCATGACCACTTGGACTCACCTGCAAAACAGATTAGTGAACCTTAGAACCCAAAGAATTCTTGGGTCCTTGGTACTGGTTAGTTTGCTTCCTAACAAAGCTACCTGCAGGTTTTCCAACAGGCAGTTTGCTACTCACTTTGGCACTAGCATTGTGCCAACAGTCCATTGCAAAGTGGCCTACCTTGCCACAACACCAACACTCAAACTTATTGTACCTTTGCTTAGGTACTGTCTTTGCTGTTTTATCTACAGCAGACTTGTTGAGAGTTGGGGCTTTGCCCTTGGACTTGGACTTGGACTGAACAGTCCTTGCAGGTCTAGTAAATCCCAATCCAGCTTTACCTTTGTGATGAACAAATTCATCAATTAAGGGTAGAACTGACTTAGGTTTAGAAAACCTAGCAACTAAGTCTTTCTCCTTCTGAAGATTAATCTCCAGACTTTTGATTTGATCATTCTTAAATGATATAGTCCCCATCTGAATCATAGTTATGTGCTTCAGTCTGGCTATCTCATTAAGCTTTTGATCAAATAACTTCTCAAAATCAGTTGCAACAGCTTTGAGATTAGCAATTTCCTTTGCCTGACTTTTGGCTAGGGACTTGCTCTTCTTATAAGCTTGCAACAGAACTTTATATTCATCTATCAACTGATGAATATCCTCTTCAGACTCAGATGTACTCTCATCATTTGATGATGATGAATCTGATTCTGTACTGGCACAAGAAATTGAACTAAAAGAACAATGTTATACCTTACTAGGTCCTGGCTGCTCAAGGATTTTGTCACTTTCTGTCAATACCATTAGTCCTTGGAACTGACTGTCCTCTTGTTCATATATAGAGTTCATGATCTGAATGAACTCTTCTTCTTCTTCCTCAGCAAATAGTCCTATATATGCCTCAGTATCTGACTCAGTTTCTGATGAAGAAATATCTGACAGGCTCTTGTCCTTTTTGGCAACAAAAGACTTTTCCTTCTTGCCCTTATATTGAGTCCTTTTTTGTCACTAGACTCCTTCCTTTTTTCTGGACAATCTGCAACAACATGCCCTTGTCTATTACAGCAATAGCATACTATTTTTGAAAGAGTTGCTTTGCTAGACTTAGTCTTTTACCTGTCTTTCTTTGAAGACTTTTTATTCTAATAATAGTCTTCTTTTCCCTGTGAAGTAGATGGCCTTGTCCTCCACTGTTTCTTCTTTAAGAACTTCTGGAAATGTCTTGTGAAGGCAGCAAAGTCCTCATCACTTTCACTGCTTTCAGACTTTCTACTTGCTGACTCATCTGACTCAGTTTCAGGTACTTTTAGTGGTGAAGTTGGTGACTTACTTCTGTACTTTCTGGGGGCTTCTGTTTTGAAGGCCACTGTTCTTTCCTTATGTTCACTTCTTGTTGATTTCTCCTCTTCTTTCCTCACCATTAACTGCATTTCATAGGACAGTAGTTTGCCAAACAGTGTTGGTGGAGGAATTTCTGCTAACTTTGCCATTTCCCTAATGGCACAGATCTTGGTGTCCCAATCTTTTGTTAGTGACCTTAGAAACTTATCATTGAGTTCATAATTACTGAACTCTCTGCCATAGGACATGAGCTCATTCACAATCCTGTAGAACTTCTTATAGCACTCAGTTATTCTATCAGCCTTACCTTGTCTAAAACTTTCATATTCTTGGTTTAGCAAGGATTTTCTGTCTTGCCTCACTTCTTCAGAACCCTCCATGTACACAATAAGAGTATCCCACTTTTCTTTAGCTGTCTTACAGTGTATCAAATTCTGAAAAGTTGCATCATCTATAGCACTTACTATGATATTCTGAGCCCTTTTGTCCATTGTGGCTAGAACAATCTCATCCTTTGACATTTCAGAGAAATCCTTAGGTGTTCTCTGATTTACATCTAAGATTGAAACCTTCATAGGCACATATGGCCCTTCTTTCACTGTGATATAAATCCTAGGGTCTGAGGCTTACATAAACAGTCTCACCCTTTCCTTCCAGATACCAAAGATCTCTTTTCTACATATGGGTAGCTTCATGGATTCCAATTCCTTGTGATTCTCAGTGGAACCCACGGTTCTTACTTTTCTTGATTCTGTAATTTGACTTAGACTGAATCTGCCAACAGGATCTACTCAGACAGTTATGTCTTTTTTGAGTAACCTGGCTCTGATACCACTTGAAAGATATTGTACCTAAACACCTAGAGGGGGGGGGGTGTGAATAGGTGACTTGAATCTTTTTAACTTTTTAGGCAGCAATCAGATAATATCACAGAATTCTAGCTACTTTATCACAGCACACATTCAGCAATCACAGAATTCCACAGCACACAGTAGACACACAGTTTTATAGTGGTTCCCCAAGGTTTGGGTACATCCACTTTCCCCCTTCGCCTATCTAGCAGTGTACTAGATTCGACCCAACTTCTCCACTATCTCAGAACCCCAAAACAGGTTCCTACAGCTCAGGCCCAAGGCCCTACAACTCAGCTTCTTCACAAAGCCTACACTCAGCCACCAAGGCCTATACTCAGCCACCAAGGCCTACACTCCGCCACAACATGCCTACACTCAGAGATTTCAATCTCCTACACTCAGGCACTCAAGCCCTACACTCAGCCTTTATAATTACAGGCTTACAAGACTCAGATCCCTAAGGATCCTACAAGATAAAATGAATACAAAAATTTGTAACTCAACAACTCTGAGAAAAGAGAGAAGAGTTGTGAGTTTCTTGATGAGTTCTTGGAAGAACTCAGCTGAAATCAATCTGACTTGGCTTTCTTCAAAGCTTCTTGAATGTAGAACTCAATAAGATTGATCTCCTCTGCAGTTGATCCTTGATCTCTACAACTTAAGATTCAGAACAAATCTGAACCCTTCTTCTCAGCCTGGTTCCAACGGCTGACTTCTTGGATGGAGCTCTGTCTCTCCAACTTCTTAGATCTTCACTAGATTCTTCAAGGAATAGCTAGATCTTCTTCTTTGTTAATTACTTGATCAATAATCTGAACAACATCTTCTGTAGACAGTATAAGCCTATTTATAGGCATTCTTCATGGTAACCGGCTGGTCCGGTCCATAACTGATTTCTGACAACTCTGACAGGTGCAGTAGACCGGCTGGAATGGCAGCTGTCAATTCATCCAGTCAGTTCTTGAAAATTCTGTAACTGTCTGAAAGTGTCGAGACTGTCTGTCTTTAAGTGTCGACACTTATAGACCAAGTGTCGACACAAGTTGACTAAGTGTCGACACTAGCCTACAAGGTGTCGACACAACTCCTTGTGTTGTAGATTTTATATCTCGACACTGCTTCTTCTTCATGTGTCGACACTGATAATGTGTGTCGACACAAGTCCTTGTACTTCAGTATTTTGCTAAAATCTTCTAAGTGTCGACACAACACCTTTGTGTCGACACATCTTCATGTGTTGAACTTGTTTAAGTGTCGACACTACTTCTTGGTGTCGACACATGTCTTCAGTGTTGATACTTGCTGAGTGTCGACACAGTTCCTTGTGTTGACACATTCTTCTTCTGTCGAGACCCTGGCTGAGTGTCGACACAACTCCTTAGTGTCGACACTTGTACTTAGAATATCTTGAACTTTGCTAAGTTTCGACACAGCTCCTTGTGTCGACACTTTCTTTAAGTGTTGAGTCTTCAGCTAAGTGTCGACACATTCTTTCTTGTGTCGACACTTTCTTCAAGTGTTGACACTTCTGCAGTGTGTCGACACATTATTTTGGGTGTCGACACTTTCTTCAAGTGTTGAGTCTTCTGCTGAGTGTCGACACATCTCCTTGTGTCGACACTTATACTTAGTCTCTGCTGACTTTTACTGAGTGTCGACACAACCTCCAAGTGTCGACACTTTCTGATGTAGATACAGTTTCTCTGGGTGTCGACACAACTGCTAAGTGTCGACACTGCTTCACTGCACTTTTCTTCATTGAGTGTCGACACAGCTCCTTGTGTCGACACTTTCTGTCTGGTGTCGACTCTGCATCCCTGGTGTCGACACAATGACTCCAAGTGTCGACACTGCTTGCCTGGGTGTCGACACAAGTCTTCTTAAGTGTCGACACTTTCCCTCTGGGTGTCGACACATGGACTTAGAAACTTTTTCTTCTTTCCTGCAAATACTTAACCTGCACCAGGTAACTTAAAACATATCAAATACATTTTGATGTATATCATTGAGTTGTGTGAGGCTTCTTCAAATCAGGTACATTAGAACCAATGTACCCAACACCATCTTTCATCAAGACCCTCAGAGACTCCAGACTCACAAGTTTTTCAAGACTAAGTAAAGTGAGTTCGACGTTCGTCGAACTCAGCTCGACGAAAGGAATTCTGCGCTCGACGATCATGAGACAATTCATAGTGCTGAGCTCGATTATCTAAGTTCTCTGTTCGACGAAAATTCAGTTTCTGCTTCAAGCCAAAATCAGAAGGACTTCAAATTTTTCTAAGTCCAGCTTCAAGCTTCGGTCGACGAATTATATTCTGAGCTCGACGAACTTGGACCTCAAGTTCACAGCTTCTTAGGTCGACGAAGTCAGCTTCTCAGGTCGACGAATGATAATCTCTACTCAACGATTTCTGAACTCAGAGAATCTGTGTCGACACTTAGGGTTTGTGTCGACACCAATCAACTTGTGTCGACACCAGGATTTCAGTCGACACCAGGATTTCAGTCGACACTAACTTGTGTCGACACCAGGATTTCAGTCGACACCAGCTTCTGTCGACACTAGAGGATTTGTGTCGACACCAAGATCAATCTGTCGACACCAGCTTATGTCGACACAACATTTCAACAGATGCAGGATATTTTGTCTAAGTCCAGAACTTTTCTCAGGTCGACGATTTTGTTTCTCAGCTCGACGAATGAATAATGTCTGTCAGATGTATGAAGATTGTCTGGTCGACTAACTATATAAAGCTCAGCTCGACGAACTCAAGCTCAGATCGACGAACACAAGTTCAGCTCGACGAAATGTGTTCTTCATTCGACGAATACATATTAGGTTTTCTTCAAGGTTCCCATCCCATTTCTTGGCGCTGATTCCTGAATATTTAATGCCAGATCTTCTCGTAATGTTACCGTTAGAACGCGCATTGACTATGGACGATTACATGTCATTTTTCCATGGGACAGTTAGGAAAGTCATTGATGGCTGATTCTTTCCAAGGCCGACTGTAATTACTGCTCGACAATTCAAAAAAGTTTGAAGATCCCTTAGTCAGATAGACACAGTGAGACGGACACAAGAAAATAGAGAATCAAGTAGAGTTCAAAAATCACAGTACAGAAGATACTCAAAAGTTGGAGAAGAACAATAAAAAAAAAATCAAAAGTTCTTGACTGCAATCAGCCTTGACCAGAGAACTCTCTCTCTCAAGAAGAAGAAGAAGAATAATTAAATTCAATCAAGAGTCTTCTTCTCTCTATTCACATGATAACTTCAAAGGACAACAATCAAACAATCTGTCAAAGAAGTTCCTGAAGTAGTTATGGTCCAGGCATTCTAGGTCATTGAATGCCTATCACCCTGAAGCAATGCTCCAGCATTCCTGACCAATTCAAGATGTCAGGGGGAGCAAGAGCTGTTACATCAAACCACAAGTCTTATCTCTGACTGTTGACAGAGAAGACACTATCACCCTCTCTCTCTCATTCCTGTACAGGGTTTTAAATCCCTTCAAAATTATTCTGGTTGCAAGTCTCCTTCCAAAAGGCTTGAGGGTTTGGTTTTTGGGGACCTGATCAAAACCCATTGGTGCCCAGGACACCTGATCAACTCATCATGCAGTGGATTCCTACCTAGGGTGGTAGAAGAGTGGATGTACCAGGATTTATTGGGGAACCACTATAGCTCCTTGTGTCTTCTGGTTGCTTGTTTTTTCTTTTGTTTTCTGGCTGTGATCTGTGATTGCTCTGTGTTTACATTTACTTTATATTATTTGCTTCCCTGTTCACTTAGGTTTACAACAACAGTTGTAAAAAGTTTTTAGTAAGCACCATACTCTATTCACCACCCCCCTATAGAGTATATCAGATCTAACTTGCACTTTCAATTGGTATCAAAGCGAGGTTGGTTAAAAATACCACATCTTCCAAGTTGGTTAAAATACCACACCTTAGTGGTTGCACAGGCTAACACCTGAACCCAAAGATTCCTCTAGTTAGATCTGCTTGTTTTGATTTTGTTATTAGAATTATTTCTTCACAGAACATGGCACAAAATAAAGATTATGCTAGCACCAGACCTCCAGTGTGCAATCTATCCAAGTTTGTACTTTGGAAGGCAAGGATTAGACTGTACATGAACTCTATTGATGATGACATTTTCAATTCTGTTTTGACAGTATGTCCAAGGCCTCCAGAGAATACAAGCACAAGTGTTGTTCCACCTCCTTCAGGAACAGATGCAGAAATAAAGAAATGGAAATTGGCTGATGTAAAAGCTATGAACATTCTAGCCCAGACTATGTCTGATGAGATATTCCAAAAGGTAGCTGAATGCAACTCAGCAAAGGACATCTGGGACAAGTTATCTGAGATAGTCTCAGGATCTGCTGATGAGAGAAAAGATAGAAGATCTCATCTCATAACCCAGTATGAGAATTTCAAGAAAGGAGAAGCTGAGTCAGTAGCAGGCATGTATAATAGACTCAGCCTAATAGTCAATGAACTGAAGACTTTGGACAAAGAGATCTCATTGACTGAGCTCAATGATAAAATCCTAATGTGCTTCCCAAGCACTTGGGACTCAAGGATCTGGCCAATTAAGGATGCCAGAAGCCTAAATGAGATCACAACTGAAGCTCTCTTGGGCAAGCTCAAGTCTTATGAGCTGCTCATCAAGAATAGAGAAGAAGAGCAGAAGGCTGCCTCACCAGCTACAAGAAAAGAGAAGTCAATAGCTTTCAAAGCCATTGAAGATCAGCCTTAAGACAAAGTCACAGGCAATGAGGAGCTGCTAAGCCTACTGGCCAAAAGATTCTACAAAATGGCCAGGAAAGATTTCAGGAAAAAGTCTTCCAGAGGGCATGACAAGCCAAGGTATGACAAATCAAGTAACAAAGAGATTATTTGTTTTGGATGCAGGAAACCAGGCCACATGGTGTCTGACTGTCCAGAAAATTAGTATAAGGACAAAAAGGACAGGAAGGAGAGAAGAAAAGATAAAGACTACAGGAAGAACATCAATGACAAACGCTCCTCCAGCAAGAACAAACACACCAGGAAGGGGTTTGTAGCTGAATCTTGGAGTGAGACAGAAGAAGAATCTGAACCTTCATCCAACTCAAGTGATGATGAAGATGATGCTGAAGAAAAAGAATTCTGCATGATGGTTATCAATGCCTCACAACAAAATTCTGATGCAGAAGAGTCAGAATCTGAATCAGGGACTCAATCTGAAGAGGACCAGGTAATAGACTCATTTGATTTCAATTCAAAGGACTTTAAATGTGAGTTTAAGGCACTTTGTTTAGATCTATTGAAATCTGAAAAAGAAATTATTTCTCTCAGAAATCAACTATCTGAACAAAGCACCTTAAAATCAGATAACCTCAAACTCTCTGAGGAGTTGGAATGCCGTAGGGAGCAGATAGCTTCACTGAAAAGTGAACTATCACAGGCCAAGAAGTTTGAAGAATCCCTCAACGGGAGAAGTATCAAACTAATGTACATCACAAGCACAATGAACTCAAGATTCAATAGTACACTGGGCTTGGGTGCTTCATCCAGCCAACCTATAGTATTATCAACCCCAATTAAATTTATCTCTGATAAATGTAAGGGAGTTGTAGAGGTAGGTAGGAAGAATTCTGATCTACCTAAGAAAACCAAAGTTCAACAGAATTCGTCGAAAAGAGCTCAACGATCGCCGAATGGAGCTCAACGATCTCAGGCTAAATCGTCAAACTCAGGTCGACGAACTCTGAACCCAGAACTCTGGCATGGTCGATATTCGAACGGAGCTCGACGATCTGACCCAAGATCGTCGAACAGAGCTTAGAGTTTTGAAAACTCTTTCAAAGGCAAATCAAAGTTCAATCCTAGAGGTTCTTCATCCCAAAGATTTAACCCTTATACTGAATGGATACTACCTCCAAGGAGATATCATCCTGAAGGCTATAAGAGTCAACCAGGGATGTCTTTTATTTCTGAATTCAAAGGTTATCAACCTAGGCCCAAGGTAAACTGGGTCAAAAACAAGTAAATTATTTTATGTGCAGGTGAAGACCTATCCAACATCAAACCAACAATGATATCTGGATAGTGGGTGCTCAAAGCACATGACAGGAAACAAGGACAATTTCACATCCTTCAAAGCCAAGCTTGGACCCAAAGTAATATTTGGTGATTCAAACTTTGGACTAACAAAAGGATATGGTGCAGTCCAGATTGGCACAGTCACATTCAAGAAAGTAGCCTATGTGGAAGGACTGAAGCACAACTTGATCAGCATCAGTCAACTATGTGATGAAGGCTACCAAGTGACTTTTAGCAAATACTTATGCAAGATCAAATCAGAGGACAACACAACTGTGTTGACAGGTAAAAGGAAAGGTAACATCTATTTAGTAGACTTTCTTTCAACTAAAGTAGATATTTGCTTGTTTAACTCTATTAGTAGACCTAATGAATTGTGGCATAAGAGATTAGGACATATAAACCTTAGAACCATTGCTAGGCTATCCAAGAACAACCTTGTTAGAGGACTACCTTCTGGCCCCCACAAGAAGGAAGGACTCTGCAGGGCTTGTCAATTAGGCAAGCAAACCAAAAATAGTTTCAAGTCACTTAATAAGAGTGATTCACCTAGGATTTTATATCTGTTACACATGGATCTTTTTGGACCCATTACAGTACAAAGCTTAGGAGGGAAATCTTATACTTTAGTGGTTGTGGATGACTTCTCTAGATTCACATGGTTGTTCTTTCTAAGGAAGAAGTCTGATAACTTTAAGTATTTGACAGAGTTTCTCAAATGCATACAGACTGAGTTCAACACTCACATTGCCCTGATCAGAAGTGACCATGGGACAGAGTTTGATTCTCTTCTTATGCAAGAGTTCTGTCAAAGTGAAGGGATCAGGCACACTTTCTCAGCTCCTAGAACTCCTCAACAAAATGGGGTAGCTGAAAGGAAAAATAGAACCCTTATTGAATCTGCCACTACATTGTTGTCAGATGCTCATCTTCCTCTATCCTTTTGGGCAGAGACAGTGAACACCTCTAACTATGTGTTGAATAGAAGTTTAATATATAAACTGAAGGGCAAGACTCCCTATGAATTACTCAAAGGGAAGAAACCTAAAGTAGATTATTTTAAAATCTTTGGTTGTATTTGTTACATTCACAATAATGACAAGAGATACATAGCAAAATTTCAAGCAAAAGCTGATGAAGGAGTGTTTCTGGGATACTCCATGATCAGTAAAGCTTATAGGGTATATAATAAATCAACTCTTAAAATTGAAGAATCTGTTCATGTATCTTTTGATGAGACTAACATGTCATACAAGGAGAAAGAAATTTCTACCATTAGCTCTTTGCAGGTTCCACCACTGTGTGAGTATATGGATGGACTGAACCTTACCCAAGAGGTATCAAACCATCCCACTCCACAGGATGCTGAAGATAGTGATGAGGAAAGTCAAGAGGAAGTGGCTGAACTTCCCCCAACAGCTAGTATCATTCCCCAAGAAGAATTAAATACTGAAGCTGTTGCTCAACCAACTCCACCAACTGATCTTGTCACACTTAGAGATCACCCCAGATCTCAAGTAATTGGAGACATCTCAGTAGGTGTACAGACAAGGCATCAACTCAACCAAGACTTGATGCATGCATGTTTTCTCTCTCGAATTGAACCTCCCATCATACATGAGGTAGAGCAAGATGCCCACTGGATCATTACAATGCAAGAGGAACTCAATCAGTTTGAGAGATGTAGAGTTTGGGATTTGGTTCCAAGACCCCATAACTACCCAGTTATTGGAACCAAATGGATTTACAGAAACAAGTTGGATGCTCAAGGCAACATAGTGAGGAAGAAGGCTAGGCTTGTTGCTCAAGGCTACAGACAAGAGGAAGGAATAGACTATGACCAAACCTTTGCCCATGTTGCAAGGTTAGAGGCCATTAGGATATTCCTTGGCTATGCAGCTTACAAGAGATTCAAGGTCTACCAGATGGATGTCAAAAGTGCATTTCTAAATGGAGTGCTTCAAGAAGAGGTTTATGTAGAACAACCTCCAGGTTTTATCTCTCCAACTCAACCCTCTTTTATTTTTAAATTGCATAAAGATCTCTATAGTCTAAAGCAAGCTCCAAGAGCTTAGTATGAGACCCTAGAAAGCTTTCTCTTAGAGCATGAATTTACAAGAGGAACCATAGATAAAACACTTTTCACTAGACATCATAAGGACCAAATACTGTTAGTACAAATATATGTGGATGACATTTTTTTGGGTCCACTGATCCCAAATTGTGCAAGAGCTTTGCTGACCTCATGCATTCAAAATTTGAGATGAGTAGCATGGGTGAGCTTTCCTACTTCCTTGGTCTCCAAGTGAAGCAGCTCCCAGATGGTATCTTTCTCTCCCAAGCTAAGTATGCTAAAGAGCTTATCAAAAAGTTTGGGATGGGTGATGCTTCAGGGATGAAAACCCCTATGGCTACAAATGCTGTTGTGGATTCTGATGCAGCAGGAAAACCTGTAGATCAGAAAAATTATAGGGCAATTGTTGGATCCCTATTATACCTAACAGCTAGCAGACCTGAAATAATGTTTGTCACATGCCTTTGTGCTAGGTTTCAAGTGAACTCTAAAGAATCTCACCTTATTTTCCTAAAAAGAATTTTGAGATATATAAAGAGTTTCCCTAATCTAGGACTCTGGTATCCTGTAGAGTCAGAGTTTGAGTTAACTGGATACTCAGATGCTGACTATGCTGGATGTAGAGTGGACAGGAAAAGTACCTCTGGAAAATGTCAGTTCCTTGGTATGAGACTTATCTCCTGGTTTTGTAAAAAGCAGACATCTGTGTCTACATCAACTGCAGAAGCAGAATACATGGCTGCTGGTAGTTGCTGTTCACAAATGCTATGGATACAAAACCAACTCTTAGATTATGGTTTCAACTTAAATAATTAAACCTTATTTTGTGATAATACTAGTGCTATTGCTATAGCACAGAATCCAGTTCACCATTCTAGGACCAAACATATTGAAATAAGACATCATTTCATTAGAGATAATGTGGACTAAAAGAAAATTAACTTGATCCACATTCCTACTGATCTACAGAGAGCAGATATTTTCACCAAGCCTTTGGATGAGAAAACCCATCTGTTCTTTATAAATCAACTGGGAATGATTGATGGAGAAGAGTTAACCTAGTTTCTGTCTGCATTCGACGAATTTTCCAGAGTTCGTTGGACGGAGTTCGACGAATTAGTGAAAGTTTGAGAGATTCTCGTCGAACGGAGATCGACGAATTCTCTGTGTGGGGAAACAACTTTCGTCAACCAGCGATCGACGAACTTTGCTTCAAGAAGACATTTTGTCGAACGGAGATCGACGAACTGTTTTCGATTCTGCTGGATGAGATCGACGAATTATCTGTCTATAATTTATTTCGTCGAGCTCAGTTCGAAGAATGTTTCTTTTTCGTGGAACGGAGTTTGTCGATTCATATTCTGAAAATCCTATATCTAGGTTTTTCTTCGACCTCCGTCCCGCGCTTTCAGTTCCCTTGCTCTTGATCGCCGTTTCTCTCTATGTTTTTCTTGTAGGACATCAATGGCGATTCCCGCAGGTGCTTTGGTTGCAATGAAGTTTTACAGCGGTTTCGACATGGACTTTGACTCGTTTCAACATTCTGACCCCATCTTTCTATACATCCTAGAACTATTGGAAGAACTTAGTTTAAAGGACTTCATGACCAGGCGCATCAAACTTCATGGAACAGAAATACGGGATTGGGTATATACATTTACTGTTTCTGACGAAGATACTTTGACCGACAATATAGGGAACACTGCTGTTTCCCTCTTTCCCGCAGTTCTCTCTGAAATTTTTGGCTTAGTGAATGGAGAAGACAATATGGAAATGGAATCTGATGAATTTAGTGATATGCTAAAATTAATGGGTTTCTCTGGGAACAACCCTAATAAGTTGTTGAAAAAGCAATTATCCGCCGCCTATCAATTTTTGGCAGATATTACGGGAAAGATTCTGATGGCCAAGCACTCTGCTCACGACTATATCACCCGTCACCAATTTCTGATAATGTGTACAGTAGTGAATAAGCGACAGGTTGATTGGAGTAAAGTGTTCTTTGAATTGATCAAGAAGAAGAACAGTAAAAAGGAAGTCTACTTTGGCAGAATATTGGGTATATTCCTCAAAGAGAAGGCTGCTGAATGTATGGTCTCCTCGAGCATCTTCATAAATGCCAGCAAGCGCCTCACTTACGCTCTGTTTGGCAGGTGGGAGAGGACCATCTCCAAGCCCTAAAAGGCTTCCTCCTCCTCCCTCCAAAATTTTGAGAGCACAAGGGCTATAAAGGCCGCTCCCCACCCTGTTGAAGAGGTTCCTCCATCTCAACCATCTATTCCAGCACCTCTTCCTCCAAAGAAGCCTCCTCATGTACCTACCCCTCCTTCATCTCCACCACTTGACCTGACAAACATTCTATCTCCACCTCCATCTTCCCCCTTGCCAGTTGATCATCAACCCACTCCTCCAGATTCCCCTCAGGACATTCCTATTCCTACACCTCCTCAGTCTCCTCTTCCCCCACACTTATCCACCATCCCATCTTATGATATACCATCAGATGCAATCATGCAAAATTCCACCACTCCATCTGTTATTCCTCCTCTCATTCCATCCCCTTCCCCATTTGATCCATCTACCCTCATTTCCTTGCTCACCCCTCTTATCCAATCCTTGATCCAAGAGGCCATTACACCTCTTATGACCTCCATCAATTCCTTATCTGCCCAGATCTCTCTTCTATCTGCTATCCCCTCTTCATCTAGGGGCCTGGCTCCAGGTCTTCCTGAACCCAGGCAGGGGGAGATGCTCTATAATGAAGTTGCAGCAGATGCAGCAGCAGCAGCAGTCACAGCAGTTCCCTCTCCAGCAGATTCAGAATCAGATGAAGATACCACAATTTTGACAGACTTTGATGCTGAGATGTCTGAGTTAATTCAATTCATGGATACTGACATTGATCTGGATGAGTCAGTTGCTCAAATAACTCCTATTGGTGATTTCTATTTAAATCCCACAGTGAATTTATTAGTTTTGTTGAGAAGTTTTGATACTGTACATATGAATTTCGCTTCAGCAGATTTCTCTAAGCCTTATTTGGCTATTGTACCTTATACCTCTCCAGCCAGTCCAGCAGTTGCTAAGCAACTCTGTGACAATTTTGCTCTCTCTGCCTCCAGCTCAAAAGTCATTCAAGAAGATACTCCAGTGTCAGTTTCAGCACCAGACTTTATTATGGATGACTCTCCAATGCGTACTCTAGATGATCTTATTCAGGCACATATTGAAGAAGAGAATAAGACAGTAGCTGATAGCTCTGTCTCCTTTGTTTCTGAATCTTATACAGATAATTCTTCTTTTGTTGCTGATACTCCTATTACTGAACCTTCTGCCCCTCCTCCAGCAAAGGCTATATTTCTGATAAAACTTTAAAAGCTTTGGATTCATTGTATGATACCCCTCAGGATTCAGAATCTGATGATGATAAAATTGATTCTGATGAGGATGCAGCTAGCAGGAAAAAGAGATTGTTAGCAAAGAAGAGAAAGGCTGCTCCTCCTACCAAGCCAAATCCCACTGTAGACACTCCCTACTACATTCTGCACAATGTGACTCCATATAAGGGAATGCCAGCATGGATGTGGCTCTCCAAAAACCAGCAGAAAGATAAAAAGAGAAGCAGGAGATACTCCCCTCCTCCAATGCACAGATACAGGAAGGATCCTCCTCCTCCTCCTCCTCCTCCAGCAGCTGGTGCCAGTGGCTCTAGCTCCCAGAGATCTGCCCTAATACAAGCTTATCAAAGACAATCAGGGAGATCTTCTGGAAGGAGCCAGCAGAGGCCATCCTCCTCAGGTAGTCAACAACATAAGCAGCAGCAGCAATAAAGTTCTAAAGTACAAAAAGCTGAAAGCCCAAAGAAGCCAGACTCCCCTCCAATTCCTTTTGAAGATCCAGAGACTGCTAATACAACAAGAATGGCTAGATACCAAGAGCTTATTGGTCTATCCCTGATAAAAAAAGCCAAAGTAGAAGGAAAAGATATTTCTGGTCTTTCAACCATGTCAAAGTATAGAAAGGAAGAGCTGAAAAGATTTGACAAAGGTAACAAATTGTTCAATGTTGATGACTATATGAAACTTCATCCAGAAGCAGTTGTCCCCAGGGCTACTTCATTAAAAATTATTGGGGCAGCTGATATGACCATGATAGTGGCTTAAGCTCAAAATCCTAACAGAGAAATCATTTTCAAGAAGCCAGGAGAAAAGATAGCAGAAGACAAATCTCAGCGGAAGAAGCCAAAGAAGTAACTTTTCTTGTTGATTCATTTCTGTCTGCTATTTGTTTTTAAACTGTGCTATCTGCTAAGCAAAGCTGTGTATATATATATCTGTTGCATGTGTTATAATTCTCTGCCAGATATATTTCTTTTCTTTCTTTGTTTTTCTGTTCTGAGTCTCTGTTAGTGACCTCACCCAAATAGGGGGAGATTGTTGGATCCCTAGTTGATTTGGGCTAGGTTCACTGACTTAGGATGTGACCCCTCTTGTATAGCCTGGGTCAATTTGTGTCCTAGAGTCTAGGTTAAGTCCTTAGGCTCAACTCCAGATGGACCAGCTTTTATTAAGACCCTTAGAGACTCCAGACTCACAAGTTTTTCAAGACTAAGTAAAGTGAGTTCGACGTTCGTCGAACTCAGCTCGACGAAAGGAATTCTGCGCTCGACGATCGTGAGACAATTCGTAGTGCTGAGCTCGACGATCTAAGTTCTCTGTTCGACGAAAATTCAGTTTCTGCTTCAAGCCAAAGTCAGAAGGACTTCAAATTTTTCTAAGTCCAGCTTCAAGCTTCGGTCGACGAATTATATTCTGAGCTCGACGAACTTGGACCTCAGGTTCATAGATTCTTAGGTCGACGAAGTCAGCTTCTCAGATCGACGAATGATAATCTCTACTCGACGATTTCTGGACTCAGAGAATCTGTGTCGACACTTAGGGTTTGTGTCGACACCAGTCAACTTGTGTCGACACCAGGATTTCAGTCGACACTAACTTGTGTCGACACCAGGATTTCAGTCGACACCAGCTTCTATCAACACCAAAGGATTTGTGTCGACACCAAGATCAATCTGTCGACACCAGCTTATATCGACACAACATTTCAACAGATGCAAGATATTTTGTCTAAGTCCAGAACTTTTCTCAGGTCGACGATTCTGTTTCTCAGCTCGATGAATGAAGAATATCTGTCAGATGTATGAAGATTGTCTGGTCGACGAACTCTATCAAGCTCAGCTCGACGAACTCAAGCTCACCTCGACGAACACAAGTTCAGCTCGATGAAATGTGTTCTTCGTTCGATGAATCCAGATTAGGTTTTCTTCAAGGTTCCCGTCCCGTTTCTTGGCGCTGATTCCAGAATATTTAATGCCAGATCTTCTCAGAATGTTACCGTTAGAACGCGCATTGACTATGGACGATTATATGCCGCTTTCCATGGGACAGTTAGGAAAGTCATTGATGGTTGATTCTTTCTAAGGTCGACTGTAATTACTGCTCGACAATTCAAAAAAGTTTGAAGATCCCTTAGTCAGATAGACACAGTGAGACAGACACAAGAAAATAGAGAATCAAGCAGAGTTCAAAAATCACAGTACAGAAGATACTCAAAAGTTGCAGAAGAACAATAAAAAAAAATCAAAAGTTCTTGACTGCAATCAGCCTTGACCAGAGAACTCTCTCAAGAAGAAGAATAAGAACAACTAAATTCAATCAAGAGTCTTCTTCTCTTTATTCACAGGATAACTTCAAAGGACAACAATCAAACAATCTGTCAAAGAAGTTCCTGAAGCAGTTCTGGTCCAGGCATTGCAGGTCATTGAAGGCCTATCACCCTGAAGCAGTGCTCCAGCATTCCTGACCAATTCAAGATCTCAGGGGGAGCAAGAGCTGCTACATCAATCCACAAGTCTTCTCTCTGACTGTTGACAGAGAAGACACTATCACCCTCTCTCTCTCATTCCTGTACAGGGTTTTAAATCCCTTCAAAATTATTCTGGTTGCAAGTCTCCTTCCAAAAGACTTGAGAGTTTGGTTTTTAGGGACCTGATCAAAACCCATTGGTGCCCAGGACACCTGATCAACTTATCCTGCAGTGGATTCCTACCTAGGGTGGTATAAGAGTGGATATACCCAGATTTATTGGGGAACCACTATAGCTCCTTGTGTCTTCTGGTTGCTTGTTTTTTCTTTTGTTTTCTGGCTGTGATCTGTGATTACTCTGTGTTTACATTTACTTTATATTATTTACTTCCCTGTTCACTTAGGTTTACAACAACAGTTGTAAAAGGTTTTTAGTAAGCACCATACTCTATTCACCCCCCCCCCTCTAGAGTATATCAGATCTAACTTGCACTTTCATTTACTATGATAAAATCATATTGAAATGACATTAATACCCTGAATTTTACAAGATGACAATATATTTAAATACAATACTTTTCTTATACAAATTTGCTAAATCTTTTCGTCAAAATAGTAAGTTTTAAAGCACAAGATAACTTCTTTTTGATAAGTTATCAACTGTGGGGGTAGCTTCCTTGATGGTCAGCTTGTCCATCATCTGCTCTGTACCTGCAATACTAGAAGAGGAGGAGCTTGGCAGCTCACAGTTAACCATGTTGGATTCATCAAAAACAACATGCATTGACTCTTCTACAACTTGAGTAGTTAAGTTGTAGATTCTATATGCCTTACTATGAGTGTTGTACCCAACAAAGATCACTTCATGGGACTTGACAACAAACTTAGTTAACTGGACTTTTCCATTATTGAGCACATAACACTTGCAACTAAAGATCCTGAAATAGCTCAGGTTTGGTTTTCTACCCTTCAAGATCTCATAGGGAGTCTTCTTGTGGCTCTTGGTGATAGAAGCCCTATTAAGGACATAGCATGCAGTGTTAACTGCCTTAGCCCAGAAGTATTTTGGGAGGGATGAGTCACTTAATAAGGTTCTACCAGCCTCTATGAGAGTCCTATTTTTCCTCTCAGCAATTCTATTTTGATGGGGTGTTCTAGGAGAGGAAACTTCTTGATGAATCTCTTTCTAAAGATAGACATAAGTCCAATCTTTGTGTTCTCATAGGGAGTCTTCTTGTGGCTCTCGAGGAAAATTCTAGATAGACATGTAACGCCCCGAAACTCAAAGGAGCAAAGGGGAATATTTTGGGCCAATTTGAGTTCTGGCTGCAGGCACACGGCCTGGGACACGGGCGTGTCCCAGGGCGTGTCAAGCCTGTGTCGACACTAAGGCGCGAAGGCGACACTTTGGTCTCGACATTGTGTCGAGACTGGGCACACGGCCTGCGACACGGGCGTGTCGCAGGGCGTGTCGACCCGTGTCGACACTTAGCCGTGAAGTCGACACAGTGCTTCGACGTTGTGTCGAGACACGGCACACGGCCTGCGACACGGGCGTGTCGCAGGGCGTGTCAACCCGTGTCGACACTCGTCCCGCGAAGTCGACACTTTGGTGTCGACAATGTGTCGAGTCATGGCACACGGCCTGCGACACGGGCGTGTCGACCCGTGTCGACACTTAGCCGCGAAGTGTCGAGACCATGTACACGGCCTGGAGCCCAGGCGTGTCAAGGTGACACGGGCAAGGACACGGGCGTGTCCTAGAACCCGTGCAGTGCTCGGGTTGAAAACGGGAGAAAATCATGGGGTACACGACCAGCTACACGGCCATGTCAGCTGGAACACGGGCGTGTCAGCTCGAACACGGGCATGTTCGATACCCGTGTGAGGTTCCAGGTGATTCGATTTTGACGGCGAATGAGGCACACGGCCCTGGACACGGGCGTGTGCCAGGCCGTGTTCGGTCCAGATTGGGCATTTCAGCCCCGAATCGAAGCCGTTCATTTCTTTGACTGAAGATCCAACGGCTAGGGGTTGTTCCTGAAGGGATATACCCGGGTTTTGACTTAGAAAACCCTCACTTTTTCCACTTATCCTCTTTCTAAATCCTTGGAGAAAGGAGAGCTAAGGCAAGAAGAAGAAGAGCTAGATCCGCCATTGGAGGAGCTTCGGAGCTCCGAATCGCAAGCCGACTCCGGATCCGCGGAGGCAACGCTAGTGCGGTCATTTCCATCCGATTACTTTCCGATGGCGCCAAAGAGGACCGCAAGGGTAACGATCCTCATCTTGAGCATGAGTCGCTCTCTTTCTTTGCATAGGAAGCCCGCTCTCGCGAGTTTGCGGAGAGTTGGAGGCGTTCCTTCGGGTAGATATGTGAAGTCCCCGTTGTTTAGAGTCCGTATGCGAGAACGAACATAGGCATTTTGTGTGAAGCCTACCCGGACATGTTAGTCCGGATCGGTGATGTTGCATTGCATAAGGCCGGAGAAGACTCCGTGCTATTGGGTGTTTTTCGGGTTTTCTACGCGGTAGATTGCAGCAGGGAGCCTTGGGGACTAACCCAAAGGTGCACCCGGAAAACTGGGCGGACACGAGGTCTTGCCAACTTGGTGGCCTGAGAGCCAACTGGAACATAACGGGGTTATGTGATTTGTGTTAGAATGGGACTCGGTGAAAGTTTGACCCGCGCATATGGCTTAAATTATCGTTGCGATGTGAGCACGGGTTAGATGGAGCCGTACCCGCTCTATGTCATTCGGGTTAGAGAGACCTAAAGTTACATGGCACTCGCCGTTGGCATAGATGTGAGTCTTCGGCGGTCTATGGCTTAAATTGACGTGACCAATGCCAGGAAGACGAATTGCTCATAGGAATGGCCGTCTTAGTGGCGGTGGTGAGTCCGGAATGTTGGTGGCTTAAGTTGACGCGACATGGACCGGTTCACCGAGAATGTGCCCTGAGTGCACGCGGCGTGTGGCCGTGCGAGCCAACGCCTGTGATGAAATGGCTATGGTTTTTTTATTGCTCGCTTATGCTAATGAAATGCAGGGAAGGAGCATCGCCGCCCCGAGTTGGGGGCGGGATCGTTATAATTTGGTCAGCATTGCTGACCGTTGCCTTGTTTTGCCACCGTGCGGTGGTTTGTTGCTTGCAGGTGCAGCTGGACCAAGCGGTCAATAGCGGGCTAAAGCCCTTTTTGCGAAGCTGGCCCTCGAAGGCCCGAATGGAAATGTTTATTGCTTTATTCATGTATGACCGGCCTGCGTGCCGAGGTTTGTAAATCATGTAACAGACAAGTGAAACATTTTTTGTAAGGCCTTAAGGCTTGTTTTGAGTATTTTTGTAATGACATTCCTATTTTCGTATTAGTGGACATTCATGCTTGTTGCTGGGTTCTTGTTTTGCAACTTTTATAAACTGCTTCCGCTAGAATGCTCTGTGTAGGACGTTGAGATTGGTTGGATGGTTTCCATACGTAACCACCCGGTCTGTCTGTGGTATATGGCGTCGGGCCCCGGCCGGACCTACTGCTATATGCTATGCGACGGATAGGGGGTGTTACAATTTGGTATCAGACTACTGGTTTTGGTCGGGCTTGAACTGAATTCATGGGCGAATTCTTTTTAAGGGGTGGTGAGCACATTGTGTGCGTCATCGTTATAACAGTAAAAAGAACCCATGAATGTCCACTTAGGAATGAAAATACTCGTGTTTGAGGAACCTGCGTATTCCAATAATTGCTGTTTGCAATTTATTTGGTCGCTTAACGGTGTTTTGTACCACTATAGGTGCCCCGAAGTGGTGTTGGGCCGTCAGAACGCCGAGTTTCTGAGGCAAGTAGTGCACCGGATGTTGCTCCTGCAACACCTCTATCGGCTGAGAATATACGATTGGTTGCTGAAGCGGTGTTGGCCGTGATCAATGCGTAGCCTGGAAGGCAAGCGCAGCAGCCCGCTCCTGTGATGGAGCAAGTACCTCTGCAAGAGGCTGAGCCGAGGAGGGTGGAGCAAGTGATTGCGGAACAAATAGTGCCAAGGAGGGCAACTGAGAGGCAGCTGAAGCATGTAATGAGCTTTAACCCTCCGCTATTCTCGGGGTTGGGAACCCCATCTCAGGCTGAAGACTGGCTCTCTAGGGTGAAGAGAGTCATGACAGCGATGGAGACGGAGGAGTGGCAGATGACCACCATTGCTACGTTCCTGCTGGACGGTGAAGCGAGGATGTGGTGGGAAGGATTGGAGCTGCACTTACTGAGAGGTAGGCAACTTTGTGATGTCTCGATGGAGTTGTTCTCGAGATTATTTTTGGCTAGATACCTCCCTTCGACGCAGAAGATAGCGTTGGAGAATGAGTTCCTGAAGTTGGTGCAGGGTGAGAGGAGCGTGGATGAATATCTCCACGAGTTTACGCGGTTGAGTCGTTATGCTAGCTCCATCATCATGGATGAGGAGCGCAAGACTAATCGTTTCTATGAAGGCCTGAGGGATGAGCTGAGATTGTTACTGTCGGGGCCAATGACGCAGGGTTTCTTAACCTTGGTCAATACTGCCCGGTCCTTGGAGAAGGACATGAAGAGCGTGCAAGCGAAGAAAAGCTTGAGTGAAAAGAAATCTGAGTTCAGAGTGCCGACTGCTTCAAAGTCCGGCTATCGGAAGTCTTTCAAGAAGCATAGGACTTCGGGTCCAGCTCCTTCTGGCGCTTCTGGGGCGACTACGGGTCGGACCCCGGGTGCGTGCTTTACATGTGGAAAGACGGGGCATTTCGCCCGTGATTGTTGGAGCGGACGTCCTAAGTCCGAGAGGAGGCCGGGAGCCACTTATGAAGAAAAGGGAAAGGCGGTGGAGTCGACCGCATCCCACTATGCTCCGGCCCAACCAAGGGTCTACAATCTTGGCCAACAGGAGGCCATTAAACAAGCTGACGTGGTGACAGGATTTGTGTTGATTTGTGAAAATCCGGCACGAGCACTCTTTGATACGGGAGCTTCACACTCCTTCTTGTCCGAAGGATTTGTATTACGCATCGGAGTCCCTTCTTCGATGGCGAGGGATAAGTTGGATGTGCTGTTGCCAAATGGGTGTTCGATGCGAGCGGATAGGATCTGCGATGTAACGCCCCCACCTGTCACATGACATATAACGGTGGGTCCGGCCGGGGCCCCACGCCATATAGCACAGACAAGCGAAGGAATCACGTGTGGAAATCAAAATCTATGCGTGTCCTTAACTCAGTCCATTCTAGCGCAACATTTTTCTTGTTAACATGAACTCAAACAAGAATGTCCACCCACATATAAATACCACATTTATATAGAACAACACCAGGAATGTATACAACTCACACACCCTGGCCTTATGGCCTTACAAGTTCCTCTTTACACAACAACAATTTCGTACATCGGCACGCAGGCCGGCCACACATGAAATCCAACCACGATTCTTCACATAGCCTTCAAGGACTAAGAGCACCAGGCTAGCCAATCCACTTATTCTTTCCAAACCGCAGCACCTGCAAGTCATCATCCAAGCCAACACAGACAACAAAGTAACGGTCAGCATTGCTGACCCATTATAACGACCCTACCCCCTACCCGGGGCAGTGGTTCCTTCCCTGTATACAGTGCTTCCTTTTTCATCAAGCATCAGCAAACATCACCAAATCATATCATAGGATCATTCTCTTTATGCCACTATCTAACAAACACACCACATCACAAACGCTGGAGTCCACCAACGCTCCGTGCACTTAGGGCACCTTCTTGGCGTACCAGAATCCACCGTCGTACACCGCTGTCTCTCGAGGCTTTAACTTGTTGGTTGACCGGCCCTAGTCCACCAGCTCGCAGGCTGGCGACATCCCGCCCAAGCCACTCAGAGGTCCATCCTCACAGCACCACAAACAGAGCAGACCGACCCACACTCCGTGGTGTAGCAAGCCGGGTTTATCTAAGCTCCCCAGACAATGTCTACCCATCGGTCCCCCTCCTAATCCGATCGACCCACACCATGTGGTGCAGCAACCCGGGTTTAACTCGGCTCCCCTAGCATTGTCGCCCATCGATCCCTTCCTTAACTAGATCAACCCACCCTAGTGGTGTAACAGGCCGGGTTTATCACGAGCTCACCAGGCGTGCTACCAATTGATCATCTCATAACCAGGAGCTTCACCAAAGCCTCCTCACAAGCAGTACATCCATACATTCATCACAACAAAAATCCATTTTGCACATCATCAAAGTCACGGAGTCTTCTCCGGTTTACCCATGAACATCACCAATCCAGACTACCGGTCCAGATGGGCTTCACACAGCATGCCTACACCGTACTTCATATTTCCGGCTCTAAATGCAGACACAACAAAGGAATCACTTTCGCGATCCACCTCTTGGTGGAGGATTCCAAGCACATGTACAGAGAAAGGACTTCGATGTCCAAGAAGGAGATCGTTACCCTTGAAGATCGCATCGGCGCCATGAAGTAGCCGGATGGAAATCACCGCCTCGGCTCTGCCTTCACGAATCCGCTCTCGGACCTTCGTTCCGCACTCCGCAGCTCCTACAGCAGCTGGAAGACTCCTCCCTTCTCTCTTCCTTAGCCTTTCTTCTCTCTCCCTTAAAATGGAAATGAAGAAGAAGAAGAAGAAGATAATAAGAGACTTTATCTTCTAATTCTCGGCCTCCTAGACACCTGGACAAAGCCCAGCCACTGGATCCAGGAAGAGGGAAACAAACGGCTCAGATTTGGCCAGAAAACCCTGAACACGGCCTGACACGCCCTGTGATACGCCCGTGTCACAGGCCGTGTCCCCTTAAGCGGCAAACAACCGACTCAATCCAACCAGTACACGCCCGTGTGACATGCCCGTGTCACGGCCGTGTACCCGACACGCCCTCAGACACGCCCGTGTCTGAGGCCGTGTATCTCAACAGAAATAATCCCAAATCAACCCGAGACTTCACACGGCCTGGCACACGGCTTGGCACACGCCCGTGTTCATGGCCGTGTGCACCAGGACACGCCCGTGTCCCACAAACACGCCCTAACCCGAGACGTTGAGCTGAATTTGACGCCTACTGACATGCCCTGTGACACGCCCGTGTCACAGGCCGTGTCCTCACTGGAACTCGATACTCGACGATCGTCGACTAACACTCGTCGAGCATTCGACACGGCAGCCGACACGGCCGTGTCCTGGGCCGTGTGCCCCTCTCGACGATGTCGAGCGAAAATCGTCGACACCAAGTCCAATCATCGACACAACCTCGACACGCCCTGCGACACGCCCGTGTCGCAGGCCGTATCAACTGACACGCCCTGGGACACGCCCGTGTCCCAGGCCGTGTCACCCATGCCTGAACCCAATTTTGCTCAAAATTATCCTCTTGACTTCGGGGTGTTACATGCGATGTTAAGATTCGTATTGGAGAGCAGGAGTTTGACCTGCGGGCGTCTTTACTTCCGTTGGTGGAGTTTGACGTCATATTTGGCATGGACTGGCTCTCGGAGCAGCAGGCCCATATAGATTGCGGTAGCAAGGAAGTAAAGCTGGGAGCGAGTCGTGAGACGACTTTTACGGGCTTAAAGGGGTCGAGCAAGACGTTGATGTCTGCTCTTCAGGTGGTGAAGGCGGTTCGTGCCGGAGCAGAACTGTTCTTTACACTAGTGGAGGTTGCAAAGCCGAAGCCCGCTTTAGATTGTATTTCAGTGGTATCGGAATACCCTGATGTGTTCCCCGCAGATCTTCCTGGAGCCCCGCCTCAACGGGAGATAGATTTTACGATCGAGCTAGTGCCAGGTGCAAAGCCTGTGTCACGATCTCCGTATCGGCTGGCGCCTAAGGAAATGGCGGAGCTGAAAGTTCAACTGCAAGAGTTGTTGGAGCAAGGGTATGTGCGCCCGAGTTCTTCGCCTTGGAGCGCACCGGTCCTCTTTGTTAAGAAGAAGGACGGAAGCTTGAGGTTGTGTATTGATTATCAGGAGCTAAACAAGCTGATTGAGAAGAACAAGTACCCGATCCCCCGGATTGATGATCTCTTTGATCAGTTAGTCGGGTCGACGGTGTACTCGAAGTTAGATCTCAAGGCTGGGTACTATCAGCTGCGAATAAGGGAGAGTGATATCCCGAAGACAGCGTTTAGTACGAGATACGGGCATTATGAGTTTACGGTCATGCCGTTTGGGCTGACTAATGCGCCGTCAGTATTCATGGATTTGATGAACAGGACGTTTAGGGAGTACTTGGACCATTTTGTGATCGTCTTCATCGACGATATTTTGGTGTACTCGCAAAGTGAGGAAGATCACTTCAAGCATCTCCATTTGGTGTTGGAGACACTCAGGAGAAACCAGTTGTATGCCAAGTTCTCGAAGTGCGAGTTTTGGCTATCCTCAGTGGCGTTCCTCGGGCATATAGTGAGTGGAGAGGGTATTGCTGTGGATCCGGCGAAGATTGTTGCGATACAGGAGTGGCCTGAGCTTGCTACGGTAGCAGAAGTCCGGAGCTTTTTGGGGCTTGCCGGCTATTATAGGCACTTCGTAGAGAACTTCTCGCGGATAGCGTTACCTCTTACTACTTTGACGAGGAAGGAGCATAAGTTCGTTTGGACGCCGGAGTGCGCGCGAGCTTTTGAGGAGTTGAAGTGTCGGTTGACCACGGCGCCTGTGCTGAGTTCGCCGGTTGGAACCGAAGGCTACGAGATATATAGCGATGCTTCAGGCAGCGGTTTGGGTTGCGTGCTATTGCAGCACGGCAGCGTGATAGCTTATGGCTCGAGACAGCTAAAAGTGCACGAGAGGAATTATCCGGTCCATGACTTGGAGTTAGCGGCCGTGATTTTTGCCTTGAAGCTGTGGAGACACTATTTGTACGGTGTGAAGATTGATATCTACACCGATCACAAGAGTCTAAAGTACCTGATTGATCAAAAAGATCTGAATATGCGGCAGCGTAGGTGGATGGAGTTCCTGGGGGACTATACATTCAAGATCCACTACGTGCCTGGCAAAGGGAATGCGGTTGCGGACGCGTTGAGTCGCCGAGCCCCAGCTCAAGCGAATTGGCTATCAGTGCATGATGAGCGGTTGGTGCAGGAGCTGGAGGCGTTGGAGATTGTTTGTGTAGATAGACAATCTAGTGCTGAAGCAGTACTGAATTGGACTGAAGTCCAATATGACCTGGCTGATCGGATTCGGCAGGCTTTGGATATGGATGCTCATATGAAGCAGTTCATGATAGAGGCTCTGGATGGGTCAAATTCCCAATTCGTTGTGGAGGACGGATTGCTGTGGAAAGACGGTCGTTTGTGCGTCCCAAGTGTGGGCAATTTACGGGTGGAGTTGTTGTACGAGGCGCACCATACCAAGTACTCGATTCACCCGGGGAGCACGAAGATGTACCGTGATGTAAAGAAACTGTTCTGGTGGCCGGGCTTAAAGAAGGATGTGGCGCTATACGTAGCAAAGTGCCAAACCTGCGCCTTGGTAAAGGCGGAGTGCCAAAAGCCGGGAGGATTTCTTAAGTCCTTGCCTATTCCGGAGTGGAAATTCGACGACATCTCTATGGACTTTGTGCATGGTTTGCCAAGGTCGCAAAAGGGGAACGACGCCATTTGGGTGGTGGTCGATCGATTAACGAAGGTGTCGCATTTTATTCCGCATAGGAAGGATGATCCGGTGGAGAAGCTGGCAAAGCTATATGTGGATAACATAGTACGGCTTCATGGTGTGCCCCGCAACATCGTGAGTGACCGTGATGGGCGGTTAACGTCCAATGATTGGAGGCTGGTGCAGCAAATGTTGGGAACAAAGCTGAAGTTTAACACAGCCTTCCATCCGCAAACGGATGGGCAGACCGAGAGGGTCAATAGAACCATAGAAGACATGCTTCGCATGTGTGTCTTGGACTTTGGAAAGCAATGGGAGGACCACCTTTATCTGGTGGAGTTCGCATACAACAACAGCTACCAAGCAAGTATTCAGATGGCGCCTTTCGAGGCCCTTTATGGTAGAAGATGTCGCACGCCGTTGTCTTGGTTAGAAACGGGCGAGTCAAAGTTGTATAAGCGATCGGAAGTGGATGATGCTACTTCTTTGGTGAGAACCATTCGGGAGAGATTGCTTATCGCTCAGGACCGGCAAGCAAAGTACTATAATGCCAAGCACAGGAACGTGGAGTTCGCTGTGGGCGAGTATGTATACTTGAAGATCAAGCCATTCAAGGGTGTCTCGCGGGTGCGGCGATTGAAAAAGCTAAGCCCGAGGTACCTTGGACCGTTTGAGGTTCTGGAGCGAGTAGGAGAAGCGGCCTATCGGCTGAAGCTTTCAGTGGAGCTAAGTGGTTTACATGATGTATTCCATATTTCGGTGCTTCGGAAGGCGGTGCAAGAGCCTACGCAAGTGATCGCGGTCGATCAAGTGCCGGTGGATAGTGGGCTAACGACAAAAGTCAAGCCCGTGCGGATTGAGGACTCGGAGGTCAAGCGGCTACGCAATAAAGAGATCAGGATGGTCAAGGTCCGGTGGGACAATTGCGGTCGTGAGGAGCTCTCTTGGGAGCGAGAGCAGACGATGCTTGACGAGTATCCGGAGTTGTTCCGCTCAGGTACAAATTTTGTTTTGTACATGTTTTTCCCTTTATGTAATTTCGTGGGCGAAATTCTTTTAAGAGGGGTAGAGTTGTAACGCCCCGAAACTCAAAGGAGCAAAGGGGAATATTTTGGGCCAATTTGAGTTCTGGCTGCAGGCACACGGCCTGGGACACGGGCGTGTCCCAGGGCGTGTCAAGCCTGTGTCGACACTAAGGCGCGAAGGCGACACTTTGGTCTCGACATTGTGTCGAGACTGGGCACACGGCCTGCGACACGGGCGTGTCACAGGGCGTGTCGACCCGTGTCGACACTTAGCCGTGAAGTCGACACAGTGCTTCGACGTTGTGTCGAGACACGGCACACGGCCTGCGACACGGGCGTGTCGCAGGGCGTGTCAACCCGTGTCGACACTCGTCCCGCGAAGTCGACACTTTGGTGTCGACAATGTGTCGAGTCATGGAACACGGCCTGCGACACGGGCGTGTCGCAGGGCGTGTCGACCCGTGTCGACACTTAGCCGCGAAGTGTCGAGACCATGTACACGGCCTGGAGCCCAGGCGTGTCAAGGTGACACGGGCAAGGACACGGGCGTGTCCTAGAACCCGTGCAGTGCTCGGGTTGAAAACGGGAGAAAATCATGGGGTACACGGCCAGCTACACGGCCATGTCAGCTGGAACACGGGCGTGTCAGCTCGAACACGGGCGTGTTCGATACCCGTGTGAGGTTCCAGGTGATTCGATTTTGACGGCGAATGAGGCACACGGCCCTGGACACGGGCGTGTGCCAGGCCGTGTTCGGTCCAGATTGGGCATTTCAGCCCCGAATCGAAGCCGTTCATTTCTTTGACTGAAGATCCAACGGCTGGGGGTGTTGTTCCTGAAGGGATATACCCGGGTTTTGACTTAGAAAACCCTCACTTTTTCCACTTATCCTCTTTCTAAATCCTTGGAGAAAGGAGAGCTAAGGCAAGAAGAAGAAGAGCTAGATCCGCCATTGGAGGAGCTTCGGAGCTCCGAATCGCAAGCCGACTCCGGATCCGCGGAGGCAACGCTAGTGCGGTCATTTCCATCCGATTACTTTCCGATGGCGCCAAAGAGGACCGCAAGGGTAACGATCCTCATCTTGAGCATGAGTCGCTCTCTTTCTTTGCATAGGAAGCCCGCTCTCGCGAGTTTGCGGAGAGTTGGAGGCGTTCCTTCGGGTAGATATGTGAAGTCCCCGTTGTTTAGAGTCCGTATGCGAGAACGGACATAGGCATTTTGTGTGAAGCCTACCCGGACATGTTAGTCCGGATCGGTGATGTTGCATTGCATAAGGCCGGAGAAGACTCCGTGCTATTGGGTGTTTTTCGGGTTTTCTACGCGGTAGATTGCAGCAGGGAGCCTTGGGGACTAACCCAAAGGTGCACCCGGAAAACTGGGCGGACACGAGGTCTTGCCAACTTGGTGGCCTGAGAGCCAACTGGAACATAACGGGGTTATGTGATTTGTGTTAGAATGGGACTCGGTGAAAGTTTGACCCGCGCATATGGCTTAAATTGTCGTTGCGATGTGAGCACGGGTTAGATGGAGCCGTACCCGCTCTATGTCGTTCGGGTTAGAGAGACCTAAAGTTACATGGCACTCGCCGTTGGCATAGATGTGAGTCTTCGGCGGTCTATGGCTTAAATTGACGTGACCAATGCCAGGAAGACGAATTGCTCATAGGAATGGCCGTCTTAGTGGCGGTGGTGAGTCCGGAATGTTGGTGGCTTAAGTTGACGCGACATGGACCGGTTCACCGAGAATGTGCCCTGAGTGCACGGGGCGTGTGGCCGTGCGAGCCAACGCCTGTGATGAAATGGCTATGGTTTTTTTTATTGCTCGCTTATGCTAATGAAATGCAGGGAAGGAGCATCGCCGCCCCGAGTTGGGGGCGGGATCGTTATAATTTGGTCAGCATTGCTGACCGTTGCCTTGTTTTGCCACCGTGCGGTGGTTTGTTGCTTGCAGGTGCAGCTGGACCAAGCGGTCAATAGCGGGCTAAAGCCCTTTTTGCGAAGCTGGCCCTCGAAGGCCCGAATGGAAATATTTATTGCTTTATTCATGTATGACCGGCCTGCGTGCCGAGGTTTGTAAATCATGTAACAGACAAGTGAAACATTTTTTGTAAGGCCTTAAGGCTTGTTTTGAGTATTTTTGTAATGACATTCCTATTTTCGTATTAGTGGACATTCATGCTTGTTGCTGGGTTCTTGTTTTGCAACTTTTATAAACTGCTTCCGCTAGAATGCTCTGTGTAGGACGTTGAGATTGGTTGGATGGTTTCCATACGTAACCACCCGGTCTGTCTGTGGTATATGGCGTCGGGCCCCGGCCGGACCTACTGCTATATGCTATGCGACGGATAGGGGGTGTTACAAGACACATGTGTTCATCCTAGGTCCAATCTTTGCTCTTCTAGAGTCTGGTATCCTAACATAAGCGATACAACCCCAGGTCTTAAGATTATCAAATCTAGGAGGTCTCTTAAACCAAAGCTCATAGGGTGTTTTAGTCAACTTTGCATGTGGTACTTTATTAAGAATGTCATTTGATGTGAGGACGGCTTCACCCCATTAGGCCGCAGGCATGCCAGCAGTCAACAACATGGAGTTCAACATTTCTGTTAAAGTCCTATTTTTCTGCTCCGTGATACCGTTGGATTTTGGTGAATACGGGGCAGTGGTTTCAGGAATTATGCCATTACTGGCAAGAAAATCTCTGAACTCCCCGGAGACATATTCACCTCCTCTATCACTCCTTAGCCTTTTAGTCTTCATGTCTAGTTGATTTTCAACCCTATTTTTGAAAATACGAAATTTTTCAAAGGCTTTATCTTTGGATTTAAGGAAGTAAATGTGATTGAATCTAGAGTAGTCGTGGATAAAAGTTATCAGATACTTCCGACCTCCTCGGGTTACAAAACTTTTGTAGTCATAAATATCGGAATGTATTAACTTTATAAATTGTGTGCTCCTAGAAACCTGACCAAAAGGTGTTCTAGTTATCTTAGTTTGAACACAAATTTCACATTTGTCAAACTTAATGACTGTGTCTAAGGGAATGTTGTGAGTTCTAGCTAGTACATGTAGTTCCCTATAGTTCACGTGTAATATCCCTCAGACAACAAGACCCCCTAGAAGTGGTTTTGTCATGACTAGGTCATGACAAAACCCTAGGAAACCCAAGAAGACCAAGTGGACCTTGGAATGTAGGTGGGATCACTATGGTCTGCAAATAGTAGATTTCTAAATACTAGGTTGGGATGATCAAGGGGTTTCACCATGACTCCAAGACCCCGACATAACCTCACCAATCTATTGAAAGGCCCTAAGGGTCCATTGGAGTCAACCCAAGGTGGCCAAGTTGACCTAAGACCATCCTAGGCCTAAATTGGGCAAGGTGCCCTAACTAAGGGCAATGTGCCCCTAATAAGCCCAACCAACCCTAACAGGGTCTTCTTAGACCTAAAGTGGGGTCAATGAGTCACCAAAGATCCATTGGGGTCAACTCTAGAGCCTGAGTGGACCCAAGTCAACTCTAGCCCTAACTTGGTCAAAGTACCCTTAATAAGGGACAAGTGACCTTCAATGTGCCAAGTCAACCCTACCCCTCCCTACCTAGACCCTAGGGGAGGCCAATAGGTCACCAATGACCCATTGATGGTGACATAAAAGCTTAATTTGACGAAAGTCAACCCAAGGCTAGGTCAAGTCAATCTTAGCTCAAAAAGGGCTAACCCAAGCTCAAGCCCCTAACCACTTGGGCTAACCACTCCCTAACCACTTTATACTAGCTTAGTGTGCTGCATTTAGGCTAAGTGCTATGATATAATTCGGCCATGAAGGGCAGGAGATAGAAAACTCCAAATTCCTCTTTAATAGAGGAGAGAGAAAAGGGAAGTGAGAAGGCCATTCATGCATGGGGAGGCCAAGGGCCACCTTTGGTGGCTGGATTCAACTCCTCTGGTGAAGAGAAGTTTCCAACCATTTCCTGGCCACCCCAAGCCAGATTCACCCCCCACCGCCATGGCCGAGAATGGCCTTTAATGGCCATAAATGGCCATTTAGCCAACACCCTCCCTCTTCCCCATCTGATTGTTTTAAAAGCCTCACTGGACTCAGAGGAGGTGTTTCCACATTTTACTTGAAGGAGTCGTTGTAACGGCCTCCACTTCCACCGCTCGCAAGGACGGCCGCAGGCACCCCCAGCACAATGCTCGAAAGGGTTAAGCCTGACTAGGTCTGCAGACCATACACCCCAACCCATCTCCATCCACAGACAGGTTGAAAGCTCAGTTGGTGATGAGGAGTGGTTTGAAAACTCCTTATCAAGGAGGTCTCGGGTTCGATCCCCGGCCTCAACAACCCTCCTGTGGATGGAGAGGGGTTGGGGTGCATGGTCTACTGACCTGGTTAGGCTTAACACTTTCGAGCGTGGTGCTGGGGGTGCCAGCAGCCATCCTTGCGAGCGGTGGCTGGGGAGGCCGTTATAAAAAGTGCACTTTTTATAACGGTCCAGGCCCATCAACATGGGGCCCACCCAGACTGTCGGCCTACCAGAGTCCAGACTCGGGCCCACTGCTGGTAGTCAGCCTATCACATTCAAGCCTGCAGGCCATGTACCCTAACCCCTCTCCGGCCAGTTTATCAGCAAGGCGGGTTATTGCCACTAGGGATTGAACCCAGGACCTTGATAAGAGAGCTTTATGCCACTCCATTATCACCAACTGAGCTGCAGCTCAGTTGGTGATGAGGAGTGGTTTGAAAAGTCCTTATCAAGGAGCTCTCGGGTTCGATACCCGTCCTCAAAAACCCGCCTGTGGATGGAGAGGGGATGGGGTGCAGGGTCTGCAGACCTGGTTAGGCTGAACCCTTTCGAGCGTGATGTTGGGGGTGCCGGCGGCCATCCTTTCGAGCCTTAGGCTGGGGAGGCTGTTACAACTGTACACTTTGGTAGTGCTGTTGTAGAACACCTACAAGCTCCACCACCGGTCATGGTACACTACCACAACACTCGTCGGCAAGCCCGGTTAAAGGTCCTCCCCTTCCTCTCTCACTATGGGTAGATCATAGGAATTATTAGGGCCAAGATTCGGGCTCAATTGAGCCCGATTGGGAGAAGCTTTCTCCTGGTTTTTTTGCAAATTTGAGGTCGTCGGGATCGCCGGAATCCACCCCTCTGGCGGCTGTACCGCCGCCTGGCGATAGCCACCACCTCATCGGAGGTGGTGGTGGCGGTGGCCGGTCAGGGTTTTGGCCGGATGGTCAGGAACTGTGCTGGAAATTGCTCCAGGCAGGCTGGATCGTAGCCATCGGCCGGAGGAAGAAGACGACCCAGCCACCCTGGGATCCCGCTTTAAGATTCGTGCGAATCATTTAATTTATGTTTGGATTATTATAATTTTGTTCCTTATAATCAGTCACCTTGGAAAATTAACTAAAAATACCTAGATGCTTCCTCTGAGAAAATGATCAACATATAAAGTGTAGCACATGAGGTTACTTTGTTTTAAAATTTACTTCAAGCAATTTGGATAAGAGGTCTGTCCACAGTGGTCATTTTGGTGCAACCTATACATAGGTGTGACCAGACACATAAATTAATGCCCACACCTAACCACTCACCCAAATGCTTTGAAATTTAGAACATAGGCTTTTCAACCTTTCCCTCATACTGTCCAAAAATCAGAATTTTTTGACAATATTTTTTTATAGTTTTAGGAATTATTTAATAATCCTAGGGTAAATTAATTTAGGGACCTAAAGAACTCCAAACCCTCCCAAATTTTGGTGAGTGGTCCTTAGGGTCATCATGAGGTTCTGTATAAATGTTCACCACATTTTGAGTTGATTTGGTTGGGAAATGAGTGGACCCTAGTTTTGCCCTAAAAGGGTATTTAGGTCAAAAGTACACCTTGTTGGATTGAGTAGCCAAACCACATCAACAGAGGCTAAAATTTGGGCCACTTGTTTGACATGGCTTTTTACACCCTCATATGGGTTATGGGGTGGTTTGGGGTAGGATTGCCCTAGGACCCAAGTTCAAACCCTGTCACAACCCGCATTTTCAACATATAAATAACTTATCAGAGTAAGGGAAAATGCGTGTCATGATGCCACGTCAGCAGGGAATAACTGCGGACGCTCAGGCAAAAACATACTTAATCATGGAGAAAGATCATTTAAGTTATTTTAAGGAAAATCAGTTAAGTGCAACAGTTAGCCGTATCCCTCGGCTTAGTGGCTCATTTAGTCCACGAATCAAAATATGGTTATACGCTGCGGAAAAATACTTGTTTAGATTGACTCAAACATCCTACATGAGAATAAACGTCCCCAAAGGACAACTCATGCCATGCAGAACTCTAAATTTATTATAGTAGGAAAGATAGCTTTTACGGTCGCTAAAAATAACGGGTTAGAGTTTCAAATCATGTAATGTATGAAGTAATAGTAGTAAATTTTATAGTTGAAAATACCTAACATGCATTCCTAGCATAAATCCTCCCAGAGAGCAAGTAAACCACATCTACTTTTAAATAAATGAGCAGCTAGCAAGTATTAACAACTAACAAAATCAGTGGGCCCCAACAAACTGACACGAACCCACGAACAAAAGTATGTCTGAGCTAGTAAAACTAAAAAAACCAACAAACTACCTCGCTAAGACGAGGCAACAACCACGGCCAACACTGTCGCCAGAAAACTCCAAAACCAGCACTGCTACCTGCTACAACTCTGAACCTGAGGCATTCCAAAGACAGAACACCTCAGCAAGAAGGTACAAGTAGTGGCAGGAAAAAAAGTAATAAGCCAAAATAAACAAAGGTCAACATGGGTACTAGCCCAAGACCAAAAGTACTAAAGCAAAGTACAAAAGAAACAGGGCATCAACAGGAAGAGAACTCCTACGTGACTTGACACATTCCACAAGATTACAGCAGACGCACAAGGCTATAAGGTGACTACATAAATATTTCCCCAGAAATAAAAAAAAACAAAACCTTCATAAGGCACCTATGGTCGACCCTACCCAAAATCACGACGAAGTGGTCACTCTTGGACACACCACCCAAAAAACGCAAGCGAAGTGGTCACTCTGGGACACACCACCCAAAACAACCGATATACAATACTGTTGGGTACATTGGTTCAAATGTACCTGATTTGAAGGAGCCTCACCCAACTCAATGATATACATCAAAATGTATTTGATGTGTTTTGAGTTTACTTGTGCAGGCTAAGTACTTACAGGAAAGAAGAAAAGTTTCTAAGTCCATGTGTCGACACCCAGAGGGAAAGTGTCGACACTTAAGAAGACTTGTGTTGACACCCAGACAAGCAGTGTCGACACTTGGAGTCATTGTGTCGACACCAGGGATGCTGAGTCGACACCAGACAGAAAGTGACGACACAAGGAGCTGTGTCGACACTCAATGAAGAAGAGTGCAGTAAAGCTGTGTCGACACTTAGCAGTTGTGTCGACACCCAGTGAAGCTGTGTCTACATCAGAAAGTGTCGACACTTGGAGGCTGTGTCGACACTCAGCAAACGTCTGCAGAGACTAAGTACAAGTGTCGACACCCAGAACAATGTGTCGACACTCAACAGAAGAGTCAACACTTGAAGTAAGTGTCGACACCCAGAACAATGTGTCGACACTTAGCAGAAGAGTCAACACTGGAAGTAAGTGTCGACACCCAGAACAAAGTGTCGACACTTAGCTGAAGACTCAACAATTGAAGAAAGTGTCGACACAAGGAGCTGTGTCGACACTTAGTAAAGATCAGCAAAGTTCAACAAAATATTCTAAGTACAAGTGTCGACACTAAGGGAATGTGTCGACACTCAGCCAAAGTCTCGACAGAAGAAGAAAGTGTCGACACCCAGAGCAATGTGTCGACACTCAACAAGTATCAACACTGATGACATGTGTCGACACCAAGAAGCAGTGTCGACACTTAACAGATTCAACACATGAAGATGTGTCGACACAAAGGTGTTGTGTCGACACTTAGAAGAATTCAGCAGGATACTGAAGTACAAGTACTTGTGTCGACACTCAATTTCAGTGTCGACACATGAAGAAGAAGTAGTGTCGAGATACAAAATCTACAACACAAGGAGTTGTGTCGACACCTTGTAGACTAGTGTCGACACTTAGACAACATGTGTCGACACTTGGTCTATAAGTGTCGACACTTAAAGACAGAAAGTCTCGACACTTACAGACAGTTATAGTTATTTCAAGAACTGACTGAATGACTTGACAGCTGCCTTTTCAGCCGGTCTACAGCACCTGTCAGAGTTGTCAGAATTCAGTTATGGACCGGACCAGCCGGTTACCATGAAGAAGGCCTATAAATAGGCTTATACAGTCTACAGAATCTGTTGTTGAAGAAGAAAAAGTTCAGATCAAGTGATTGTCTAAAGAAGATCTAGCTTTCAAGTGAAGATCTAAGAAGTTGGAGAGAGAGAGCTCCATCCAAGAAATCAGCTGTTGGAACCCAGCTGAGAAGAAGGATTCAGATTGGTCTGAATCTTAAGAAGCAGAGATCAAGGATCAACTGCAGAGGAATCAGTCTTATTGTGTTCTACTTTCAAGAAGCTTTGAAGAAAACCAAGTAAGATTGATTTCAGCTGAGTTCTTCCAAGAACTCATCAAGAATCTCACAACTTATCTCTCTTTCATCTAAGTTGTTGAGTTTATACATTTTGTATTCATTATAACTTGTAGGATCCTTAGGGATCTGAGATTGTAAGCCTGCAATTATAAAGGCTGAGGGTAGGAGAGTTAAATCTCTGAGTGTAGGCCTTGGTGGCTGAGTGTAGGCCTTTGTGGCTGAGTGTAGGCTTTGTGGAAAAGCTGAGTTGTAGGGCCTTGGGCCTGAGGTGTAGGAGCCTGTTTTGGGTTCTGAGATAGTGGAGAAGTTTGGCCGAATCTAGTACACTGCTAGATAGACGAAGGGGGAAAGTGGATGTACCCAAAGCTTGGGGAACCACTATAAAACTCTATGTCTACTGTGTGATTGTTATTGGCTGTGATTGTTGCATATGTGCTGTGATATAGTAGATAGAATTCTGTGATATTAACTGATTGCTGCCATAAAAAGATAAAAAGAATTTGGTCACCTATTCACCTCCCCTCTAGGTGTTTAGGTACTATATCTTTCAAATACGTCTAACTGTGAGGGTGTCTCATGCTCTCCACCATACAGCGCAGATATCCAAAAACTAGGTAGACTTCCACAGGGCACTAATAAAGGTAACAAACATTGCGGAGGTGGAATCGTCCACTAACACCCGCATTCAAGAAACCAAAAAAAAAACCACAACACAAATACCTCGGGATTTGGCTCGACAAACTCTACTTGACATTACTAGATTCTGGACATGGTTGATCAACCCTTAGGACCGATTTACAACCCTAATTAAACTCTAATACGTTTGATAATGAGAGCTAAGACACTTAAGCCATCGATAAGACACTTCAAGGACGATTAAACATAAATAGACAAGTTCAAGTTTATCATGGCAAAACAACGTAACAACATGTGGTCAACAAAGCGGTTAATCTTTGCAATAATTTGGAAGAATAAGTGTAGAAAATTTTAGGGAACATGAATACATAGCCGTTACCATCGAATCAGACAAGGATAAAAGAGGAGAAACAACCACTTGACTTGGTTTTTACCGGAAAAAATCAACCGAATCACTCGACGTCGTAGGTCGGGGCAAAAAGGATGCGGGAGAAGTTGAGATCTAGACAAAAATGGCAGAAAAGGGATTAGGGCCGAAAAACCATAACGAAAAACTCAAGAAATGGGGAAGAAATTACCACGATAGCGTAGCTCTCGGCGAGGGCTTTCCGAATCTAAGTTCGGTTGAAGATTTCGAGCACCGGAGAACCGTCGGCGGCCACCGAAAGATTCACGAAAAAGAAACTCTCTCTCTCTCGTTCGCTACTCTAGTTCGGGAGAAAAATAACGGAGAAGATGAAGTTTGGTTCTAAAACCTAAGTCCAAGAATATATATATATATATGTTTATAAAACGTTTTGTCGAAAACGGTTTATTTCGAGTAGTTTTGCGGGAACCCAAAATAGAGGTATAGGATGACTTCAAATCAAAAAGTCGTCAACATGAAAGTTGTATATCTCGTCGAGACGAAAAAATTTAACGTTGACTAGTTTTTGATACGATGCAGTTTTGACCCTCAAAACGGCCTCTGAACTCAGACAGAAACATCCTACTCGAGTAACAGCATACCTACTCGAGTAGCAGCATACCTACTTGAGTAACAACATACCTACTCGAGTAGTAACATACCTACTCGAATAATAACACAATATACTCGAGTAGAGGCTCATTACTCGAGTAAAAACATGAATTACTCGAGTAGAAGCAGCATATACTCGAGTAGCAGCTCACAACTTGAGTTATAGCGGGAAAAACAAACTTAGGGGTTTAAAACCACTTCAAATCGAAAGGTGGTCAACATGAAAGTTGTAGATCTCGTCGAGACGAACAAATTTCATGTTGACCAGTTTTTGATACAACACCGTTTTGACCCTCAAAATGATGTCTGAACATAAAACGAAACAGCCTACTCGAGTGACAGCATACCTACTCGAGTAACAGCATATCTACTCGAGTAACAACATATATACTCGAGTAGTAACATACCTACTCGAGTAGTAACATAATATACTCGAGTAGAGGCTCATTACTCGAGTTAAAACATGACTTACTCGAGTAGAAGCAGCATATACTCGAGTAGCAGCTCACCACTCGAGTTATTGCAGAAATAACAGAATTAGGGGTTCAAAACGGCTTCAATTCGAAACGTGGTCAACATGAAAGTTGTAGATATCGTCGAGACGAACAAATTTTATGCTGACCATAGTTTGATAAAATGCCGTTTTGACCCTCAAAATGGCGCCCGAGTAAAATCTAAAATGGGCTAATCGAGTAGAACCATAGCTTCTCGAGAAGACTCAGCACGGAAGCCCAAACGAGCGCCAAATTAAACGAAACTTGCACCGTAGGAGAACACCAATGCTACAAATCTAACGGCGAAATCAAAACCAGAATCCGACGAGTCATTCCCAAGATATTAATCTTCGAAGTATACGACGAACATAAACAATCCAAAACTTCAATCGCGCGCCGAGACTCCAAAAATGCTCGGATTGCGATGAAACTTGACGAGCAAGTCCAAAATTACTTAACTTAAATTCCAAATGCAAAATCTTCCCATTACAACAAGAATTCGGCCTACTCGACCGCACGGATGCGAAATTGCCTTAACGGCATTGCGCCGTCAAATCGACGTTAAAAGTAACGCCACGACGTCATAAATCTGACGTTGCCCAAACAAATAAAATCATCGAAAAAAAATCGGGGGCGTTACAGTCACTCCCCCTAAAAAGAGGTTTCGTCCCGAAACTTAACACAACTCCAAAACCAATCAAAATGATAAAATCAAACATAACTGAAAACATAACGACATACCTGAAACTAAGAGAAGAGGTGCGAGTGAGATCCCCTCATCACCGATTCCAATTCCCACGTCACGCTCTCGACTTCTTGATTTCTCCAAAGAATCTTGACCATAGGGATGGTATTTCTCCGCAACACCCGCTCTTGAAAATCCAGAACACGAACAGGTTCTTCCACATAAGTAAGGTTGGGCTGAATCTGGGGTATCGAGTCGAGGACTTGACGATCATTACGAACACATTTCCGCAACCGGCTCACATGGAACACATCATGGACACCAGGGAAGCTCGCAGGCAATTCCAACCTATAAGCCGACACTCCGATGCGCTCAAGAATCTGGAAAGGTCCCACATACCAGGGGTCTAACTTGTGGTTCCTACCAAATCTTTTAACACCGGACATCAGAGAACCTTCAGAAACACCAAGTCTCCAACCGCAAACTCCAGATCGACCCTTCGAAGATTAGCATACTTCTCATAGCGCTCTTGAGCCACACGAAGCCTTTCTCGAATATGAGTCACAACACAATTCATCTCTTCAAGAGCTTCCGGACCTAACAACGGCCTCTCACCAACTTCAGCCCAAAACAGTGGGGTTCTACAACGCCTCCCATACAAGGCCTCAAACGGAGCCATCTGCAGACTCTCTTGATAACTGTTATTGTAAGCAAACTCCATGAGTCTGAGACGCTCATCCCAAGCACCACCATGATCCAAAATATAACACCTGATCATATCTTCTACGATTTGATTTACTCTTTCCGTCTCACCATTAGTCTGCGGATGATAGGCGGTGGAATACCTTAAATCGGTACCCAACCCCTCCTGTAAACTCTTCCAAAAACGAGACGTAAATCTAGAGTCCCGATCTGATACGATGCTAATAGGCACACCATGCAACCTGATGATCTCTTCAAGATATAACTCAACTATCTTCTTCATCGAGTACCCAATCTTAAATGGCACAAAGTGAGCACACTTTGTCAATCTGTCGACTATCACCCAAACAGAGTCATGCCCACGGGGAGATTTTGGCAGACCGGTGATGAAATCCATTGAAATAATTTCCCATTTCCAACTTGGAATATCAAGCGGTGTCAGCTTACCACCAGGCCTTCTGTGATCAGCCTTAACACGCTGACACGTATAACATTCTAATATAAACCTGGCGATGTCATTCTTCATCCCTGACCACCAAACAATTTGCTTTAGATCTTTATACATCTTTGTGGAACCAGGGTGGTAGGCCACACTGGAACCATGAACTTCAGCACAGATCTTAGCTCGAATATCGCCAAAGGCGGGGATGCAAAATCTACCCCGATACTTCAGGGTGTCCAACTCGTCCACAGAGAAATCGGGTAGCTCTCCCTTCACCGTTCTATTCCAGAGATGTAACAAGTCTGGATCATCCTTCTGATGTGCTCGAGTAAGGGAAATCCAAGAGGGTTCTTCTGCTTCTAGACTAGCAGGCACAGTACTACTCCCAACCTAAATATCCATCAACAAAAATTCTTCTATCAAGGACTGCACCGATAGATTAAAAATCTTAGCAGTCTTCCTACTCAAGGCATCGGCTACTACATTAGCCTTTCCTAGATGATAGAGAATTTCCACTTCATAATCCGCCACATATTCTAACCACCGATGCTGGCGCAGATTTAGTTCTTTCTGAGTGAAGACGTACTTCAAACTCTTATGGTCAGTATAGATCTTGCACATCGCGCCATATAATAAGTGTCTCCAGAGCTTCAGTGCATAAATTACGGCAGCAAACTCCAAATCGTGTGTCAGATAGTTTCTCTCGTGGATCTTTAGTTGTCTCGATCCATACGCAATCACCTTACCATCTTGCATTAAAACGGAACCAAGTCCGATATGTGACGCATCGACATACACAACATACTCAACTCCTTCAGTAGGTAAGGTTAAAATCGGAGCAGTACATAATCTCTTCTTTAGATCTTGGAAAGACTCTTCACATTTATCACTCCAAATGAAAGCAATATTCTTCTGAGTAAGTCTAGTTAGAGGAGCAGACAACACCGAAAATCCTTCCACGAATCTTCTGTAATAGCCAGCTAGGCCTAAGAAACTCCTAATCTCCTTCGGCGTAGAAGGTCTCTCCCACTCCCGTACCGTAGAAATCTTGGTCGGGTCTACAGAAATACCGTCCTTGCTTACCACATGACCCAGAAAGGACACCTGAGGTAGCCAAAACTCACACTTGCTCAACTTCGCATATAACTTATGCTCCCTTAGGGTCGACAAAACCAGACGCAAATGTTGAGTATGCTCCTCAACATTGCGAGAATACACCAAGACATCATCTATGAACACAATAACAAATCGGTCCAAGAAATCCTTAAACACCCGATTCATCAAATCCATGAAGGCAGAAGGTAAATTGGTTAAACCAAAAGACATCACCAGAAACTCATAATGTCCATGTCGTGAACGGAAAGCGGTTCGAGGAATATCTGCCTCTCAAATCCTCAACTGGTGGTAGCCTGAGCGAAGATCAATCTTTGAAAATACCGAGCTACCACGCAGTTGGTCAAACAAATCATCAATCCTTGGCAGGGGATATCTATTCTTAATTGTTACTTTATTCAATTCCCTATAATCGATGCAAAGTCTAATCGATCCATCTTTCTTCTTGACGAACAAAACAGGAGCACCCCATGGAGAAGTACTTGGCCTAATAAAACCACACCTCAATAACTCATCGAGCTGAGTACGCAACTCGTCCAACTCACGCGGAGCCATACGGTACGGTGCTTTAGCAATGAGACGAGTGCCCGGTTCGAGGTCTATCACAAACTCTATCTCCCTTTCAGGAGGAAGTCCTGGAAGACTATCAGGAAAGACATCTGGAAACTCTCGCACCACCGAGACATCCTCAAGACGTGGCGTAACAAAAGCTATTTCCAGAGCAGAAATAGAAACCAAAAACGCCTCACAACCAGACACTATAGCACGATAAGCACGTACATCAGAAATGACAGGAGAAACTCTGTCCTGAAATCCATAGACGCTCATAGGTTGTCCGTCGTCCATTTTGAAATCCAATCGCTTAGCCTTGCACTGGATGACCGCATCATATTTGGACAGCCAGTCCATGCCCAGAATCACGTCAAAATCAGACAGATCCAAAATCATCAGATTCGCATATGCCAGAAAATTGTCAAGACGAATAGGGCATCTCAGAACTCCTTGGTTAGATATCACCGAATCACCGGAAGGGAGCTTGACATTGAAGGAGCCTCCTAATTGTTCGACACTCAGACGGTGCTTATCAACAAATCTTCGGGCCACAAAGGAATGGGTGGCACCCGAGTCGAAAAGGACGCGAGCCCACCTATTCTGCACCTTAAACTCCCCTAAAACCGTAACATACGTAACTAAACGAACAATAACTAGGGCAACAAGGATAATTAATAAGGATAAATTAAACAGAGGCTAACCTGATATCACTTGCGTAGAGGTTTGGGCTTCCTCACTGGTCATCACGTTCAGCTTTCCCTTTCCTTTATCCAGGCTTGGCGGCGGCGGCAGAGCTCGAAGTGGGGCAGGCTGCAGTGGGGGCTGAGCCTGGGGGCACGAAGACTTTTGGTGTCCCTTCTGCCCACACTGGAAGCAAACCCTTTCTTTCATCCAGCAACGAGTCACATCATGACCCTTCCTTGCACAGAACGAGCACACAGGCTCTCCCTTGGGTGCACCTTGGATGGCATGCACCTCCTGCTGCTTCAGGGTTGCAGTCCTCTTGAAGCTCCTTTCGTAGGGGTGGCAGGTCGACCACAAAATCTACACACATCCTTACTTTTCTTCTTCGAAGAAGGGCCAAATACCCTGGAGTTACCATCCTCAACACCTTTTCTTTTCTCCTTCCTTGCCGCAACACCGCGACTCTTGGCGTTTTCAATCGCCTCCACTTTTAAAGCGGCTTCCATTGATTTAGCATAACTTTCAGCTTGGTAAGCACATGCCAACTGCTGGACATCGCTCTTAGTCCTCCCAAGAAACGTTTCACTCTACCCTCCTCAGAAGCTACCAAATCCGGAGCAAACCTGCTCAGTTTGCTAAACTCAATCTCATACTCGCTCACGGTGAGCTGTCTCTGCTTTAGATGCATGAAGTTATTCATCAGGCGGTCTTGCTCGACCGAGGGTAGAAACTTTTTCAGCAATATTTTTTTAAAAGATTCCCAAGTACAACCTTCCTTCAGGCTCTCTCTTTCCCGAATCCACCAACTCTTCGCCAGACCTTTTAACTGATAGGCTGTAATCATCACTCGCTGGGCTTCTAGAATTCCGGAATATGAAAACATCTCCTCGATGGAGATGATCCAATCATCTAAAATCATAAAGTCAGCACTCCCGTCGTAGGTGGGAGGTACAAATCGTTGGAAGTGCGATATGAAGTTCATTTCTGGGGGTATCACCATCGGGGCCACCAGAGGAGCAGGGGAATTGGGCACAGCTTGGCCCAAGGCAGGCTCTTGCACTAAGGGTTGCTGCGCGGGAGCGGCAGAAAACAAGGACTCAATTTGCGATTGCATCGCAACTACTTGTCTTGACAGAGCCTCATTGCTCTGACGCAGACTCTCGATAAGCGCATCGCTTTGCGCACATGATGACTCACCCTCCGACTGGGGAGTCGACCTCGTCGCAGGACGCTTTGGCGGCATTTCTAAAAAAAATTCAAACGAACACTCATCAAAATCCTAGCTTACAACAAAGCCACACAACTAGTTCAGACCATACTTAAAAGACACTTGCTTACGCTGCAACTTGCTCTGGGATTTTATAATGATGTTATGTCCTACTTAGGATGATATCCTCTCATCCTATTGACTCTTGTGCCTATGACATGAATGCATGTTTTTTTTATATTCGTTTTCTGATTTAAAACCATGTGTGTACATATGTCATCCCGCAATCTTTAGCTTGGCACGTTGTGCTTATGTAAGGTTATGTTATGCATGATTGTGCAATGCATTCTAAAAAAGCCCTAATGCATGTTAAGAGCGGCGTACGCATGAAAATGTTATGCATCCCATACTACATGACATTCTCATGCAACGAAAAAGAAACGTGCTAGTCACATTCATTTGGTGAGGTTATGCATCCCATACTACATAACCCTCACATGTTGCCCCTAAGGTGGATCCATATACAGACACATATTATGCATCACATACTACATAATATGCCCCATATACTTCATGTTATGCTATGAGTGTAGTGTTCGTGCTTCAGCCGAGATGTGCTGATGACATATCGGTGTGTGGTATGATATGATGCTAAACACCTAATACCAACAAGGAAAGGTTGCCCGACAAATTGTCAATCAACCTCCCTCTGATACCAACTGTCACAATCCGCATTTTCAACACATAAATAACTTATCAGAGTAAGGGAAAATGCGTGTCATGATGTTATGTCAGCAGGGGATAACTGCGGACGCTCAGGCAAAAACGTACTTAATCATGGAGAAAGATCCTTTAAGTTATTTTAAGGAAAATCAGTTAAGTGCAACAGTTAGCTGTATCCCTCGGCTTAGTGACTCATTTAGTCCACGAATCAAAATATGGTTATACGCTGCGGAAAAATACTTGTTTAGATTGACTCAAACATCCTACATGAGAATAAACGTCCCCAAAGTACAACTCATGCCATGCAGAACTCTAAATTTATTATAGTAGAAAAGATAGCTTTTACGGTCGCTAAAAATAACGGGTTAGAATTTCAAATCATGTAATGTATGAAGTAATATTAGTAGATTTTATAGTTGAAAATACCTAACATGCATTCCTAGCATAAATCCTCCCAGAGAGCAAGTAAACCACATCCACTTTTAAATAAATGAGCAGCTAGCAAGTATCAACAACTAACAAAATCAGTGGGCCCCAACAAACTGACACGAACTCACGAACAAAAGTATGTCTGAGCTAGTAAAACTAAAAAAAACCAACAAACTACCTCGCTAAGACGAGGCAATAACCACGGCCAACGCTGCCGCCAGAAAACTCCAAAACCAGCACTGCTACCTGCTACAACTCTGAACATGAGGCATTCCAAAGACAGAACACCTCAGCAAGAAGGTACAAGTAGTGGCAGGAAAAAAAGTAATAAGCCAAAATAAACAAAGGTCAACAGGGGTACCAGCCCAAGACCAAAAGTACTAAAGCAAAGTACAAAAGAAACAGGGCATTAACAGGAAGAGAACTCCTATGTGACTTGCCACGTTTCACAAGACTACACAAGACGCACAAGGCTATAAGGTGACTACATAAATATTTCCCCAGAAATAAAAAAAAACAAAACCTTCATTAGGCACCTGTGGTCGACCCTACCCAAAATCACGGCGAAGTGGTCACTCTTGGACACACCACCCAAAAAAACGCAAGCGAAGTGGTCACTCTTGGACACACCACCTAAAACAACGGATATACAATCTGTCTAACTGCGAGGGAGTCTCATGCTCTCCACCATACAACGCAGATATCCAAAAACCAGGTAGACTTCCACAGGGCACTAATGAAGGTAACAAACACTGCGGAGGTGGAATCGTCCACTAACACCCGCATTCAAGAGACCCAAAAAAAACCACAACACAAATACCTCGGGATTTGGCTCGACAAACTCTACTTGACATTACTAGATTCCGGACATGGTTGATCAACCCTTAGGACCGATTTACAACCCTAATTAAACTCTAATACGTTTGATAACGAGAGCTAAGGCACTTAAGCCATCGATGAGACACTTCAAGGACGATTAAACATAAATAGACAAGTTCAAGTTTATCATGGCAAAACAACATAACAACATGTGGTCAACAAAGCGGTTAATCTTTGCAATAATTTGGAAGAATAAGTGTAGAAAATTTTAGGGAACATGAATACATAGCCGTTACCATCGAATCAGACAAGGAGAAAAGAGGAGAAACCACCACTTGCCTTGGTTTTTACCGGTAAAAATCCACCGAATCACTCCACGTCGTAGGTCGGGGCAAAAAAGATGCGGGAGAAGTTGAGATCTAGACAAAAATGACGGAAAAGGGATTAGGGCCGAAAAACCCTAACGAAAAAACTCAAGGAATGGGGAAGAAATTACCACGATAGCGTAGCTCTCGGCGAGGGCTTTCCGGATCTAAGTTCGGTTGAAGATTTCGAGCACCGGAGAACCGTCGGCGGCCACCGGAAGATTCACGAAACAGAAACTCTCTCTCTCGCTCGCTGCTCTAGTTCGGGAGAAAAATAACGGAGAAAATGAAGTTTGGTTCTAAAACCTAAGTCCAAGAATATATATATATATATATATATATATATATATATATATATATATATATATATATATATATATATATATGTATATGTTTATAAAAAGTTTTGTCAAAAACGGTTTATTTCGAACAGTTTTGCGAAAACCTAAAATAGAGGTTTAGGAATACTTTAAATCAAAACGTCGTCAACATAAAAGTTGTAGATATCGTCGTGACGAACAAATTTCATGTTGACTATTTTTTGATACGATACCGTTTTGACCTTCAAAACGGCCTCTGAACGCAGACAGAAACAGCCTACTCGAGTAACAGCATACCTACTCGAGTAGCAGCATACCTACTCGAGTAACAGCATATCTACTCGAGTAGTAACATACCTACTCGAGTAATAACACAATATACTCGAGTAGAGGCTTATTACGCGATTAAAAACATGAATTACTCGAGTAGAAGCAGCATATACTCGAGTAGCAGCTCACCACTCGAGTTATAGCGGGAAAAATGAAATTAGGGGTTTAAAACGACTTCACATCGCAAAGTGGTCAACATTAACGTTGTAGATCTCGTCGAGACGAACAAATTTCATGATGACCATGTTTTAATACAACACCGTTTTGACCCTCAAAACGATGTCTGAACGTAAAACGAAACAGCCTACTCGAGTGGCAGCATACCTACTCGAGTAACATCATACCTACTCGAGTAACAGCATATATACTCGAGTAGTAACATACCTACTCGAGTAGTAACATAATATACTCGAGTAGAGGCTCATTACTCGAGTTAAAACATGACTTACTCGAGTAGAAGCAGCATATACTCGAGTAGCAGCTCACCACTCGAGTTATTGCAGAAACAACAGAATTAGGATTTAAAAATGGCTTCAATTCGAAAAGTGGTCAACTTGAAAGTTGTAGATATCGTCGAGACGAACAAATTTCATGCTGACCATTTTTTGATACAACGCCGTTTTGACCCTCAAAACAGCGCCCGAGTAAAATCTAAAATGGGCTAATCGAGTAGAACCATAGCTTCTCGAGAAGACTCAGCACGGAAGCCCAAACGAGCGCCGAATTAAACGAAACTTGCACCGTAGGAGAACACCAATGCTACAAATCTAACGGAGAAATCAAAACCATAATCCGACGTGCCATTCCCAAGATATTAATCTTCGAAGTATATGACGAACATAAACAATCCAAAACTTCAATCGCGCGCCGAGACTCCAAAAATACTCGGATTGCGATGAAACTTGACGAGCAAGTCCAAAATTACTTAACTTAAATTTCAAATGCAAAATCTTCCCATTACAACAAGAATTCGGCCTACTCGACCGCACGTACGCGAAATTGCCTTAACGACATTGCGCCGTCAAATTGACGTTAAAAGTAACGCCACGACGTCATAAATCTGACGTTGCCCAAAGAAATAAAATCATCGAAAAAAAATCGGGGGCGTTACAAACCCTAAGTTTGGACTTTAGGGGTTTGAGAAGGGAATGGGGTCAAATGCTCTTGTATGGACTTGAAATTTGGTAGAGAGGACACTAGGGTAGCTAAAGTCCTCTGTTAAAAATCTTAGAGGAATAGGAGATGGTTAAACCACTCAAAACCCTAACCCTATCTTAGGACACAACCCTTATACATGTAAGACAAGCCACCAAGACTTAATGAAAAGTTATGAAACTTGGGTAGTATGGTTATAGGGTTAATAAGAGCCTTTGGTGATTTTACTGGTAATTTTGGAACAATACATTTAGTACCTCCTTTATAATAAATGGAATTGCTCTTGATAGTCTTTTATTTGTTATGATCACACTGTTTAATAGGAAGTTATGAAAATTGGGCAGAGGGTATTTTAGGGCAATATACTCATACTTGAATGTTATTGTAATTTTTAGATGTGTATTTTTAGTACTTTCTTCACAAACATTTAAGAATGCAATTATATACAAAATTAGATTCAGAGCTCAATAATAGTTTGAAAATTGTGAGACTCATGTAAAAGTGTATTTAGATCAATATGTACATGAGGAAATTTTACTATAATTTTTAGGTGAATAATTTCAGTAGTTGTTTCATTAATGTAAGAATGAGGATTATTGTTTTAAATTACAATTCGAGCTCATTATTCACTGGGAAGTTTGGAAACTTTGTCATGAGTGTTTTTAGGGGCATATTAGCCATGTTTAAATTTTATTATAATTTTTCGAAGCTTATTTACAATATTTAGTTCATTAGCTGTTAATTATGTGATTATGTTTAAAATTATGGATCGAGGCCTAAACCTAGAAAATAAAAATTGGGGAACTTGAATTTACTGCTACTTTGCTGCCTAGTATTTATCATAATTTTATGGATCATTTTGCATGACTGTAAGGGCCACTTCATATTCAAATTGGGGCATTTGGATTTTTGGGAGAAATAAATAAAATGTCAGACAAATTAGGAAAATTCCAAGTTTATGGATTTAGGCTATAAATATCATGATAGGACTCCATTAATTACCTTAGGATGTTTGGATGAGGATTTAGAGTAACTCCTATCATGCAAGTCATATAGCGTAAGGTGGTCTGCATTTAGTAAAACTACGGAAATCAAGTTAACATGGGGAATGGTCGTAGGGTGATGGGATTGTGGGTTACTGACTTTAATAAAGTGGATTGGAGTATACAATTGGAAGCTGGGATGAGTAGGTTGTAGAGTCGTCTAAGATTAGGTGGTGCTCGGGATCGACGAAAGATCATCTTTCCTGTGGAGGGGGAGAGAGAGGGTCAAAACACATTAGGGTTAGAACCAGTGTAATACTAAAGAGATCGGGAATCGGGTATCAACCAATAATAATAAGTGTCATGCGAAAGGGAACGATGAGCTTCAGCTACCATCATAGCTCCTTCTGCCCTTTGAGAGCCCTTCACGGGGAATACCGGGGGGAGTCCTGGGCTAACCTAAACTGCAAGCGTAACTAGTATAATTAGGGATTCACTTTCACTCACCTTGATGTCTCGGGATGTTAGGTTGGGTCACTCAGGCAGTAGGCTCGGTGGATTTGGTGATGGGCAGGTTGGCCCAACAAGCTTTGGCTCGGTTGTTGTTTGTGACAGACGGGATGGTTTGGGGAGCTTTGGCTCGGAAGCTGATACATAAGGTTTCATGTGCATAAAATATAAGGTGGTGGGTCTTCGGTATTGGAGGGTCGATACACCGACGCCAATACGTTGGCTTGGCAAGAGTGGTTTTGCACTTCGCCAAGTTAAGTCCGGTGGACTTGCCAGCAAAGAGTACGCTGGAGCTCTGCTTAGTGCAGCAGCATCGAGGCGTATGATAGGTCTGCTGGTAGTGCTATTACCAGTTTATAGGTGGGAGAGGCCCAACCCACCGCTTCTGTTTGCCACTACGGAGGTATCCTGGGAGGTTAGGCTCCAAAAAGAGGGAACTAAAGGTCTGTGTGCACAGAGTTGGGTGGGTGTGTTGCACTTGCATGTTCACATCATGGCATACTTGCATGTAATAGCATCATCATTGCATATAACCCCTAACACCTATTGTATAAAGTGGTATGGGATGCTTTATACAATAGGCCCTGCAAAAAGACCCCTTGATTTGTAAGCTTGTGTGAGCGTGCTTATAAGTTAAGGTTTTTATTCTGTAGATATATACATGCTTGCAAGAAAACGGACACCCTATCGTATAAATTGGTATGAGACTCTTTATACGATACAAGCCTTGCAAAAGATCCCTTAGCTTATGTGTTTTCATATAAGTTAAGGTTACTTATTTCTTATTCAGTTTTTCTTACCTTTATTACTGCCATTTATGCCTATAGATCTGCTAGATTAGTTCCGCTGTCACCTGCTCTTTGTTTATTCTCCACCTTCAGAGCTTCCCTTTCCTCCTCTCTGCTCAGTGCCTAGGAGCCATGGGGGAGGGGTGGGGGATGATAGGACTTAGTCTTTTAAACTAACAGTTTTCGGACCAAATCATTTTAGGGGATCGTGGAGCCCAGCATGGAGGAGCATCCCCAAAGGTCGGCAAACTTGGAGATGGGACAGTCTAGCACTAGAGTTCAGACAGCTGGGACTGTGAGTCTTGATCGTTAGTAGATGTTTAGTTTTGCTTCCGCGCTGAGTGATATGTAGTGAGGATATTGATGTACCGGGCATGAGCCCTATTTTCAGTACCTTTATTATTATCTCTATGGACTCTCCCTTCTTGGAGATTATTTACTATATATGTGATTTCTATGGATATGTCTTTTACTCTTTTGCAATCTTTCTGTGATCGATTTTGCCGACAGGATCGGCGTTTTGTAGTGATGACCTTCCCGGGCGTGAAGGTGTCACCGCAAAGCGGCGGTTATGGGCCTAAGACCCCGTGGTTCTAAAAAGGGGGGGGGGGTCTTACATCACGTGTCCTAGTCTTGCATGTAAAGTCATAGGATCTATCAAATTTGAACTAACCTGATTGACTACCTCGTTTGCTAGACTCATCCTATACATTCCATTAACTACATAAGCACAGACAAAATAATGCGAGTGAACCATAAGGGTTACTCGACCACCACTAATGTTAAACGACATATCTGCATCGCATAACAGACTAATAGAAATTAAATTAGCAGCTAACGAGAGTATAAATTTAAGATTCTTTACAAGTAAACGCATACCTGAAGAGAGAGTTAGAGTAGCATTCTCCACCCTCAGCATATCAGCTACAATGCCATTTGCAATAGTGATAGTCTCTTTAACATCTTTGACATCCTCCAGAAGCGAAGAATTATTGCAGACGTGGCATGTAGCACCTGAATCGAGCCACCACTCTGAACTGGCCTTCCCCTTTCCGACCACGGCAACAAAGTCGGTAGGCGCAGTCTGATAAACCATATTGGATTTGTTATTAGTCCTAGGTGTGCTGGATTCGCAACGTTTGGGTTGCCTGCAGTCGGAAGCGTGATGACTACACTTGTTGCAGTTGTAGCACTTGTCTTTGAAATTTTTAATCTTTTTGCTGGTGCAATCAACTGCGGGTGCACTAGTCGGTGGTCTGGTCTTTTTTAGGCTTAGGCTTGCGCTTAGGATACGTGAGCATGTTAGCAGCAGAGGTCTGCTGGCTAACCGTCTCTAAGGAGTGCCTAGTCCGATTCTCATCCTTAATGCATATGAAGCGCTTGAGGTCTTTCTGGATCACCTGTGTCTTTTTCCAATACATCTCCATTTTGAAGGAGTACCATACCGAGGGTAATTTGAAAATTATCGCTCCTACAACGAACCCATCTGGCAGAAGGATGTTTTCACTGTTCAGCTTATCCACAAGATTCTCAAAGTCTGCAACATAAGAAAGAATCTCCCCGTCTTTTGTGAAGGTGAAGGCCATGAACTTGTCCACCAAGTGCGTCTTGGACATATTCTCTTCCTCTCTGAACTGCTCCTCTAGTGCATCCCAGATTTCCTTTGCAGTTTTCAACTTGTTGTACGTCTCTGCAAGTCTGTTTGAGAGGCAGTTGAGGATGTAAGCACTGCAGAAGTCTTCATCGTTGATCCACTGATCCTCATCTTCTCCTCCTTTAAAGGATTTGAAGTCGGTATGCACTGTGTAGAAGATGTTCAGGTACTTCATGCCGAACTGCGTGTTCCGTTTCCAGGCGCTAAACTCAGTATTGGAGAATTTTTCCAGTTTTATCATCGGCACCGGGGACGTGAGATTGCTTGCTTTCGACATTGTGGGTTCCTAACAAGAAACTTGGAGCGTCACTAGCAATCTAAATAAGAGCAGTAAAACAAGGATAGAAATCACTTGAGCGAGGTGACGACAGTGTCAAAGTGAAAGGTCTCAAGCATAACCTCATCTCCATATGTCAGTTATGTCAAAGAAATTGCTTGCTCCTCCAAGCGCAATGACAAGGAACCCTCAAATTGCTTGCCCTCTAATAATCTGGAGATTGCTGATGCAAGCTCCTTCACAGACAAATAAGATCTGCACTGGATCGCCAAATGGAGAGAGACAAAGAACTGTAGATCTTGATCAAATCAACTGTTCTTCTCTTCTGAATGGCTCTAGGGGCCGGCAGGATCTTCAAACCTCCACCGAGAGAAGTGTAGCGGTGCAAAAATGACGAGAAGAAATCCAGAGCAGCGCTGTCTCCTTTACTCCGACGGCAGCGAGTGATACTCCTTCAGTTCTTCACGATTGAGAACGACAGCGAGATCCAAAGAAATTGCATAGGATCGACATTCCCGATCTGGATTCAGCGACTCCTCTGAAAGACGCGGCTAATGGGGAGTACTACAGTATCGCGAGATCTTCCTCTCGATCGGTCACGAGCAGCAACCAGGATTCCAAATCGCGAAAAGCGATGGCGGAAACCTAGGGTGAATGGCGACGGTGACTACACGCGAACAACTCGCGATCCACCTTTACGATCATCCACAGGAGCGGCGGCTGGACCCTTCCTTCACGAACTGAGTGGCGCAAGGGAAAACCTTGCCGGTATTGTACCTTCCGGCGGAGTTCTGTTCATGCGAGAGAAGGAGCGGCGGGATTTCCCGATCTGCTAGGGCAGGAGAACCAGAGAGCAGCTACGCTTGAAATCCCGAGCAGGATTAACTCCTCCTTCACGATCGGCCGAGGCAAACACGATCGGCAGCGACATGAGTGGATCACGAGCAGTTGATTCCTCCACACGATGGGAAGATTGAGGCTTCATTTGTTTCAGCATTGGTGGATCGATCCGGCGGGTGGAAACGGAGTGTTTGAAATGGAGGGGGAGGTGGCTGCTCCAAACAGAGCTTTTTGGGGCATTTCTCAAGGCGGGCGGGTGGAAACGGAGCAAATGCCGCCGGAGGTTCATTTGTTTACCTGCCTTCCGGTGGCGTTTGCCCAAAACGGAGCACCGGAACGCCCAAACAAATAGAGCCTGAGAGAGTTGACGGGGGAGAACGCGCTTGACGGCTGCGGGAGCGGGGGCTAGGGCAAAACGAAAACTCTTCGAGAATTTTAAGAGTGCTCGAAGCATCCGCGTGACCGTCAAGTTTGGAACGGACAACTCGTTGACCTAGCATGGGTATTTATTGGCAAACCCTAAATACCCGACTACGGGTTGTAGGACTCCTATCGGATCATAACCGTAAACCCATTAAGCACCCGTCACACCTATTTCAATATACCTCAACACTCTAAAGGTCCGTTCCCACGGGTTTTTCTCCACATTGGATGAGAACCCGAACCCAATAGAAGTAACTAGCAGATCTATTAACAAAGCCATTATATCGCACACGATTTGAATAACTGCACACAAAAATGGGAGTCAGAATAACCTTGGCTTAAGGAAGGGATAATTAACTAAGCCAAACATACGTCGACACCTCTTCATATCAGTGCAGTGGATGACACCTCCCTCTGCAGATCTAGATGAAGAAACCACTTGCAGAGAAAAAATGATGAAGATGAAATGTTGTACAAGTTAAAATAATGTTATATGCAGGTCATTTTCAGCTATATGCATTTCAAGGAGAAATCTAGACAAACTACTAAAAAATAATAGGAAGTGATGAACCCGTAGAGGACTGGCTTGCATATAACCATGATGAAATTTTATGCCTTGCACATAGCCAAAATGAGCATGTATATAGTTATTGCCTAAAACAGTATAATATAATACCTTCCTTCGTGTACTACCACCCACTATCAGTGGAGGAACTAGGATTTTCCCAAAGCCCGGGCACAAAAAATTGTTTGATACAGTGGCGAAACTATGTTGATTTTTTTACTAGTATCGAACAAATCTCTTGCATTGAATTAGTCGAATATAGACAATTGGAGAACCTTATATACCCAACAATCATGAAGTTGACTTATGAAAGAACTCTCATGAAACAACTGGATGAGAAAGAACTCTCATGAAACTTGGTTGACTTAGGGTTTTACTAGATGTGAATTGTATCCTCTTGGATAGACTTTTGACTACTGAAAGTACTCTCATGAAATAATTGGATGAGAAATAGAAAGCAGTTTCCATGAGTTGTCAACCCATAGTATTGAGAAAAATAAAGAGCACCAAGGCTAACAATGGTAACTGATACAAGAATCATGATATTTAGATCGTGATTAAGAGGTGTTTCTATTGCATTCAAAAAAAATCCTCATTACATATATACATAAAATTACTTAGAAGCGTTCTATCAAACACTTAAAATGCAGAAAAAAGGTAAGAGTTAAAAAGCAGTAAGATCATAGAATGCAACAGATTCTGCTCTCTATAAAAAAAACCTAATTTCCTTTATCTATGAAATCAATGCGAGATGTTAGAGACTGGAAAAGAAATAATTAAAATAAAACTTCAGTTTCTTCTGCCAGCAGCCTGGGTGTTTTTTTAAAATTAAATTACCTTTATAAAGGTCAAAAGAAGAAATAGATAACCTTGTCTTCCCCAAGCATGAGATCTGGATTCAGCACCATCGCACCAACTTCCCACCATTATTAGCAGATCCGTAGCTGTCGGATAAAAATGGCAAAGATTCTCCATCGTTAGTAATTTGCTTCGCGTTCCAAACGTAGGTCTGACACCAAACTGAACTGAATGTCCTCCCTATAATTCTCTCTCTGCAAACTTTGGGAAAAAAAACCCGGCGTGTGTTCTCCGCCGATCTCATCGCCACGGTTTTTTTTCTTCTTTGATCCATGGTATCAAATCACAAGGGATCTACAGCGTTCCAGTGAATCAACTGCGCGGATGATGATGGAAATTAAGGCAGGGGCGAGGAGAGTTGCGGAAGATGGGAGGGAATGGGAGGGATGTGAATGCTCTAGCGGGAATTCGCGAAAAACATGGTCGGGCACGTGCCCGACTGTGTCTTAACCTGGGTCCGCCCGTGCCCACTATCTTTTATAAATAACACCCAGCATGTCATTCTTCTTAAAAGTGATATAATGGAGACTCTTCTGTAACACCCTCATCCGTCACATGGAATATAACAGAAGTTCCGGCCGGGGCCCCACGCCATATGCCATGAACAGTCAGCGGAGTTTTGTATTAATACCACGATAACAGCATAGGAATACACATCCTAACTCAGAGCATTCTAGCGGAAGCTTTTAGAACAATTGTAAGAACCCATACAAATCACATGAATGTCCACTACAGCCACATTAGGAATGAAAAAGCATACACCAAACCTTTGTCCTTATGGCCTTACAATATTTCGATCAATAAAAGTGTCTTATATACATCGGCTCGCAGGCCGGCCACATATGAACATAATAAATACTTTGCTTTGGCCTTCAAGGGCCAGCACAACACCAAGGGCTTCAGCCTGCTACTTGTCAGTAGGCTCACCTGTTCCTGTATAAGAACAATCCACCGCACGGTGACAAACAAGACAACGGTCAGCTAAAGCTGACCAAATTATAACGACCCCGCCCCCAAATCGGGGCGGCGGTGCTCCTTCCCTGCATTTCATTAGTATAATCAAATATGATAGTTAAAGTATAATTTAAGCACACCTCACCATAGGCGTAGGCACGTACAGACACACACCCTGTGCACACAGGGCACATTATCAGTGAACCTGGTCCACCACCGCCCCCAGGACGGCAACATCATGAGCATTTTAATCTTTACGGCCGAAGCCTAAGACCCGCCATCCATGCCATCGGTAAGTGCCACGTACATTAGGTCTCTTTAACCGAACCACATAGAGCAGGTACGGTTCCACTCAACCCGTTGCTCACACCACCACGTCAATTTAAGCAATAGGCGCGGGTCAAGCTTCCCTGAATTCCGAAGTATCGATCATACAATAGTACATAACTCGGTTATGCACAAGGTTGGCTCGCAGGCCAAACCAACTGGGCTCCCAGAGCACATAGCCTCACAACACTGGCCCCCAGGTCTCAAAGAGACAGGCCTCGCAATAACAGAGCTACCACCGCGTGGTACCTAGCAGAAATACATTTCTGCCCAGTTTTCCGGGTACACCTTGGAGTTAGTCGATAAGGCTTCCTGTTGTAGTCTACCACGTAGAAAACCCGAAGAACAAACGACACAGAGTCTTCTCCGACAATACATGCATAATGAAACATCACCGATCCATACCAACATGTCCGGATAGGCTTCACACACCATGCCTATGCCTGTACTTCGATTTCGGACTCTATATGCACGACTACGAGGATAAACCATATCTACCCGAAGGAATACCTCACACTCACCGCCCACTCACGGGAGAGAGTTTCCTATGCAAAAAGGAAGAGGACTTCATATGTACAAGTAGAGAATCATTACCCTAGATGTTCGCTTCGGCGCAAAGGAAAACTAGCCGTATGAAAAGCACCACAACGGACTCACCTCCGCGGATCTGGACTCGGCTTGCGATTTGAAGCTCCGAAGCTCCAACAATGGCCGGAATCCTCCTTCTTCTTCTCCCTTTGCTCTCCCCTCTCTCTACCTCTTAGAAAGGGAAAAGGCCAAGTGAAATGAGGCATAAAACCTCATTTCCCGGACTTATACCGACAGGAGGAATTCTAGGCTGTCAGATCCCTCTAAAATGAAGCGAACGGCCTAGATTGAACTTTAAAATCATCTACCTAGGGCCACACATGGCTTGTAACATGCCCGTGTCACAGGCCCTGTCTCACTTTCATACGAGAATTCGTCGATCTCCGAATCAGGACCCGGCTTCTGACACGCCCGTGTCAGCCCTTGACACGCCCGTGTCAGACCTGGACACGCCTGTGTGCCTCAATCGACACAGAAACTGTCACGCCCGAACAGGACATTGCTTTGGACACACCCATGTCACTGGCCGTGTGAAACCATAATGGCTCCAAAGCTCTAAAAAACACTACCCGTTCATATACGAGTTTTGGGGCGTTACAATACTCCCCCCTTTAAAGAATTTCATCTCGAAATTACAGAATGGATAAGTACCCAAAACTAAATGGTACCTGAGTAGAAAAGCTTGGGATACTCCTCAAGCATGGTTTGCTCTCGCTCCCACGAAAGCTCCTCACGACCACAATTGTCTCATCGGACCTTGACCATCCTGATAGATTTGTTCCACAATTGTTTGACCTCCGCATCCTAGATTCGAATGGGTCTAACTTTCATTGTTAGCCCACTATCGACCGATACTTGATCCGCAGCAACACTTGCGTTGGTTCTATCATGGCTTTGCGTAGGACCGAGATGTGGAATACTTCATGTGAACCACTCAGCTCTACCGAAAGAGCCAACCGATAGGCAGCTTTACCAACCCGCTCCAAGATCTCAAAAGGCCCAATATACCTCGAAATAAGATTCTTTAAGCGTCTAATCATTGATATGCCTTTAAACAACCTTATCTTGAGGTATACCCAGTCGCCCACCGCAAACTCCACGTTGTGATGCTTGGCGTTGTAGTAATTGTCCTATCTATCTTGAGTAATCAGTAGTCGTTCTTGAATCAAACGAATAGTTGACGTAGTATCTTCAGCCTCTCTTCGCTTATAAAGCTTTGATTCTCTCGTTTCTACCCAAACCAAAGATATATGGCACCTCCTTCCGTATAGAGCCTCAAAAGGCGCCATCTGAATACTGTCTTGTTAGCTGTTCTTGTATGCAAACTCAATCATATAAAGGTGGTCCTCCCACCTTTTACCAAAGTCCAATGAACACATACAAGGCATGTCTTCCATCGTCCTGTTCACCCTTTCAGTTTGCCCATCTGTCTGTGGGTGAAAAGTTGTGCTGAAGTTCAACTTGGTACCCAACAACTGATGAATGAGCCTCCAATCGTTGGATGTGAACCGACCATCACGGTCACTAACGATGCTCCGCGGTACACCATGCAAACAGACTATATTATCCACATAAAGCTTCTCCAGCTTCTCCACGAAATCATCCTTCCTATTGGCTATAAAATGTGACACCATCGTTAAACGATCAACAATCACCCAAATGGCATCGTTCCCCTTGTGCGATCTCGAAAAACCATGTGCGAGATTCATAGAGATTTCATCAAACTTCCACACCGGTATAAGCAAGGACTTTAGAAATCCACCTGACTTCTGGCATTCGTCCTACACCATGGCACAAGTCTGACACTTCGCCACATATAGCGTAATGTCTTTCTTCATACCTTTCCACCAGAACATCGTCTTCATGTCTTTGAACATCTTTGTGCTCCAAGGGTGAATTGAGTACTTGGTAAAATGCATCTGGTACATAAAATCTTCTCGCAATTTCCAAACATTAGGGATGCTAAAATGACCACCTTTCCAAATAAGGCCATTGTCAACATAAAACTGGTCATTTGACCCATCTACGGACTCGGCCAAGCGACGTTTCAAGCTTACGTCCAACTCCAAGGTTTGTCGAATCCTGTCTGCGAGGTCGTATTAAACCTCTGTCCAACTAAAACATGCATTAGCACTAGATCCCTTGTCAACACACGAGATCTCCAAAGCCTCCAATTCATGAATGAGCCGCTCATCATGTATCTGCAACCAGTTGGCCTGTACAGGAGTTCTACGGCTCAGAGCACCTGCCACAACTTTCCCCTTCCCGGGAATATAATGAATTTTGTAGGTGTAGTCCCCAAGGAACTCCAACCACCTATGCTGACGCATGTTAGGATCCTTCTGATCAATCAGATACTTCAGACTCTTGTGATCTGAATAAATATCGACCTTTACTCCATACAGGTAATGCCTCCAAAGCTTGACAACGAATACCATAGCCGCCAACTCCAAGTCATGGACCGGGTAGTTCCTCTCATGTGCCTTTAACTAACGTGATCCATAGGCTTTCACTGACCCGTGCTGAAGAAGAACACAGCATAACCCACTCCCAGAGGCGTCAGTGTAAACCTCAAATCCTTTAGAACCACAAGGCTAACATAACACAGGTGTCGTGGTCAAACGACACTTTAGTTCTTCGAAAGCTTGTGTGTATTCAGGCGACCAAACAAACTTTTGATCCTTCCTTGTCAGAGTAGTGAGGGGCAATGCTATCCATGGGAAGTTCTCCACGAAGCACCTGTAATAGCCGACAAGCCCCAGAAAACTCCGTACATCCGCCACCGAAGACAACACAGGCCACTCCCCTATAGCAACTATCTTTGATGGATCTACTGCAATACCTTCTCCACTAATCACGTGACTAAGGAATGCTACCAAAGACAAAAAAAATCGTATTTGGAGAACTTTGCATACAATTGATTCCTCCTCAATATCTCCAATACCATATGCAGGTGCTTGAAATGATCCTGCTCGCACTACGAGTACACCAGTATATCGTCGATAAAGACTATCACGAACTGGTCCAAGTATTCTCTGAACGTTCTATTAATCAAATCCATCGACACGGATGGCGCATTCGTCAGCCCAAACAACATGACAGTGAACTCATAATGCCCATAATATGTGCTGAAAGCCGTCTTGGGAATGTCACTTTCCCTTATTCGCAGCTGATAGTATCCGGATTTCAGATCCAACTTTGAGTACACAGTCGACTCCACTAGCTGGTCGAACAGATCATCAATCCTTGGGATCGGATAATTATTCTTTTTCATTAGCTTATTCAACTCCCGGTAATCAATGCATAGGCGTAAGCTTCCGTATATTCTTAACAAAGAGAACCGGCGCGCTCCAAGGCGACGAACTTAGACGCACATAACCCATGCTCAACTAATACCTGAAGTTATGTGTTCAACTCTTCCATTTACCTTGGTGTTAAGCGGTAAGGAGACCGCAACATTGGTTTGGCACCTGGCACCACATACTAACGTACTTTTAACTTAGTCTAGCGCTAGGTGTTCAGTCCTAGTGCGACTCCTTTGAGTTGTAAAACAATATAAGCACGCTACTCCAAGAGTTAGTCCATGCCACAGATTACGTCAAACTCCACTGGGCAGAATAGACGTTTCCACGTCAAAGGCTTGACTTCCTATTCGCACTCTCAAGCAACAAACTTTTTTCGCGCACATCGAACACCTGCTCGATAAAAACATATCCAACTTACCTTACTCCACTGAAGTAGGTACTCTGTTATGAGACACGAAGATCTCAAATAGGAAGGAGTGTGAAGCCCCTGCATTGAACAGCTCTCGAGCCGGAACGTCCAAAATCATAACAAACTGTAAAACATAACAATCATACAACCAAAGAATAAGACGTAAGGTATGGAAAACACTAACTCTAAACTCTAGAGCATACCTGACACCATGCCTCCTTGCTTGATGGCCTCCTGCTGGCCATGGTTATAGACTCTCGATTGGGCTGGAGCTCGATGGGAGGCGGTTGAATCTACGGCGTTTCCCTTATTAGCATAAGTTTCCCCTGACCTCGGCTCTGATTTTCCACTCCAACAGTCTCAAGCCATATGACCTATCTTGCCACATGTATAGCAAGTAAGCGTAAGTCGCCCTGCAATGGCTCCCGACTTAGATTTCTTTGACTTTGGGGCATCACCACGACAATCTTGGGCTAAGTGTCCTAACTTGCCACAAGTATAGTAAGTATATGGAGCTCGACTAGTAGATGTTCTAGATCTCTTAATCCTCTTCCTGCAGTATTCAGACTTTGCTGAACCTGTAGAGTTTGGTACCCGAAAATCTGACGTCTGGTTGACTTTTGCCAACTCTTCTTCCAATGATCTAGCCGACTCCACTAATGCTCGGAATCCAAGTAGCTTTGGTCCTACCAACAACAGTCGTAAATCATCACGCAGATCGTTGTAAAATCTATTAACTGTGTCCTATTCGTTCTCCATCTCAAACCCTGAGTATCTCCTTATCAAGACAAACACATGCAAATACTCATCCACTGAGTGCGTTCCCTGAGTCAAACACATACTTAACTGCTGCTCTGATGTTCTACCACATGCCCTTTACTCCAGCACGCCAATCGGTATTGCAACCATCCAAGGGATAGGGGGCTGCACATGCCCTCCATGTTGGGATTTGAACATAGCAAACACCGCTTCAACCACCATCCGAATGGTTTCTACAGAAGGAGGGGTCGCAGGCACGTCGCTAGGTGCACTACTCTCTTTGAAAAGTTGTTGTTGCGACTGTCGCGCCCCGCTCCTAGTCACCTAGAGTCGTACAACACACCATTAAAAGACCAAACAAATTGCAAAAAGCAATTACAAGAACACGCAGGTTCCTCAAACAAGTGTATTTTCATTCCTAAGTGGACATTCATGAGTTCTTTTCATATTATAACGATGACGCACATACATGTGCTCACCACCCCTTAAAAGAATTCATCCACGAATTCAAATAAGCAAGACCGACACCGTAGTCTGATACCAAATTGTAACACCCCCATTCATCACATGGAATAAAACAGAAGGTCCGGCCGGTGCCCCACGCCATATGGCACGAACAGTCAGCGGAGTTACGTATTAATACCACGATAACAACATATGAATACACATCCTAACTCAGATCATTCTAGCAAAAGCTTTTAAAACAGTTGTAAGAACCCATACAAATCACATGAATGTCCACTACAGCCACATTAGGAATGAAAAAGCATACACCAAACCTTTGGCCTTATGGCCTCAAAATAGTTCGATCAATAAAAATGTCTTACATACATCGGCTCGTAGGCCGGCCACACATGAACATAATAAAATAAACACTTCGCTTTGTACTTCAAGGGACAACACAGCACCAAGGGCTTCAGCCCGCTACTTGCCACTAGGCTCACCTGTTCCTGCATTAGAACAATCCACCGCATGGTGGCAAACAAGGCAACGATCAGCTAAAGCTGACCAAATTATAACGACCCCACTCGCAAATCGGGGCGGCGGTGCTCCTTCCCTGTATTTCATTAGTATAATCAAATATGATAGTGAAAGTACAATTTAAGACATTTCACCACAGACGTAGGCACGCACAGCCACACACCCCGTGCACATAGGGCACATTCTAGATGAACCCGGTCCATCACTGCCCCCAGGACGGCAACATCGTGAGCATTTTAGTCTTTACGGATGAAGCCTAAGTCCCGGCCTCCATGTCATCAGTAAGTGCCATATACATTAGGTCTCTTTAACCGAACCACATAGAGCAGGTACGGTTCGACTCAACCCGTTGCTCACACCGCCACGTCAATTTAAGCCAGAGGAGCGGGTCAAGCTTCCCCGAATCCCGAAGTATCGATCATACAATAGTACCTAACCCGGTTATGCACAAGGTTGGCTCGCAGGCCAAACCAACTGGGCTCCCATAGCACACAACCACACAACACTGGACCCCAGTGTCACAATCCGCATTTTCACCGCATATAAAAAGCTTATCAGAGTAAGGAAAAATGCGCGTCATGATGCCACGTCAGCAGGGGATAACTGAGGACGCTTAGGCAGACACCAAACTAAACATGAAGAATGGTTCTTTTTAAGTTATTTTAAGGAAAATCAGTTAAGTGCAGTAGCTAGCCGTATCCCTCGGCTTAGTGGCTAATCTAGTCCATGAATCAAAATATATTATACGCTGCGAAAAAAATACTTGATTAGATTAACTCAAATATCCTACATGAGTAAAAACGACCATAAAGGACAACTCATGCTATGCAAGACTCTAAATTTATTATAGTAGGAAAGATAGCTTTTACGGTCGCTAAAAATAACAAGTTAGGGTTTCAAATTATGCAATGCATGAAGTAATAGTAGTAGATTTTATAGTTGAAAATACCAAACATGCATTCCTAGCATAAATCCTCCCAGAGAACAAGTAATCCACATCCACATTTAAAGAAATGAGCAGCTAGCAAGTATCAAACAACTAACAATTCATTGGGCGCCAACAAACTGACACGAACCCACGAACAAAAGCATGTCTGAAATAGTAAAACTAAACAAACAACGAACTACCTCGCTATGACGAGGCAACAACCACGACCAACACTGCCGCACAAAAAACTCCAAAACCAGCACTGCTAACTGCTACTACTCTGAACCTGGGGCATTCCAAAGACAGAACACCTCAACAAGAAGGTACAAATGGTGGCAGGAAAAGTAATAAGCCAAAATAAACAAAGGTCAACAGGGGTACCGACCCAAGACCAAAAGCACTAAAGTAAAGTACAAAAGAAAACTGGGCATCAACAGGAAAAGAACTCCTACGTGATTTGTCATGTTCCACAAGGGTACACCAGACGGACAAGGCTATAAGGTGACTACATGAATATTTCACCAGAAAGAAAATACAAAACCTTTATTAGGCACCTATGGTCGACTATACCCAAAAACACGGGCGAAGTGGTCACTCTTGGACACACCACCCAAAACAAACGGGCGAGGTGGTCACTCTTGGACACACCACCCAAAAATAAAACGGATATATAATCCGTCTAACTGCGAGGGAGTCTCATACTCTCCACCATACACCGCAGACATCTAAAAACCAGGTAGACTTCCACAGGGCACTAATGAAGGTAACAAACACTACGGAGATAGAATCGTCCACTAACTCCCGCATTCAAGAAACCCAAAGAAACCACAATACAAATATCTCGAGATTTGGCTCGTCAAAATCTACTTGACATTACTAGATACAAGACAAGGTTGATCAACCTCTAGGAGCTATTTATAGTCCTAGATAAATTCTAACGCATTTAATAACGAAAGCTAAGGCATGCATAGACATCACTAAGACACACCAGGAAAAATTAACCAAAACCAGACAAGGTCGGGCTTTCCAAGACAAAACCTTACAACAACAAAGGATCGCTGAAACGATTAATCATAACAATGATTTGGAAGAATGAGCGCAAAACAATTTTAAAGAACATGAAAGTATAGCCGTTACCATTAGATCGGACAAAGAGAGACGAGGGGAAATCACCACTTGCCTTGGTTTTTACCGGAAAAGTCCTCTGAATCGTTCCACGTCGTAGATCGGGGCAAAAGGCTACGGGAGGAGTTGAAATCTAGACAAAAAATGGTCGAAAAAGGGATTAGGGCCCAAAAACCCTAACGAGAAATCTCAAGAAATGGGGAAGAAATTACCACGAGGGCGTAGCTCTCGACGAGAGCTTTCCAGATCTACGATTGGTTTGAAATTCCGAGCACCGGAGCACCGTCGACAGCCACCGGAAGAAATAAGGATGGACAACCTCTTTCTCGCTCATGCCGCTCTGGTTCGGGAGGAAAAAGAATCGGAGAGGATGAAGAAGATGAAGAAGGTATTTATACTAAGGTGATAACAGGAAGAACAAACAAGATAGTCCGTGTTCGGCTGAACCAGTTTTCCCGAGACAGAAGGAATGGATTACTCGAGTACAAGGCAACTACTCGAGTACTACAAGAGGATTACTCGAGTATAAGGAATTTACTCGAGTACTGCAAGACGATTACTGGAGTAAAAGGCAATTACTTGAGTACTGCAAGAGGATTACTCGAGTATAAAGCAATTACTCGAGTACTGCAAGAGGATTACTCGAGTATAAGGCAATTACTCGAGTAAAAGGCAAGAAAAATTTACTCGAGTGCTAAAGGGAGACAACTCCGATCGACTCTTGGTCGAGCTCAGCTCGACGTTCATCGAAGAAAAGGAAAAAAGAAACAACACTCGACAAATTATGTTCGAAAATCGTCAAACGCAAGGCCTGGTCGTTGAACCCAATTCGAAAATCATCGAACGCAGCACGAAGGGCCCGATCGTCGAACTCAATTCGAAGATCGTCGAACTCAACACGCAAGGCCAGATTGTCGAACTCAACACGTAAGGCCAGATTGTCGAACTCAACACGAAGATCCGCTAGACCTACAGCAAGCTCCGCTCGACGTTTCGTCGAGCTCAGCACGACAATCGTCGAGCCGATGATCGTCTACCTCCAGACAGCGCCCAGAAAAGAATACAATCGTCGAGCTACGCTCGACGATTGTCGACCTCGATACAGCACCCAGAGAAAAATACAATCGTCGAGCTCCGCTCGACGATCGTCGACCTCGATACAGCGCCCAGAGAAAAATACAATCGTCGAGCTCCGATCGACGATCATCGACCTCGATACATCACCCAGAGAAATCACAATAAGGTTGGTTCGATGAAATCCCACACCTTTAGGAGGGCTTCCCGAGAATCAAAACAAGCAGTCATTAATATAGCAATTATCGTGTTCAGATAGCTGAACGTGGAAATATGAGATCAGAACAAAGGCGCAAACGCGCTGAATTAAACGAAACTCACTCCGTAGTCAAACACTAACGCTACGAACACAACGACGAAGTCAAAACCAGAATCCGATGAGCCATTCCCGAGATATTAACCGTCAAAGTATGCGGCGAACAAAAACAAAACCCAAAACTTCGATCGCTCGCCGTGACTCCAAAAATGCTCGGGTTGTGACGAAACTGGACGAGCAAGTCCAAATCTACTCAAATCCAAAACTCGATGTTAAAAGTAATGCCACGACGTCATAAATCTGGCATTGCCCATTCAAATAAATCATCGAAAAAAATCGGGGGCGTTACAATCACTCCCCTTAAAAAGAAGTTTCGTCCCGAAACTTATCACAACTCCAAAACCAAACCAAAATTGATAAAATCATGCATAACTGAAAACATAGCAACATACCTGAAACTAAGAGAAGAGGTGCGGATGAGATTCCCTCATCGCCGATTCCAATTCCCACGTCGCGCTCTCGACGTCTTGATTTCTCCAAAGAATCTTGACCATAGGGATGGTCTTTCTCCGCAACACACGCTCTTGAGAATCCAGGATACGTACATGTTCTTCCACATATGTAAGGTTGGGCTGAATCTGGGGTATCGAGTCGAGGACTTGACGATCACTACGAACACACTTCCGCAACTGGCTCACATGGAACACATCATGGACACCAGGGAAGGTCGCAGGCAATTCCAGCCTATAAGCTGACACTCCGATGCGCTCAAGAATCAGGAAAGGTCCCACATACCGGGGGTCTAACTTGTGGTTCCTTCCAAACCTTTTAACACCAGACATCGGGGAAACTTTCAGAAAAACCAAGTCTCCAACGACAAACTCCAGATCGACCCTTCGTCGATTAGCATACTTCTCATAGCGCTCTTGAGCCACCTGGAGCTTTTCCCGAATATGAGTCACGACACAATTCATCTCTTCAAGGGCTTCCGGACCTAGCAACGGTCTTTGACCAACTTCAGCCCAAAACAAAGGAGTTCTACAATGCCTCCCATATAAGGCCTCAAACGGGGCCATCTGCAAACTCTCTTGATAACTATTATTATAAGCAAACTCCATGAGTCTGAGACGCTCATCCCAAGCACCACCATGATCCAAAATATAACACCTGATCATATCCTCTACGATCTGATTTACCCTTTCTGTCTGACCATTAGTCTGCGAATGATAGGCGGTGGAATACCTTAAATCGGTACCCAACCCCTCCTGTAAACTCTTCCAAAGCGAGACGTAAATCTAGAGTCCTGATCTGATACGATGCTAATAGGCACACCATGTAACCTGATGACCTCTTCAAGATATAACTCAGCTATCTTCTTCATCGAGTACCCAATCTTAAATGGAATAAAGTGAGCACACTTTGTCAGTCTGTCAACTATCACGCAAACAGAGTCGTGCCCACGGGGAGATTTTGGTAGACCGGTGATGAAATCCATTGAAATACTCTCCCATTTCCAACTTGGAATATCAAGCGGTGTCAATTCACCACCAGGCCTTCTATGATCGGCCTTAACACGCGGACATGTATAACATTCCGATACAAACTTTGCGATGTCATTCTTCATCTCTGACCACCAAACAATTTGCTTTAAATCTTTATACATGTTAGTGGAACCAGGGTGGTAGGCTACACTGGAACCATGAGCTTCAACACAGATCTTATCTCGAATATCGCCAAAGGTGGGGACGCTAAATCTACCCCGATACTTCAAGGTATCCAACTCGTCCACAGAGAAATCAGGTAGCTCTCCCTTCAAAGTTCTATTCCAGAGGTGCAACAAATCAGGATCATCATTCTGATGTGCTCGAGTAAGGGAAATCCAAGAGGGTTCTTCTGCTTCTAGACTAGCAGACACAGTACAACTCCCAACCTCAATATCCATCAACAAAAATTCTTTTATCAAGGACTGCACCGACAGATTAAAAATCTTAGCGGTCTTTCTACTCAAGGCATCGACAATTACATTAGCCTTTCCTGGATGATAAAGAATTTCCACTTCATAATCCGCCACATATTCTAACCACCGACGCTGGCGCAGATTTAGTTCTTTCTGAGCGAAGACGTACTTCAAACTCTTATGGTCCGTATAGATCTTGCACAACGCGCCATATAATAAGTGTCTCCAAAGCTTCAGCGCATAAATTACAGCGGCAAACTCCAAATCATGCGTACGATAGTTTCTCTCGTGGATCTTTAGTTGTCTCGATCCATACGCAATCACCTTACCATCTTGAATTAAAATACAACCAAGTCCGATATGTGATGCATAAACATACACAACATACTCAACTCCTTCAGTATGTAAGGTTAAAATCAGAGCAGTACATAATCTCTTCTTCAGCTCTTGGAAAGCCTCTTCACACTTATCACTCCAAATGAAAGCAGTATTCTTCTGAGTAAGTCTAGTTAGAGGAGCAGACAACACCAAAAATCCTTCCACAAATCTTCTATAATAGTCAGCCAGGCCTAAGAAACTCCTAATATCCTTAGGTGTAGAAGGTCTCTCTCATTCCATTACCGTAGAAATCTTGGTCGGGTCTACAGAAATATCGTCCTTGCTTACCACATGACCCAGAAAGGACACCTGAGGTAACCAGAACTCACACTTGCTCAACTTCGCATATAACGTATGCTCCCTCAGGGTCGACAAAACCAGACGCAAATGCTGAGTATGCTCCTCAACATTGTGGGAATACACTAAGACATCATCTATGAATACAATAACAAATCGGTGCAAGAAATCTTTAAACACCCGATTCATCAAATCCATGAAAGCAGAGGGTGCATTGGTTAAACCAAAAGACATCACCAAAAACTCATAATGTCCATGCCGTGAATGGAAAGCAGTTCGGGGAAAATCTGCCTCACGAATCCTCAATTGGTGGTAGCCTGAGCGAATATCGATCTTTGAAAATACCGAGCTACCACGCAATTGGTCGAACAGATCATCAATCCTTGGCAGGGGATACCTATTCTTAATGGTTACCTTGTTCAATTCCCTATAATCGATGCAAAGTCTCATCGATCCATCTTTCTTCTTGACAAACAAAACAGGATACCCCCATGGAGAAGTACTTGGTCTAATAAAACCACACCTCATCAACTCATCGAGCTGAGTACGCAACTCGTCCAACTCACGCGGATCCATACAGTACGGTGCTTTAGCGATAGGACGAGTACCTGGCTCGAGGTCTATCACAAACTCTATCTCCCTTTCCGGAGGAAGTCCTGGAAGACTATCAGGAAAGACATCTTTAAACTCCCGCACCACCGAGACATCCTCAAGACGTGGCGTAACAAAAGCTGTCTCCAGAGCAGAAATAGAAACCAAAAACGCCTCGCAACCAGACTCTATAGAACGACAAGCACGTACCGCAGAAATGATTGGAGAAACTCTGTCCTGAAATCTATAGACGCTCATAGGTTGACTGTCGTCCATCCTGAAATCCAATCGCTTAGCCTTGCACTGGATGACCGCATCATACTTGGACAGCCAGTCCATGCCCAGAATCACGTCAAAATCAGACAGATCCAAAATCATCAGATCCGCAAAGGCCAGAAAATTGCCAAGATAAATAGGGCCTCTCCGAACTCCTTGGTTAGATATCACAGAATCACCAGAAGGGAGCTTAACATTGAAGGAGCCTCCCAAATGGTCCACACTCAGGCGATGTTTATCAACATATCTCTGGGCCACAAAGGAATGGGAGGCACCCGAATCGAAAAGAACGCAGGCCCACCTATTCCGCACCTTAAACTCCCCTAAAACCGTAACATACATAACTAAACGAACGATAACTAGGGAAACAACGATAACTAACAAGGATAAATTAAACTGAGGCTAACCTGATATCACTTGCGTAGAGATTTGGGCTTCCTCGCTGGTGATCATGTTCAGCTTACCTTTTCCTTTATCTAGGTTTGGTGGCGGTGGCAAAGCTCAAAGTGGGGCAGGCTGCAGTGGGGACTGAGCCTGGGGGCACGAAGACTTCTGGTGTCCCTTCTGCCCACACTGGAAGCAAATCCTTTCTTTCATCCAGTAGTGAGTCACGTCATGACCCTTCCTTGCACAGAACGAGCACACAAGCTCTCCATTGGGTGCACCTTAGATGGCGTGCACCTGCTGCTGCATCAGGGTGGCAGTCCTCTTGAAGCACCTTTCGTAGGGATGGCCAGGACGACCACAGAAGCTACACACTTCCTTACTTTTCTTCTTCGAAGAAGGGCCAGATGCCCTGGAGCTACCATCCTCAACGCCTTTTCTTTTCTCCTTCCATGCCGCAGCTAAACTTAATCTCACCGCGGTTCTTGGCAGGAAGTTTTCAAGGCGGTCTTGCTCGACCGAGGGTGCCTCCACTTTTCCCAAGAAAGCCTTCCTTCAGACCCTCTCTCCCGAATCCACTCGCCAGCTTTAGTATAACTAGAATTCAGCTTGATGTAAAGTCAGCACTCCCGCATGGGAGGTCCCAACCCTGGAAGTGCGATATGAAATTCATTTCTGGTGGATCGTCATCTAGAGGAGCTTCGGGCACGGCTTAATGCACCTCAGACAACAAGACTCAATTTGCGTTGCATCGCAACCAATTGTCTACCCTCCTTAGAACTCTCGATAATCACTACCACCTGAGACTCACCCTCAGGAGACCTCATCGCAACCTCGCGGCATTTCTAAAAAGCAGAACAACTCATCAAAATCCTGCTAAACAAATCCACACGACTAGTTCAGGCCATACTTAAAAGACACTTGCTTATGCTGCAACTTGCTCTGGGATTTTATAATGATGTTATGTCCTACTTAGGATGATATCCTCTCATCGCATTGACTCTTGTGCCTATGACATGAATGCATGTATTCTTTATTCTTTTTCTGATTTAAAACCATGTGTGTACATATGTCATCCCGCAAATCTTTAGCTTGGCATGTTGTGCTTATGCAACGTTATGCTATGCATGATTGTGCTATGCATTCTAAAAAGGCCATAATGCATGTTATGAGCGGCGTACGCATGAAAATGTTATGCATCCCATACTACATGACATTCTCATGCAACGGAAAAGAAACGTGCTAGTCGCATTCATGTGGTGAGGTTATGCATCCCATACTACATAACCCTCACATGTTGCCCCTATGGTGGATCCATATACAGACACATATTATGCATCCCATACTACATAATATGCCCTGTATACTTCATGTTATGCTATGAGTTTAGTGTTCCTGCTTCAGCCAAGACGTGCTGATGACATATCGGTGTGTGTATGATATGATGCTAAACACCTAATACCAACAAGGAAAGGTTGCCCGACAGATTGTCAAGCAACCTCCCTCTGATACTAACTGTCACAACTCGCATTTTCACCGCATATAAAAATCTTATCAGAGTAAGGGAAAATGCATGTCATGATGCCACGTCAGTAGGGGATAACTGCGGACGCTCAGGCAGACACCAAACTAAACATGAAGAAAGGTTCCTTTTTAAGTTATTTTAAGGAAAATCAGTTAAGTGCAGTAGCTAGCCGTATCTCTCGGCTTAGCGGCTCATCTAGTCCACGAATAAAAATATATTATACGCTGCGGAAAAATACTTGATTATATTAACTCAAACATCCTACATGAGTAAAAACGTCCCTAAAGGACAATTAATGCTATGCAAGACTCTAAATTTATTATAGTAGGAAAGATAGCTTTTACGGTCGCTAAAAATAACAAGTTAGGGTTTCAAATTATGCAATGCATGAAATAATAGTAGTAGATTTTATAGTTGAAAATACCTAACATGCATTCCTAGCATAAATCCTCCCAGAGAACAAGTAATCCACATCCACATTTAAAGAAATGTGCAGCTAGCAAGTATCAAACAACTAACAATTCAGTGGGCGCCAACAAACTGACACGAACCCACGAACAAAAGCATGTCTGAACTAGTAAAACTAAACAAACAACAAACTACCTCGCTATGACGAGGCAACAACTACGACCAACACTGCCGCACAGAAAAATCCAAAACCAGCACTGCTAACTGCTACTGCTCTGAACCTGGGGCATTCCAAAGACAGAACACCTCAATAAGAAGGTACAAATGGTGGCAGGAAAAGTAATAAGCCAAAATAAACAAAGGTCAACAGGGGTACCAACCCAAGACCAAAAGTACTGAAGTAAAGTACAAAAGAAAACCGGGCATCAACAGGAAAAGAACTCCTACGTGATTTGTCACGTTCCACAAGGGTATACCAGACGCACAAGACTATAAGGTGACTACATGAATATTTCACCAGAAAGAAAATACAAAACCTTTATTAGGCACCTGTGGTCGACTCTACCCAAAAACACGGGCGAAGTGGTCACTCTTGGACACACCACCCAAAAAAAACGGGCGAGGTGGTCACTCTTGGACACACCACCCAAAAACAAAACGAATATATAATCCGTCTAACTGCGAGGGAGTCTCATACTCTCCACCATACACCGCAGACATCCAAAAATCAGGTAGACTTCCACAGGGCACTAATGAAGGTAACAAACACTGCGGAGGTGGAATCGTCCACTAACTCCCGCATTCAAGAAACCCAAAGAAACCACAACATAAATATCTCGAGATTTGGCTCCTCAGACTCTACTTGACATTACTAGATACAGGACAAGGTTGATCAATCTCTAGGAGCTATTTACAGTCCTAGATAAATTCTAACGCGTTTAATAACAAAGGCTAAGGCATGCATAGACATCACTAAGACACACCAGGAAAAATTAACCAAAACCAGACAAGATCGGGCTTTCCAAGACAAAACCTTGCAAAAACAAAGGATCGCTGAAACTATTAATCATAACAATGATTTGGAAGAATAAGCGCAGAAAAATTTTAAAGAACATGAAAGTATAGCCGTTACCATTAGATCGGACAAAGAGAGACGAGGGGAAAACCACCACTTGCCTTGGTTTTTACCGGAAAAGTCCTCTGAATCGTTCCACGTCGTAGATCGGGGCAAAAGGCCGCGGGAGGAGTTGAAATCTAGACAAAAATGGTCGAAAAGGGGATTAGGGCCGAAAAACCCTAACGAGAAATCTCAAGAAACGGGGAAGAAATTACTACACGAGGGCGTAGCTCTAGACGAGAGCTTTCCAGATCTACGATTGGTTTGAAATTCCGAGCACCAGAGCACCGTCGACGGCCACCGGAAGAAATAAGTACGGACAACCTCTTTCGCGCTCACGCCGCTCTGGTTCGGGAGGAAAAAGAATCGGATAGGATGAAGAAGATGAAGAAGGTATTTATACTAAAGGTGATAACAGGAAGAACAAACAAGATAGATCGGGTTCGGCTGAACCAGTTTTCCCGAGACAGAAGGAATGGACTATTCGAGTACAAGGCAACTACTCGAGTACTGCAAGAGGATTACTCGAGTATAAGGTAATTACTCGAGTACTGCAAGACGATTACTCGAGTATAAGGCAATTACTCGAGTACTGCAAGAGGATTACTCGAGTATAAAGCAATTACTCGAGTACTACAAGAGGATTACTCGAGTATAAGGTAATTACTCGAGTACAAGGCAAGAAAAATTTACTCGAGTGCTAAAGGGAGACAACTCCGATCGACTATTGGTCGAGCTCAGCTCGACGTTCATCGAAGAAAAGGAAAAAGAAACTCCACTCGACGAATTCTGTTCGAAAATCGTTGAACGCAAGGCCTGGTCGTCGAACCCAATTCGAAAATCGTCGAACGCAGCACGCAGGGCCCGATCGTCGAACTCAATTCAAAGATCGTCGAACTCAACACGCAAGGCCAGATCGTCGAACTCAACACGAAGATCCGCTAGACCTACAGCAAGCTCCGCTCAACGTTTCGTCGAGCTTAGCACGACAAGCTCACGATCGTCGAGCTCTCGATACAGCGCCCAGAGAAAAATACAATCGTCGAGCTCCGCTCGACGATCGTCGACCTCGATACAGCGCCCAGAGAAAATACAATTGTCGAGCTCCTGTTCGACGATCGTCGAACCTTGATACAGTGCCCAGATAAAAATACAATCGTCGAGCTCCGCTCGACGATCGTCGACCTCGATACAGCGCCCAGAGAAATCACAATAAGGTTGGTTCGACGAAATCCCACACCTTTAGGAGGGCTTCCCGAGAATCAAAACAAGCAGTCATTAATATAGCAATTATCGTATTCAGATAGTTGAACGTGGAAATATGAGATCAAAACAAAGGCACAAACGCGCCGAATTAAACGAAACTCACGCCGTAGGCAAACACTGACGCTACAAACACAACGACAAAGTCAAAACCAGAATCCGACGAGCCATTCCCGAGATATTAACCGTCAAAGTATGCGGCGAACAAAAACGAAACCCAAAACTTCGATCGCGCGCCGAGACTCCAAAAATGCTCGGGTTGCGACGAAACTGGCCGAGCAAGTCCAAATCTACTCAAATCCAAAACTCGACGTTAAAAGTAACGCCACGACGACATAAATCTGATGTTGCCCATTCAAATAAATCATCGAAAAAAATCGGGGGCATTACAGTCACTCCCCCTAAAAAGAAGTTTCGTCCCGAAACTTATCACAACTCCAAAACCAAACCAAAATCGATAAAATCATGCATAACTGAAAACATAGCAACATACCCGAAACTAAGAGAAGAGGTGAGGATGAGATTCCCTCATCGCCGATTCCAATTCCCACGTCGCGCTCTCGACGTCTTGATTTCTCCAAAGAATCTTGACCATAGGGATGGTCTTTCTCCGCAACACATGCTCTTGAGAATCCAGGATACGCACAGGTTCTTCCACATATGTAAGGTTGGGCTGAATCTGGGGTATCGAGTCGAGGACTTGACGATCACTACGAACACACTTCCGCAACTGGCTCACATGGAACACATCATGGACACCAGGGAAGGTCGCAGGCAATTCCAGCCTATAAGCTGACACTCCTGATGCGCTCAAGAATCTGGAAAGGTCCCACATACCGGGGGTCTAACTTGTGGTTCCTTCCAAACCTTTTAACACCAGACATCGGGGAAACTTTCAGAAAAACCAAGTCTCCAACGGCAAACTCCAGATCGACCCTTCGTCGATTAAGCATACTTCTCATAGCGCTCTTGAGCCACACAGAGCTTTTCCCGAATATGAGTCACGACACAATTCATCTCTTCAAGGGCTTCCGGACCTAGCCACGGTCTCTCACCATCTTCAGCCCAAAACAAAGGAGTTCCACAACGCCTCCCATATAAGGCCTCAAACGGGGTCATTTGCAGACTCTCTTGATAACTATTATTGTATGCAAACTCCATGAGTCTGAGACGCTCATCCCAAGCACCACCATGATCCAAAATATAACACCTGATCATATCCTCTACGATCTGATTTACCCTTTTCGTCTGACCATTAGTCATCAGGTTACCCAACCCCTCCTGTAAACTCTTCCAAAAGCGAGACGTAAATCTAGAGTCCCGATCTGATACGATGCTAACAGGCACATCATGTAACCTGATGACCTCTTCAAGATATAACTCAGCTATCTTCTTCATCGAGTACCCAATCTTAAATGGAACAAAGTGAGCACACTTTGTCAGTCTGTCGACTATCACCCAAACAGAGTCGTGCCCACGGGGAGATTTTGGCAGACCGGTGATGAAATCCATTGAAATACTCTCCCATTTCCAACTTGGAATATCAAGCGGTGTCAATTTACCACCAGGCCTTCTATGATCAGCCTTAACACGCTGACATGTATAACATTCTGATACAAACTTTGCGATGTCATTCTTCATCCCTGACTACCAAACAATTTGCTTTAAATCTTTATACATCTTAGTGGAACCAGGGTGGTAGGCTACACTGGAACCATGAGCTTCAGCACAGATCTTAGCTCGAATATCGCCAAAGGCGGGGACACAAAATCTACCCCGATACTTTCAAGGTGTCCAACTCGTCCACAGAGAAATCGGGTAGCTCTCCCTTCAAAGTTCTATTCCGGAGGTGCAACAAATCAGGATCATACTTCTGATGTGCTCGAGTAAGGAAAATCCAAGAGGGTTCTTCTGCTTCTAGACTAGCAGGCACAGTACAACTCCCAACCTCCTCAACAAAAATTCTTCTATCAAGGACTGCACCGACAGATTAAAAATCTTAGCGGTCTTTCTACTCAAGGCATCGGCTACTACATTAGCCTTTCCTGGATGATAAAGAATTTCCACTTCATAATCCGCCACATATTCTAACCACCGACGCTGCCGCAGATTTAGTTCTTTTTGAGCGAAGACGTACTTCAAACTCTTATGGTCCGTATAGATCTTGCACAATGCGCCATATAATAAGTGTCTCCAAAGCTTCAGCGCATAAATTACAGCGGCAAACTCCAAATCATGCGTAGGATAGTTTCTCTTGTGGATCTTTAGTTGTCTCGATCCATACGCAATCACCTTACCATCTTGAATTAAAACACAACCAAGTCCGATATGTGACACATCAACATACACAAGCATACTCAACTCCTTTCAGTAGGTAAGGTTAAAATCGGAGCAGTACATAATCTCTTCTTCAGCTCTTGGAAAGCCTCTTCACACTTATCACTCCAAATGAAAGCAGTATTCTTCTGAGTAAGTCTAGTTAGAGGAGCAGACAACACCGAAAATCCTTCCACGAATCTTCTATAATAGCCAGCCAAGCCTAAGAAACTCCTAATCTCCTTAGGTGTAGAAGTTCTCTCCCATTCCATTACCGCAGAAATCTTGGTCGGGTCTACAGAAATACCGTCCTTGCTTACCAACATGACCCAGAAAGAGACACCTGAGGTAACCAGAACTCACACTTGCTCAACTTCGCATATAACTTATGCTCCCTCAGGGTCGACAAAACCAGACGCAAATGCTGAGTATGCTCCTCAACATTGCGGGAATACACCAAGACATCATCTATGAATACAATAACAAATCGGTCCAAGAAATCTTTAAACACCTGATTCATCAAATACATGAAAGCAGAGGGTACATTGGTTAAACCAAAAGACATCACCAAAAACTCATAATGTCCATGCCCTGAACGGAAAGCGGTTCGGGGAAAATCTGCCTCACGAATCCTCAATTGGTGGTAGCCTGAGCGAAGATCGATCTTTGAAAATACCGAGCTACCACGCAATTGGTCGAACAGATCATCAATCCTTGGCAGGGGATACCTATTCTTAATGGTTACCTTGTTCAATTCCCTATAATCGATGCAAAGTCTCATCGATCCATCTTTCTTCTTGACAAACAAAACATGAACACCCCATGGAGAAGTACTTGGTCTAATAAAACCACACCTCAGCAACTCATCGAGCTGAGTACGCAACTCGTCCAACTCATGCGGAGCCATACGGTACGGTACTTTAGTAATAGGACGAGTACCTGGCTCGAGGTCTATCACAAACTCTATCTCCCTTTCCGGAGGAAGTCCTGGAAGACTATCAGGAAAGACATCTGGAAACTCTCGCACCACCGAGATGTCCTCAAAACATGGCGTAACAAAAGCTGTCTCCAGAGCAGAAATAGAAACCAAAAACGCCTCGCAACCAGACTTTATAGCACGACAAGCACGTACCGCAGAAATGACAGGAGAAACTCTGTCCTGAAATCCATAGACGCTCATAGGTTGACCGTCGTCCATCCTGAAATCCAATCGCTTAGCCTTGCACTGGATGACCGCATCATACTTGGACAGCCAGTCCATGCCCAGAAACACGTCAAAATCAGACAGATCCAAAATCATCAGATCCGCAAAGGCCAGAAAATTGCCAAGATAAATAGGGCATCTCCGAACTCATTGGTTAGTTATCACAGAATCACCGGAAGGGAGCTTGACATTGAAGGAGCCTCCCAAATGGTCCACACTCAGGCGATGTTTATCAACAAATCTCCGGGCCACAAAGGAATGGGTGGCACTCGAATCAAAAAGAACACGGGCCCACCTATTCTGCACCTTAAAATCCCCTAAAACCGTAACATAACTAAACGAACGATAACTAGGGCAACAACGATAAGTAATAAGGATAAATTAAACTGAGGCTAACCTGATATCACTTGCGTGGAGGTTTGGGCTTCCTCGCTGGTCATCACGTTTAGCTTTTCTTTTCCTTTATCCAGGTTTGGTGGCGGTGGCAGAGCTCAAAGTGGGGCAGGCTGCAATGGGGACTGAGCCTGGGGGCACGAAGACTTCTGGTGTCCCTTCTGCCCACACTGGAAGCAAATCCTTTCTTTCATCCAGCAGCGAGTCACGTCATGACCCTTCCTTGCACAGAACGAGCACACAAGCTCTCCCTTGGGTGCACCTTGGATGGCGTGCACCTGCTGCTGCTTCAGGGTGGCAGTCCTCTTGAAGCACCTTTCGTAGGGATGGCCAGGACGACCACAGAAGCTACACACTTCCTTACTTTTCTTCTTCGAAGAAGGGCCGGATGCCCTGGAGCTACCATCCTCAACGCATTTTCTTTTCTCCTTCCTTGCCGCAGCACCGCGGTTCTTGGCGTTTTCAATCGCCTCCACTTTTAAATCGGCTTCCACTGCTTTAGCATAACTTTCAGCTTGGTAAGCGCATGCCAACTGCTGGACATCACTTCTTAATCCTCCCAAGAAATGTTTCACTCTACCCTCCTCAGAAGCTACCAAGTCAGGAGCAAACCTACTCAGTTTGCTAAACTCAATCTCGTACTCGCTCACGGTGAGCTGTCTCTGCTTTAGATGCAGGAAGTTATTCATCAGGCGGTCTTGCTCGACCGAGGGTAGAAACTTCTTCAGCAGCATCTTCTTAAAAGATTCCAAGAACAGCCTTCCTTCAGACCCTCTCTTTCCCGAATCCATCAACTCTTCGCCAGACCTTTTAACTGATAGGCTGCAATCATCACCTTCTGGGCTTCTATAATTTCAGAATACGAAAACATCTCCTTGATGGAGATGATCCAATCATCTGTTATCATAAAGTCAGCACTCCCGTCGAAGATGGGAGGTCCCAACCGCTGGAAGTGCGATATGAAATTCAATTCTGGTGGTATCGCCATCAGGGGCACCAGAGGAGCAAGGGTATCGGGCACGGCTTGTCCCAAGGCGGGCTCTTGCACTAAAGATTGCTGTGCTGGAGTGGCAGACAATAGAGACTCAATTTGCGATTACATCGCAACCAATTGTCTCGACAGAGTCTCATTGCTCTGACGCAGACTCTCGATAATCGCGTTACTTTGCGCACCTGATGACTCACCCTCCGATTGGGGAGTCGACCTCGTCGCAGGACGCTTTGGCGGCATTTATAAAAAGCAAACGAACAACTCATCAAAATCCTAGCTTACAACAAAGCCACACGACTATTTCAGACCATACTTAAAAGACACTTGCTTATGCTGCAACTTGCTCTGGGATTTTATAATGATGTTATGTCCTACTTAGAATGATATCCTCTCATCCTATTGACACTTGTGCCTATGACATGAATGCATGTATTCTTTATTCTTTTTCTGATTTAAAACCATGTGTGTACACATGTCATCCCGCAAATCTTTAGTTTGGCACGTTGTGCTTATGCAACGTTACGCTATGCATGATTGTGCTATGCATTCTGAAAAGGCCCTAATGCATGTTATGAGCGGCGTACGCATGAAAATGTTATGCATCCCATACTACATGACATTCTCATGCAACGAAAAAGAAACGTGCTAGTCGCATTCATGTGGTGAGGTTATGCATCCCATACTACATAACTCTCACATGTTGCCCCTATGGTGGATCCATATATAGACACATATTATGCATCTCATACTACATAATATGCCCCGTATACTTCATGTTATGCTATGAGTGTAGTGTTCGTGCTTCAGCCAAGACATACTGATGACATATCGGTGTGTGTATGATATGATACTAAACACCTAATACCAACAAGGAAAGGTTGCCCGATAAATTGTCAAACAACCTCCCTCTGATCCCAACTATCACAACCCGCATTTTCACCGCACATAAAAAGCTTATCAGAGTATGGGAAAATGCGCGTCATGATGCCACGTCAGCAGGGGATAACTGCGGACGCTCAGGCAGACACCAAACTAAACATGAAGAAAGGTTCTTTTTAAGTTATTTTATGGAAAATTAGTTAAGTGCAGTAGCTAGCCATATCCCTCGGCTTAGTGGCTCATCTAGTCCACGAATCAAAATATATTATACGCTGCGGAAAAATACTTGATTAGATTAACTCAAACATCCTACATGAGTAAAAACGTCCCTAAAGGACAACTCATGTTATGCAAGACTCTAAATTTATTATAGTAGGAAAGATAACTTTTACGATCGCTAAAAATAACAACTTAGAGTTTCAAATTATGCAATGCATGAAGTAATAGTAGTAGATTTTATAGTTAAAAATACCTAACATGCATTCCTAACATAAATCCTCCCAGAGAATAAGTAATCCACATCCACATTTAAAGAAATGAGCAGCTAGCAAGTATCAAACAACTAACAATTCAGTGGGCGCCAATAAACTGACACGAACCCACGAACAAAAGCATGTCTGAACAAGTAAAACTAAACAAACAACAAACTACCTCGCTATGACGAGGCAACAACCACGGCCAACACTGCCGCATAGAAAACTCCAAAACCAGCACTGTTAACTGCTACTGCTCTGAACCTGGGGCATTCCAAAGACAGAACACCTCAGCAAGAAGGTACAAATGGTGGCAGGAAAAGTAATAAGCCAAAATAAACAAAGGTCAACAGGGGTACCAACCCAAGACCAAAAGCACTGAAGTAAAGTACAAAAGAAAACAGGGCATCAACAGGAAAAGAACTCCTACGTGATTTGTCACGTTCCACAAGGGTACACCAGACGCACAAAGCTCTAAGGTGACTACATGAATATTTCACCAGAAAGAAAATACAAAACCTTTATTAGGCACCTGTGGTCGACTCTACCCAAAAATACGGGCGAAGTGGTCACTCTTGGACACACCACCACAAAAAACGGGCGAGGTGGTCACTCTTGGACACACCACCCAAAAACAAAATAGATATATAATCCGTCTAACTGCGAGGGAGTCTCATACTCTCCACCATACACCGCAGACATCCAAAAACCAGGTAGACTTCCACAAGGCACTAATGAAGGTAACAAACACTGCGGTGGTGGAATAGTCCACTAACTCCCGCATTCAAGAAACCCAAAGAAACCACAACATAAATATCTCGAGATTTTGCTCGTTAGACTCTACTTGACATTACTAGATACAAGACAAGGTTGATCAACCTCTAGGAGCTATTTATAGTCCTAGATAAATTCTAATGCGTTTAATAACGAAAGCTAAGGCATGCATAGACATCACTAAGACACACTAGGAAAAATTAACCAAAACCAGACAAGATCGGGCTTTGCAAGACAAAACCTTACAACAACAAAGGATCGCTGAAACGATTAATCATAACAATGATTTGGAAGAATAAGCGCAGAAAATTTTTAAAGTACATGAAAGTATAGCTGTTACCATTAGATCGGACAAAGAGAGACGTGGGGAAACCACCACTTGCCTTTGTTTTTACCCGAAAAGTCCTCTGAATCGTTCCACGTCGTAGATCGGGGCAAAAGGCTGCGGGAGAGTTGAAATCTAGACAAAAATGGTCGAAAAGGGAATTAGGGCCAAAAAACCCTAACGAGAAATCTCAAGAAACGGGGAAGAAATTACCACGAGGGCGTAGCTCTCGACGAGAGCTTTCCAGATCTACGATTGGCTTGAAATTCTGAGCACCGGAGCACCGTCGACGGCCACCGGAAGAAATAAGGACGGACAACCTCTTTCTCGCTCACGCCGCTTTGGTTCGGGAGGAAAAAGAATCGGAGAGGATGAAGAAGATGAAGAAGGTATTTATACTAAGGTGATAATAGGAAGAACAAACAATATAGACCGGGTTCGGCTGAACCAGTTTTCTCGAGACAGAAGGAATGGATTACTCGAGTACAAGGCAACTACTCGAGTACTGTAAGAGGATTACTCGAGTATAAGGCAATTACTCGAGTACTACAAGACGATTACTCAAGTATAAGGCAGTTACTCGAGTACTGTAAGAGGATTACTCGAGTATAAAGCAATTAATCGAGTACTGTAAGAGGATTACTCGAGTATAAGGCAATTACTCGAGTACAAGGCAAGAAAAATTTACTCGAGTGCTAAAGGGAGACAACTCTGATCGACTCTTGGTCGAGCTTAGCTCGACGTTCATCGAAGAAAAGGAAAAAGAAACTCCACTCGACGAATTCTGTTCGAAAATCGTCGAACGCAAGGCCTGGTCGTCGAACCCAATTCGAAAATCGTCGCATGCAGCACGCAGGGCCCGATCGTCGAACTCAATTCGAAGATCGTCGAACTCAACACGCAAGGCCAGATCGTCGAACTCAACAGGAAGATCCGTTAGACCTACAGCAAGCTCCGCTCGTTGTTTCGTCGAGCTCAGCACGATAATCGGCTCGACGATCGTCGACCTCCAGACAGCGCCCAGAAAAGAATACAATCGTCGAGCTCCGTTCGACGATCGTCGACATAGATACAGCGCCCAGAGAAAAATACAATCATCGAGCTCCGTTCGACGATCGTCGACCTCGATACAGCGCCCAGAGAAAAATACAATCGTCGAGCTCCGCTCGACGATCGTCGACCTCGATACAGCACCCAAAGAAATCATAATAAGGTTGGTTCGACGAAATCCCACACCTTTAGGAGGGCTTCCCGAGAATCAAAACAAGTAGTCATTAATATAGCAATTATCGTGTTCAGATAGTTGAACGTGGAAATATGAGATCAAAATAAAGGCGCAAAAATGCCGAATTAAACGAAACTCACGCCGTAGGCAAACACTGACGCTGCAAACACAACGGCGAAGTCAAAACCAGAATCCGACGAGCCATTCCCGAGATATTAACCGTCAAAGTACGCGGTGAACAAAAACAAAACCCAAAACTTCTATCGCGCGCCGAGACTCCAAAAATGCTCGGATTGCGACGAAACTGGACGAGCAAGTCCAAATCTACTCAAATCCAAAACTCGACATTAAAAGTAACGCCACGACGGCATAAATCTGACGTTGCCCATTCAAATAAATCATCGAAAAAAATCGGGGGCGTTACAGCTCAGTTGGTGATGAGGAGTGGTATTAAGACTCTCTTATCAAGGTTGCGGGTTCGAGACCCCGTGGCAACAACCTACCGTTGCTGATAAATAGGCACGGAGATTTGGTTGGGGTGCAATGGGCCTGCAGGCCTTGATGTTTAGGCTTACTACCAGTGATGTCGTGGGGCGAGACAAGCTACCGGCCCATGAAGGGTGCAGTGGGCATCTGAGCTCTAAACCCGGGCTACTAGTAGGCCGGTGACGCTTGGTCTAAAGGGCCGGGTTGTTACAAAAAAAGTGCACTTTTTGTAACGACACGGGTTTAGGCCCACTGGGCCGCCCCACGGCGTCGCCGGCCTACCAGCAGCCCGGGTTTAGAGATCAGAGGCCCACCGCACCCTTGCCTGGGCCGGCGGCTTGTCTCGCCCCACGACACCACTGGTAGTAAGCCTAAACATCAAGTCCTGCAGGCCCATTGCACCCCAACCAAATCTCCGTGACTGTTTATCACCACAGTAGGTTGTTTCCACGGAGTCTCGAACCCGTAACATTGATAAGAGAGTCTTATTACCAATCTTCATCACCAACTGAGCTGCAACTCAATTGGTGATGAGGAGTCGTAATAAGACTCTCTTATGAAGGTTGCGGGTTCGAGACCCCGTGGCAACAACCTACCGTGGTGATAAACAGTCATGGAGATTTGGTTGGGGTGCAATGGTGTTGGGTACATTGGAATATATGTACCTGATTTGAACAAGCCTCACCCTACTCAATGATATACATCAAGGTGTATTTGATGTGCTTTGAGTTTATGTATGCAGGTTAAGTAATTGTAGGAAAAACATAAAAGTTTCTAAGTTCATGTGTCGACACATAGAGGTGAAGTGTCGACACTTATGAAGGCTAGTGTCGACACCCAGAGAAGCTGTGTCAACACTTGGAGTAATTATGTCGACACCAGGAAGGCAGAGTCGACACCAGATGAAAAGTGTCGACACATACAGGCTGTGCCGACACACAGTGAAGAATTATCTACATAATCAGTGTCGACACTTAGAGGTAGTGTCAACACCCTGAGAAACTTTGTCAACATCAAAAGTGTCGACACCAGGAGGCTGTATCGATACTCAGCAAACTTCAACAAAGCTAAAGTACTTGTGTCGACACAAAGGAGATGTGTCGACACTCAATAAAGTTTCAACACAAAGAAGATGTGTCGACATAAAGGAGATGTGTCGACACTCAGCAAAGTTTCAACACATGAAGGCATGTGTCGACACAGAGAAGATGTGTCGACACTTAGCAAGTTTCAACACAAGAAGATGTGTCGACACAAAGGAGTTGTGTCGACACACAGCAGAATTCAACTAAGTATTAAAGAAGAAGTACTTGTGTCAACACACAGAATCAGTGTCGACACATTCAACAGAAGGCTTGTGTCGACACACAGAATCAGTGTCGACACATTCTGAAGAAACATTGTCGAGAAGCTGTTACAACAACACAAGGAGTTGTGTCGACACCATCAAGGCTAGTGTCGACACTTAGTCTACTTGTGTCGACACTTAGTCTATTTATGTCGACACATAATGACTATCTGTCTCGACACTTTCAGACAGTGACAGAGATTTCAAGAAGTGACTGGATGACTTGACAGCTGCCATTTCAACCGGTCAACTGCAACTGTCAGAGCCGTCAGAAGGTTGTTAGAAACCGAATCAGCCGGTCACCATGGAGAAAGCTGATATAAAGGACTTTCTCCTTCAACAATTGAGATGAATCAGAAGAGAAAAGAATTACAATTAATCAAGAGATCTGACAACACAAATAAGACCTTCAACAGAAGATCTAAGAAGTTGGAGAGAGAGCTCCTTCTAAGAAGAGCAGCTGTTGAACCAGGCTGTAAAGTAAGATTCAGATTGAGATCTGAATCTCAAGACAGTAGTTGATTGAAGATCATCTGCACAGGAGATTCAACCCTACTGTGTTCTAATTCAAGAAGCTTTGAAGAAAGTCAAGGGTGGTTGATCTCTGCCTAGTTCTTCCAAGAACTCATCAAGAAGCTAGTCAATTATTCTCTCTCAGTCAGAGTTGTGGTTAATTACCTTGTATTATTAAATTCTTGTAGGATTCTAAGGGATCTGAGTTGTAAGCCTAAACTATAAAGGCTGAGGTAGGGCTTTTGTGCCTCAGTGTAGGAGATTCTATTCTCTGAGTGTAGACCTTGATTGAAGGCTGAGGTAGGGCTGTTTAGCCTGAGTGTAGGTCTTGGTAAAGATTGAGTGGTAGGGCTTTGTGCCTGAGTTGTAGGAGTGGGGACACTCTGAGTTGTAGGAACCTGTTTGGGGTTCTGAGTTGTAAGATCTGAGGATCTGAGAAGAAGTGGAGAAGTTAGGCCGAATCTAGTACACTACTAGATAGGCGAAGGGGGAAAATGGATGTACCCAGACCTTGTGGAACCACTATAAAAATCTGTGTGCACTCTATGAATGTTAGTTTCTGTGGTTGCTGTGTTATGATAGCTGTAGAATTGCATTTGTTGTTTAAAGTTATTCACAATTGATCTGCCTTTAAAGTCAAAAGAAAAAAAACACCTATTCACCCCCCTCTAGGTGGTTAGGCACTATTTATTTCAAATGGGCCTGCAGGCCTTGATGTTTAGGCTTACTACCAGTGGTTCCGTGGGGCGAGACAAGCCGCTGACCCAGGAAAGGGTGAGGTGGGCCTCTGAGCTCTAAACCCGGGCTGCTGGTAGGCTGGCGACGCCGTGGGGCGGCCTAGTGGGCCTAAACCCGGGTCGTTACATCCAGGTTTCAAAGAGACAGGCCTCACAATAACAGAGCTACCGTCGCGCGGTACCTGGCAGAAATATATTTCTGCCCAGTTTTCCGGGTGCACCTTGGAGTTAGTCCCCAAGGCTCCCTGTTGCAGTCTACCACGTAGAAAACCCGAATAACAAACTGCACGGAGTCTTCTCCGACAATACATGCATAATGAAAACATCATCGATCCAGACCAATATTTCCGGATAAGCTTCACACACCGTGCCTATGTCTGTAGTTCGATTCCGGACTCTATATGCAAGACTATGGGGATAAATCATATCTACCTAAAGGAATACCTCACACTCACCGCCCACTCGTCAGAGAGAGTTTCCTATGCAAAAAGGAAGAGGACTTCACATGTCCAAGTAGAGAATCGTTACCCTAGATGTTCGCTTCGGCGCCAAGGAAAACTAGTTGGATGAAATGCACCGCAACGGACTCGCCTCCGCGGATCTGGACTCTGCTCGCGATTCGGAGCTCCGAAGTTCCAACAATGGCCGGAATCCTCCTTCTTCTTCTCCCTTTGCTCTCCCCTCTCTCTACCTCTTAGAAAGAGAAAAGGCCAAGTGAAATCAGGCCTAAACCCTCATTTCCCGGACTTATACCAACCGGAGGAATTCTGGGCCGTCGGTTCCCTTTAAAATGAAGCGAACGGCCTTGATTGAACTTTAAAATCGTCAACCTGGGGCCTCACACGGCTTGGTGTCTCACTTTCGTACGAGAATTCGTCGATCTCCGAATCAGGACACGACTTCTGACACGCCCGTGTCAGCCCTTGACATGCCCGTGTCAAACCTGGACACGCCCGTGTCACAGGTCGTGTGCTTCAATCGACACAGAAACCGTCACGCCCGAACAGGACACGACTTCGCACACACCCGTGTCACAGGCCGTGTGAAACCATAATGACAACAAAGCTCTCAAAAACACTACCCGTTCATATACGAGTTTTGAGGCGTTACATCTTCAATCCTTTCCTCCTCAATCTTTGGAATGTTCCCGCAAGTGTGCTGATTATCACCCAAGTGTTTGGGGTGATTACTTCATTTCATTTTAACCAACAATTGCCCCAAATGAGCTGGTATGTAGTCTCTATAGTGTCTAAGTTATTAGATATATACATATGTTTATTAAATTTTGAGGCCTAGATGAAATTATTTGGCTGTGATGACACCATCAATGTTTTGATTTTGTTTGCAAAATGATATCGTAAAATATTACCAACTGTTGAGCAATATTTAATGCTCCGTTTGGCATGGAGGTGGCCGGCAGTCGTGAACGCAATGGTTAATTATGAATCTTTGTTCATGAACAACGTCCAATCTCACTTAAGGAACTTCATTATCTTTTATGTTCAAGGCAAACTTTCTTTTCTTAGTGATGGTCATAGCCATTATCATGCCAAATTAACATACGTTCTATGGTGATGGCGTTTTTGTTGAAACTCACCTGAGAAAAAAACAATGTGCTCAAAACGGACCCCAAGACTCGTTTTAGCACCACGGTGGTGGAGTGAATGCAATGATTATGAACCGTTGTTCATGAACGCCCGACCTCACATAAGAAATTTGAACTGCTTTAATTTAAGGCAAAACTATGAAATCAGTCCCCAAACTTTACATAATTTATGAAATCTGTCCCTATAATTTATTTTGATTGAATTTGGTCCCCAAAGTTTTCAAAATGTTTGAAATCAATCCCTACCTAAAATCTGTTAGTCTAGTTAACGGAAATGGGCAAATCACCGTAAATCAGCCACAAATCTGTGATTTCCAGAGAGGTTCTCCATGATTTTCAGAGAGCTGCTTCAAATCCATTCATGGAAATTTGAAGAACCCCATGTGACGGCCTCCCCATGTCACCGGAAAAATGCATACCCCATCCGCCTCCACCTCCACTCCTACCTCCGCCGCCGAAGACATCTCTGAGCAGCTCACTTCAAATTCCTCCAGCCGCCGGAGACTGCTGTGTTCCACTAACGCCTAGCGTGCTCTTGCCCCTACGTCCCCAGTCCTCCATTTTTACTCATATCATTGATTAGATCGCCTCCTTCGTTCCGCTGCCAGAGGCCGTGTCTTCCTCCTCCAGTGAATGCAACTCATAGCCTTCCCCGCTTGGCTCCATTGATGTTTCCCTAGAAACCGCTGACTTCACCTCTCCCCCATGATCTTCCTTCATCGCCGACGGGACGAAGGAGCCCTTTGGATCACAGATTTGCAGCAAACAGTCTCTTTTTCATTAAGTGGACTGACAGATCAATTGCAGGGACTGATTTCATGTACTTTTTAAACTTTGGGGACCAGTTTCAATCAAAATAAAATATAGGGACTGCTTTCATAAAGCATGTAAAATTTGGGGACTTATTTTAAAATTCTGCCTTAATTTTATTTTCAAAATTAGTTTACCATTATCTTGCCAAACATGCATTCTACGACGGTGACGTTTTTCTTTGAATTTATTGGAGCAAAACCACCGCGCCAAAATGGACCAAAAACGCTATATTTTTATAAATATATAGGGACTGCTATGAGGGTGATGCTTCCTGGCAAAGATTGCTCATAATTTTTATAAATATATATTTTTATGTAGTCTTTGATTCTTTTTAAATGCTGTTCAATTTGTTGAAAAGCACTATAGTTTTATTATTGTTTGGTAAGAAAATATTTTTTTTAAATACCCATAATTAATTAAAAAATTAATGACGAGCAGAATTATTTTCAAAGATAAAAATATTTAAATAACTATGAACATTGTACTTCACGATTTTTTTCAAAGACAGAATTATTTTTATATTTATTTATATTTACTGACGTTGAAATCGAGAAAATCAAAACAGTGTAATTGTATAACGATGATTTATTATTTTATTATCGAGATAATACACGTATATTAACATATACATAAATAAGGAATATTGCATGCAGCCAACAATTTATCCATTATTTTATTATCGATCATGGAAATATTGAAAGCAAAGCGGCGGCCCGGATGGCGTTTTTAATTAATTTACAATTTAAATATTGATGAGTTCCACCTTCATTTATAGGAGAGAGACCCCCTCATGATCTCCTCCAAAAGTGGATCATGGGTGGCCCACCCCCTCTATGAACTCTTATGAGAAGGAAATCATGGGGGGTGGGGCCCACACCCTCACCCCATGGAGGAAAAGCGCCAGCCGGGCGGCCTAACCGCCGCCGGCATCCGGCCTCCCGCCGGCCGCTCCGCGACAGGCCGCGGCCGGCCTCTTCGCGGCATGCCGCGGCGGGCCTGGCCGGGCACAACGCGGCAGGCCGCGGCCGGCCTGGCCGGGCACGCCGAGGCAGGCCGCGGCCGACCTTGTCACGGCAGGCCGCGACCGGCCTGGCCGAGCACGTCGCGTCAGGCCACGCCTGGCCTCGCCGCAGCAGGCAGGCCGCAGCCGGCCTGGTCGGGCGCGCCGCGTCAGGCCACGCCTGACCTCGCCGCGGCAGGCCGCGGCCGACCTAGCCGGCCTCGTGGTGGCAGGCCGCGGCCGGCCTGGCCGGGCACGCCCCAGCAGGCCGCGACCGACCTCGCCGCGGCAAGACGCGGTCGGCCTGGCCGGCCTCGCCGCAACCAGCGTCGGCCAGGCCACGGCAGGCCCCCGCCGCCGGCCGACGGGCCGGCCGGGCCGGCCGCCCCCGCCGCCGGCCACTTGGCCGCCCTCCTCCGTCACCGTGGACGACCTCCCCACCGTACGATCGAGGGGAGGCTCTCCTCGCCGTCCGATCAAGAGGGTAACCACACACTAACCCACTACTTTAGTGGTGGGGCCCGCCATGATCCCCCTACAGAGGCTATAAAAGGGACCCCACGGCCTCTTCATTCTAAACTTTTTCTCTGCTCCCTGTCATCTTCTTCTTCAGGTGATAGCTCTGCCAGCCTCCTCCCTCGAGTCAGCCTCCAGCCGTCGCAAGCCGCTAGCGGCCACCAGCACACCAACAGCTCGCCGCCAGCAGGAAAAACGCCCAAGTCCCGAAGCGAGCCCAAGGAAGAAGGCAACTCATACTAGCAAACGTGTGTCGCCCCAGCACCAGAGCACCAGGATCATCCCTCGCAGTTCAACACCCGAGTTACTCCCGCGGCGCAGCCTGTTGCCCGTCGGGAGTCGTAGTTGCTCTCTCTCTCCCCCAAGTTGTAACGGGAGCGGCCTGTCGCCCCGATTCTCCAACACATTGTAATCAGCAAAGGCTAGTGGAATTTGACCGGCACAGACCCGGTCACGTGATTTTTTACCCATTTAAGGGGTTTTTCCACGTCATCACACCTTGTGTCAACTTCACATCTTCATTGACTGTGTGCGCGCTCGACCGCTCCGTGAGCTAAGGCGGTCCAAGAAACAACCGGTCCGACCGGGGCGTCGAGTTAGACCGCAACAGTTTAGCGCCGTCTGTGGGAACGCAAGTCCCAACATCCTTCAAAGTGCAAGATCACAAGCATCGCCCCCGCCAAGTTCAGCCTTAATGGCAAAGAGAAGCACCTGTACTGCTGAAGGCTCCACCCTTGGCGGAAACCCCGAGCGCGCACGTTCACACTCTCTGGTGGACGTGCAACTGACCGTTGAGGCCGCGTTAGCTCCTGTTACTGCCTTGGAAGGATGCGTGGCGACACAAAGAATCAGTGTCGACACAAGCCGGGGTACACATTCAACAGAAGGCTTGTGTCGACACACAGAATCAGTGTCGACACATTCTGAAGTAGTGTCGAGAAGCTGTTACAACAACACAAAGAGTTGTGTCGACACCATCAAGGCTAGTGTCAACACTTAGTTTACTTGTGTCGACACTTAGTCTATTTATGTCGAAACATAATGAAGATCAGTCTCGACACTTTCAGACAGGCACAGTGGATAGACGAATGTCAGTCAGCCTTCGAATCACTCAAGCAGTATCTGGCGTCCCCTCCGCTACTATCAAAGCCAGCTCCAGGAGAAGTTATGTTTTTGTACCTCGCTATCACACCAGCCGCATTAAGTTCAGTATTGGTAAAGGACGAGGGAGGAGTTCAACACCCCATCTATTACCTTAGCAAGATCCTCTCTGATGCAGAAACCCGGTATCCGGTCGCGGACAAGACAGCCTTCGCACTTGTTTTCTCAGCAAGGAAGCTTTGTCCCTACTTCCACGCCCACACCATCAAAGTAGTAACAGAATTGCCTCTCCGCACTATTCGTCAAAAGCCAGAAGCTTCCGGCCGATTAGTCAAATAGGCAGTCGAGCTGGGCGAATTCGACATCCACTTCCTACCACGTGCCGTCATTAAGTCGCAAATTTTGGCGGATTTTGTCATTGAAAATACTCTACCAACAGAGCCGAAAGTTGTCTCAGCTGAGTAAGGTCAAAGATGGACTATGTATGTTGACGGAGCATCCGACATTGAGGGTGCGGGAGTCGGGCTACTCCTCATAAGCCAAGAGCGCGTCACACTAGAGTACGGGCTCCGACTCAAGTTCCCTTCCACTAACTACATAGCAGAATACGGGGCCTTAATTGCAGGACTCAGGCTTACCATTGACTGTCATACCACCAAGTTAACAATTTACTCTAATTCTCAACTCATAGTGTCCCAGGTAGAAGGGGATTACGAAGCCAAATGTGAGCAGCTTGTTCAGTATCTCCAACTGGTAAAGTCACTCCTGCAACAGATACTGCAAGTCCAAATTCTCCACATCCCGAGAGAGCAAAACAGCCGAGTAGACGCCCTATCAAAGTTAGCTACGTCTCACACCCGCTATCAGTACAGAAGATGCAGGGTAGAAGAAATTTTCCTTCCTAGTATCCAGGGGCCTTGGGAGATAGTAGAGATTGAAGACTGAGAAGAATCATGGATATCCCAACTTGTCAATTACTTAAAGAGCCAGCAACTTCCGGAAAATCTAAAGGAAGCCCGTTAATTAAGAATGAGGGCAGCTATGTTTACATTGATTAACGAAGGACCTCACAAGCGATCTTTTGCAGGACCTTACCTAAAATGCTTAGCAGAAGCTGATGCCGAGTATACCCTCCGTGAAGTCCATGGAGGAGTCTATGGAGAACAATTGAGCGGGAAGGCCTTGGCCCACAAAATCTTGCGCCAAGGCTTCTACTGGCCAACCATGAGGAGAGAAGCAACGGACTTCGTTCAAAAATACAAGATTTTTCAGATGCACGCCAACGTTCCCAAGTAACCACCCATCGCCCTTACCACGCTGCAGGGAGCTTGGCCATTCGCACAGTGGGGAATTGACCTTCTCGGCCCTTTGCCCCTAGCTTCAGGACAAAGGAAATTCATCATCATGGCCATCGACTATTTCACCAAGTGGGTAGAAGCGGAACCTCTGGCCAAAATTACTGAGGAGAATGTAAAGCAATTCGTGTGGAGGAACATTGTTTGCCACTTTAGCATACCTGCAATTATCATCACCGACAATGACACTCAATTCTCTGGAAAATCCTTCACCAAGCTGTGCAAAGACTTGAAAATCGAGCTACGACAGACGGCGGTTTCACACCCTCAATCTAATGGGCAGATCGAAGTAACCAACCGAACCATCCTAAAGGGGCTAAAGAAGAGACTCCAAGATGCAGGGGGGTAATGGCCCGACGCACTCTCCAACGTATTGTGGGCATACCGAACAACAGCAAGAACCCCTACAGGAGAGACACTGTACAATCTCTGCTACGGAACTGAAGCGATCATTCCATTTGACATCAGCGTTCCAAGCCCCCGAGTATCCCACTTCAACCTCCAGACAAATGACGATGCTCTCAGAGATAATATGGACCTGATCTCCGAGATCCGCGAAGAAGCCGCTCTCCGAGCTGCAGCATACCAACAACGTGCAGCCCGCTATTACAACCGCAAAGTGAAGTCGCGTCCGATCAACGTAGGGGACTTGGTCCTTCGTACTCTCGAAGCAGCAAGGAAGGGGACACATGGCGACAAGCTGTCCCCGACCTGGGAAGGCCCCTTCATCGTCACGGCAATGGTGAATCCAGGAACATACAAGCTGCGGAGCGCAGAAGGAAAGACTCTCCCTCGTACCTGGAACGCATAGAACCTGCGCCGATTTTATCAGTGATTTCCATTTTATAATTGTCTTATTTGTGAATGTTTTGTTTAAAACTATGTAAGCCGCAGGTTCAACCCCGCGCACGTTATCTTCATTCAAATATTGAATCATGTTGATACAAACCTCATATGTGCAAACAAAAAAGACAGCATGCGCAACACCATGGGGGCCTGCCCCCCCCCCCCCCCCCCCCCCCCCCCCGCACGAAGAAGCCGCGAGCATCCCTCACACAAACTAAGTCGCGAGCAACCCTCGCGCAAACTAAGTCGCGAGCAACCCTCGTGCAACACCGTGGAGGCCTGCCCCCCTCACGAAGAAGCCGCGAGCATCCCTCGTGCAAACTAAGCCACGAGCAACCCTTGCACAACACCGTGGTGGCCTGCCCCCCTCACGAAGAAGCCACGAGCATCCCTCGCGCAAACTAAGCCACGAGCAACCCTCGCGCAACACCGTGGGGGCCTGCCCCCTCACGAAGAAGCCGCAAGCATCCCTCGTGCAAACTAAATCGCGAGCAACCCTCGCACAACACCGTGGGGGCCTGCCCCCTCACGAAGAAGCCGCGAGCATCCCCCACGCAACACCGTGGGGGCCTTCCCCCTTCATGAAGAAGCCGCGGGCATCCCTCACGCAAACTAAGCCGCGAGCAACCCTCGCGCAACACCGTGGGGGCCTGCCCCCCTCACGAAGAAGCCGCTAGCATCCCCCGCGCAACACCGTGGGGGCCTGCCCCTCTCATGAAGAAGCCGCGAGCATCCCTCGCACAAACTAAGCCGCAAGCAACCCTCGCGTAAACTAAGCGACATGCATCCCTCACTCACTATGAGTCACAAACCTACGCTATACAAGGTAAGCAGCGAGCCAGTGCAAACAAGCTACCAACTGACATAGAAACAATAACGATGTCATCACAAAACAAAGATGAAATGATACAAGTACAATCAGCAACAACAACCAAGCCCAAACAAGGGGCAAAACAAAGTACAATCAAATGTAAACATACAATGACAAAAGTACCACTACTCGTCTTTAGTGTCAGAACGCTCATCCCCAGAGACATCTGCAAAACTAAAACTGGAGGTGTCATATCCCAAGATCTTGCTAACAAAGCGAAAAGACTTCGAAACACCGCGTCGAAGCGCCAATTCGCGTATGTCATCCATATGAGGCTCCACCTCCTTGGACCAAATATCGTCACGAACCTCCTCCGCGATCAGGCTACTGTCTCGCATATAGTCCAACGACTCCAAGTACTCCGCAAGCCCTGCAGCCTTCAGCTCTGACTCATGGTCATCAGAGGACAGCGTCTCCACCTACGCCTTCGCTGCTTGAAGCTAAGTCTCAAGGCCTTAGACCTCCCCCCGCGCCGCCTGTAACTGGGTTCCCAAGCCTGAAGTCTCCTTCTTCGAATGCTTCAACATCTGAGTGGTCCTCTCCACCAAAGTCTTCTCCACTTACAAAGCCGCACGTGCATCCTCTAGCTCGGACTTCAGCTCCGAACCAACCCGGCGGAACCGCGTAATGTCCCGATCGTGTTCCTCCCTCAAGGAGGCAAGCGAACTCGTCGTCGACCGAAGCTTCTCCTGAAGAGTAAGGTACCCATCCTTCAGGCTCACGTAATGATCATTCCAGGTCAATGCAATCTGCGCCTGAGTCTCTATCTGCACAAAAAAGAAAAGAGCAAAGTTAGCCTCTATTAGCAAAAGATGATAAGGGAAAAAGCCTTGGAAACAAACCAAATCCATACCTCATCGCTCATCGCCCTTAAGGAAGAGGACATCTGCGGAGCAGCTACACCAGCAGATGCTAGGGGGACTGGGGAAGCAAGTATCTGCACCTCAGGAGTCAAATCATGACAAGCATCAGAGGTCACCGCTGCCACCAAATCAAGGTCGCCAGAAGGCGCCGTCACCGCTTTCCTCTTACGGTCCCCTCCTCGAGAAGTCTCCATCGGCCGGTCTGTGTCTGCCGAAATACCACATTGCACCAACCGCTTCTCCTCCACATAAACATAAAAGTTGAACAGACGATTGGCCAACTCACGAGACTCAGAAAATCCAAGCACCAGGGAAAAATCCTGCTCCTTCCCCCTCACGCGGCGGTAGCGATCGGGAAGCATATCCCACACCTCAGGAAGACCCCATGAATTCTTGACGTATCCAAACAAAGTGTTGCCATGGTGACAGTCTTTGCCGGCCTCAAAATCCAACCTGACCTTGTTGTTGCGTACCTCCATCCGCTCGCCACCATCAGAACGAACATCGCACCAATCCCGAAATTGGTCCAGGGAAAGCCGACCTCCATGCTCGGGGAAGAAAGCAACTAAACCCATAATCCGAGCAATTCCAGCCGAAACGAACTGGGAAATAGGCACCCCGCAAAACCTCAAGATATCAACCACCTACTCGCACGGCGGAAAACGGAAGCCGGACATCAGAGAAACTTCGCAAATCGTCAGCCAACCGCGAGGAGGATTTTGAACCCGCTCCTCAGGGCGCGGGATCCTCACTTCCAATTCGGGAGGAATCCCGTATTTCTTCCTCCAAATATCCACACCATCTTCAGTCAAAGAGGAACGCAAACGCATCGGGCCGGAGGAGAACTTCGAGGCCTGCACAGGACAAAAATCAAAAGTTCAAAATCACCCGAAAAACGCGACCAAGCAGCCCAAGTAGCACGCAAAAAAGGAAAACGCGCAGGACGCTCGCGCAAGCACAACATGGACACGCAAGCGCGCGCAGCCACACACGCACAACCGGCAAACGCGCGCACGCGCGGCTGCCGGGGCGGCCTGCGCACGCTGCCTTTATGGCCGGCGCGCGCGGCCGGCGCGCGGCCGGGCGCGCGCGGCCGGCGCGAGCGGCTGCGCGACGCGCGCGCGCGCGGCCCGCGTGCGCATTGTGACGTTCTACATTGGTATGTTTATGTTATAACATCAAATATGTTTCTTTGTTGTTGTCTTTGTTGTTGATAATAAAAGAATTATGAGCATCTTATATATATATCTATCCTGAAAACACTAAATTCCCTATGATGAAAAAAAAACAAAATTTAAAGCACTTTTGGGGTTTTCATTTTTATATGTCTATGTATTGTGTTCTAACGAAATTGGTAGTCACATGAGTTCTACTTGAAAGTGGCTCAGGTAGTTGGATCGGGTATACTGAGGCTACTGTACAAACATGACTTAAATACTAAAATGTTAAAGGCTTCATTATGGGTGAGGCGGTGGGTTGGTGAGGCGGTGCTAGAGATGTTTAGAGCATCTCCAACGGGGGATCTCTATATTTAGAGATCCCCTTTGTACTATGTTCTCCAAATATGGAGAACATGGATAATCAACTCCAACCATGTTCTCTATATTTGGAGAACGTGATTTTTTTAGTATTATTTAAACAATTTTAAATTTAAATATTTGTAAAATATTATATTATATTAATTTTTAAGTTTTTTTAATTTCAAATTTAATTGCATAAATAAAATAAAATAAACATATATAGTTCAAACAAAATATTACATTTGAAAAATAATGCTAAAATTCTGGGAGGTCATCATCGGGTTCGCTACGACTTCCGCGTGCGCTTCTCCCGTGTTGTTCTCCTCCATACCGGGAACTCCATAGTCACTTCCTCCATACTGGCTTCCTTCGTGCTGGTGTCCTCCGGATCGAGCTCCACCATATTGGTCTCCTCCATATAGGCTTCCGCCGTACTGACTTCCTCCAAAAGTAGACCCACCAAATTAATATCCTCCAAATTGAGGTCCTCCATGTGGGTCTCCTAGATAGTGGCTTCCTCCATACTGGTTTCTTGCATGCTGGCCGACAACAAACTGATGTCCTCCATATTGATCACCTCTATGCTGTGCTCCGCCATACTGGCTTCCTCCTTGCTGGCTTCCTCCGTGCTGGCTTCCTCCATATTCGGTTCCTTCTACTGATGATGATCCTCTAAATAGGGATTGTTTAATATTTTTACTCATTATTTCTTGTTTTTTCTGCCGAAAATATTGCCGCTCGAGAGTTCCTTTTATGTTATCCAAGTCTATCATCATAATATCATGATCTTGTTTAGCACTCCGAAGCTCTAATTTTTTTCTTTTCATTTTCGACCTTTAACTTCAGCAGTTCATTCATGGAAGACCTATCCTTTGCTCGTTGTTCTTGCCCTCTTTTCAGAAGATCTAAGATTTCTTCATTTGCTGTACTTTGTGTTTCCATACCACAACTTTGTCTCCTCCTTTCTTTTTCTTTCTTTCTCCCAGTTGGTCGAGTATTTGAAATTGATATTGGAGATTCTTCATCACCAATGCTATTAGGGTTCATTTCATTACTGTCTGTGTTTAGGTCTACACGGCTCCGTTGTGTGGGAGAGTTAGAGTCAAAAGCTTGCGATATATCATCATGCTGAGAGTTCTTACCAGCTGTAGGCCCGAAATGATCTATCCACTTTTCAGTATTTTTCAAGATTGACCAAACATGATCAAACAAGAAACCACTTTTCTCGTTTGGATCCTCGCCGTACAAAATTTTTGCTTGATTAAGCTACCAAAAAATAGCAATTATAGTAACATATAAATTCATTCTTCTATTATATAAAAATGACAATTACAGTAAGACTTACAATATCCATTTCAGATGCACCGCTGTGATTTCTTTGCTCAATCTGTCGAATGCATCCTCTAAATTTGCTAGCCTTGCTTGCTAACAATGACCAGCGACATGAGAGAGATTTTGGAGTTCTCTGTCCTGAGGAAGTAGTCGGTCTTCTATTGTGAAATATAACAGAAACTCTTTCCCACATCTTGTGTTCTTTTTGATTGTTACCCATAACTAGGTCTTCAGAGACCTCAAGTCATGCGTAGCATATTGCTTGATCTTCTTTCACTGAGAATGTTGTTCCTCGACTGGAAGTCATGCTCCACAATGGTTGCTCTTCCTGTTGGTGAGGTACTTATAAAACATGGTGGAGATAAGAATCCAATGTAGGGGATGAGGTGACATGAGAATTCTATGCTTGTGATGAACTCGACCAAAATCGTCGAGCTCTGCTCGGCGATCGTCGAGCTCTGCTCGATGATTTCGTCGAACTGAGCTCCGCGATCGTAGAGCTCTGCTCGACGATTTCGTCGAGCTGAGCTCGCCGAAAATAGTCGAGCTCTGCTCGACGATTTCGTCGAGCGCTGCTCGACGATTTCGTTGAGCTGAGCTCGGCAATCGTCGAGCTCTACTCGATCGAGTCGACGCGACGTCAGCGCGGTTAGACGATTTCTGGTGACATGTGATAGGTTATCTTAAGTTTCGATTAATGCTAACTCAATGCTTGATCTCATACTGAAGGTTAGAATCCAATGCTGATGATGAAGTGACAGGGAATCCAATGCTGATGATGAACTCTGTTCGACGATTTCTGGTGACATGTGATAGGTATCCAATGCTGGAGATTACAATTCAATGCTCGGTGATGACGTGATGATAGGGAATCCAATGCTGATGATGAAGTGATAGGTATCCAATGCTGGAGATTAAAATTCAATGTTGGTGATGACGTGACAGGGAATCCAATGCTGATGATGAAGTGACAGGGAATCAATGCTTGATCTAAAAAAATCCTATATAAGCATCACTTCTCTTCTCGTCTTCAGGCTAACTATCTTTCCCTCATAGGGAAATAATGAAACTACGGAGCAGAGTCATCTCAGTAAAGATCTTCATTATCTTCAGATGATGAATTGGTTTTATCAGCAAATTCAAAATAAAGTGGAGAAGAGAAAGACATATGAATGGGAGCAAGAAGATGAAATTTGGCTTGTGCTTATAAGTCCACACAATGCTCAAAATTCATGAAAAATGAACTGTCAAGACAGTTGAGGTTTCAATACCTGTCATATTGTAATCAACGGGGCAGGATTGAAGGAGATATTAGAAGGTGGAATGACTACTT